>VXBI01012202.1:0-89345 GCA_013397375.1 Toxostoma redivivum | reverse complement strand
CCCCCCACCCGCCCCCAGTTGCCTCCCTCTCTTTCATGTCAGGGGCCAAGTTTGGGTTGGAGCCTGGTGAAGTTTTTGTGTCATTTCCTGTTGCTGCCCTCCCCGACACTCGCTCCGCGCTCCAGCCCTCCCGCAGCCGCGCGGGGAGTCCGCCCTCCCCTCCCCTCCCGGCCGGCGGCTTTTGGGGAGGATGTGACAGCGCTGGGCACACCTCACGCTCCCGCCTGTCACACCGCATTCCTGCTCCTGCCGTCCCCACGGGCTCAGCTCCCAGCCCGCTGCCAGGAACGCCAAGAAGCAGAGCAACTTTCTTCTCTCCGCGCAGCTCGCTGTACGTCCCAGGCTGCTGGGAACCTGAGGCGGTGAGAGCAAAAACATCCTTGTCTTGCAAACTTGGCCGCCGTGGAGCTGCTGTCCGCGCAGGTGGCCGGGGATGCCGGTGCGGGTGTTTGGGTGGGCGAGGGGCGACCGGACGGGACGGGAGCCCGGTGTGGGTCTCACTCCGGGACAGGTCAGCTGCGAGGGCTGGCACTGGGGCTGCTGTGCTGGTGGCTTGACGTGACTGACGGAAAACAGGGCTATTTAACAGAGGGGAGAGCGGCACGGATGGGCAGAAGCCGGGCAGGCAGCGAGCGGAGGTGAGGCAAAGAGCAGCGGCTGCTCAGCGTTTTCTCTTACGTGTTTGTCTTTCAGCTTCAGTTCAGTGTTCACAGGTTTGACCCAGGGCAGCGTTCACGGGGTTTGTGAGTGTGTCCAGTCCCGAGGATTGCTTTTCTGAGCAGAAAGAGCTGATACATATGAAAGTCTCTGTTACCCTCGCTCGGAGGAGCGGGCACAACTCAGCTGGCATCTGTAAAATCCTGCCTGTGCTGCCTTTCCTCTGCCATTGCCTTATTTGCTCGCTGAACGCACATATATTTGGTAGGAAAACGACATAAATGCTTGTGCTTTAAAGTGGAGCAACTGTGACTTCATGTACTATTTCTGTCATTCCTGACTCGTTCAGTCTTGACTGTTTCTTGGACAAACAAGGCGTAACAAACTGACGGATAAATCCTGAAGCATGTGCTGGAGCCGGTTCCCGGAGCTTCCAGAGTTAAAAGGCTTTCTTGAACTCACTGACACAGAGCAGTAAATCTCAATGTGTCAGTATGCGAGGGAAAAAAGCGCTTGCAGAGCATTACACACCGGCAAATAAAGTCGGTGCTGCACAACCCCGGGTCTTCACAGACAGGATTAGCTCCCAACACCTCCAGCTACCCAGCAGCATTTAGAAAAGTCGATTGTATGTACAATATTTACTAGCTAATTATAAGCGGGGCAATAAAATCCTTGGAGTTGGCCCCAGGAAAAATGATCCCAAGGCTTTGTGTACGAACAGTGTGTTTACCTCCTGATCACTGCTTGATTCATGTTGATCCCTCAACTCCCTCTTGTTTTATGCTGGTTTGGCAGTACAGTTCTCTCTGTCCCCCCTTCCCTAATGACAAAGTGGTGGAAGAAGGTATGAGATGGGCATGTAGGAAAGGGGCTTTGGGCTCACCCTGTGCACTTCAGTCTCTCTCCTCTGCCTCCAGCCAAGGCACATCTCCTCCCATGGCTGGGGAAAGTTCAAGCTCCCTGTGCAGCCTTGGCACCCCTTGTCCTGCTGCCACAAGCAGTGAGGGACTCAGGAGACATTTACTGAAAGCTTTGCCTGGAACCAGTTTCTAGGCAAAAGCTCAAAGTTCGTTTCACAGTTCCTTGTTTTTTTTTTTAAATCAAGTTGAGTAGGAAATCCTTTTTTGGGTCTTCCAGTCTCCCAGACTCTCTGAGTGTTGTGCTACTGAAGGATTTATCAAAAAGTATTCATTTTCAGTGTTGTCACAGCAGGCTTATACATGTACTAGTGAGCTGGTCTCGAGGGTTTGTGCTACTACACAGGGCTTGGTCTGAGACAACTTCTGAGTGTTGCTGGAGTTCAGGAAGGGCCAGGACACTCCAAAGGCAGTTTAGATGTAGTCACCTTGTTTCAGAGTGTAAGAGAGTTTAGTAATATGTAGGCGTCAGGCCGTGCCAATTGGCTTCAGGGCTCAAGAATGGGCTCTGGCAGGGGTTAGTTTACTAGTGGAGAGGTAGCCAAGAGAGTAATGAGCTCATGTAACAAAGGGAGGAGAGAAAGTGTAGCAGGAGTTGCTCCCAGCACCTCCTAGGATCCTATGAAACTGCATTTACCTGGAGCTGTGCTCTGTATTCTCCATGTGAAAGGAAATGAGGTGACAGACTGGCATTTTCACAGGGATTCAACAGGCAAGTCAGGTCTGAGGTGAATGGAATCATTGCCTGTGCAAGGTGACTGGAGGGCTAACTGAGCTAAGGGGGCTGCTTTGGGTGCATGAAGGGGGGTAGGACTTCCAGTCCTTTCAAAATCCACCCATATATACAGACACTGAGAGATGAACATCTGTCTCAAGTGCAGTTTTTGGGAGTTGGTTTTAAACTATCCCAAAACTTTATCTATGTGCTAGCTGGGAGGTGAACATAATTTCCTCCTTAATTTTTTTGGATTTAAATGTGAACCCACTTAATTTTAAACTGAGACCACCCTGCTGATTTCAGTGATGTTATTCTTGATTTACAGCAGTGGAGGGCAGGTAAGAATCAGTCCCTTAATATCTGCTTTTTTTTTTCTGACACTTGCAAAGGAAAAAGCAAAACAAGAGAAACCCACTCAGCATGAAACCATGATGGGAGCTGAAGGGTCTAAAGTGCCACCGAGACCTTTCTGGCTTTTTTTTCTTTCTTACTTGTGCTACATCTCAGCTTTTACTTCTCTCAATAGAATACTGTTCTGTGTCTAAGCCAATGCTGGGTCCCTGTTTTGACACAGAACTACTGTAACAGCAGCAAACCTGGGGTCCCTGTCCTGTCTCTCTCCTTGTGCGAGCGTGTTCTCCACACCACGCAGTGCTTGTGTAGCCTTGACGGATGAGGCAAGGGATGGCCATTCCAGTTCTGCTGCTTACCTTGGGAAAGTGCTCTGGAGCCCAACAGACTTTACTGTCTGGAAATATTTCCTGTTGCACAACATAAATTGTCTCTTTCAGTTTAATCCTGTTGTCTTAGATTACCTCACTGAAGCACTGCCTTGAGTAAAGCCTCTCTCAGCAGCCACTTCACTGCAGTGGGGGAACCAGTATTCTAAGGGGCCACAGGTTGTGAACACTCTGCAAGAAGGTGGGGTGAGCATGTAGCTTCCCTTCCCCCTTTCTCATCTTTCACAAGGGCAGGGCAAACAAGTCCTGCTTTTTAACAGTGGGTCTGTGCTACTTCTCGTCCCTGAGCCAGACCCCTCTGCAGCTCCACAAACCCATGATGGCCACGGAGACCCCCAGGAGAGATCTCCTATCACTGGTGACTTCTTATGGTGCTGGTGGTCCTTTTCTCTGATCTGCTTGGTCCTGCTTCAGTGCTTGAGCTTGGGGTGGTGCTCCCTTGTCCTGCCTGAGGTTGCTCCGAGGATTCTGTGCTGCTGCTCACCAGCATGTTGGCTGCCATCTGCTCTAGTTTCCCACAGGCTTCTCCTGAGGAGCATCAGCAGCATTTGGGATAGCCTTGATCCAGTCTGTGGGTACTGTGCTTCCCCATCTCCCCAGGCTGAATCAGACGCTCTGTGTTCATCTGCTTTGCTCTTGCTTAGCTCCAGCTCCAGTTCTCGTGGTATTTAAATGCTGATGCACAAATTTAGGTAACATTTACACGCTCTAGTGAGTCTTCAGCTTGCCTGCACAAATTTCTTGTTTTCCTTCTTCTAATGCAGTGCCACTACCTGAGGACAGTGCTGCCTCCTTGCTCCAGGGAGCTGCTGATCCCCCCTCTGTTAATGGGACATTGCCATAGCAATGAGGATGTGTAGTGGAGATGGTCAGGATTAACCAGACCATATCCCTGCTGCTGGCCAAACACGGCCAAAAAGGTGCCAGCCTCCTTCCCTCCCCAAACAGAATCCTGTTTTATTTGGCTATTTTTAAACATATTTTCTGGTGGAGTCCGGAGCTCACTATCAATCTGAGCCTTGCCACATGCAACTCACAGCTCTTTAAAATAGATTATTGTGGAGATGGGAAGGACAGTTTTTGTTCTTCTGTTCACTGGCTTGGGGCTGCCTGACACAATGGTGGTTGTGGCAGTCACTTGCTTCCCAGTAAATCAGTAAAGACAACAAACTTCCCAAAGTCAGAGGCTTTCTCTCCTTCCTCCTGACTTCTGGACTTGAACTGGTGAGAAGGAGGTGAGAGGCCTCTGTATCCCATCAGCAATTCCCTCAATCATCCTCTCCCTCCCTGGAAGTGTTATTTTTGTTTAATTCATACAAGTCTGGGCCTCCTTGGTCTATCCTGTGGGAGGAAGCTCCAGGCTGGAATTTTGTAATAAAAGCCAGATTTTTCTCTGGAGGCAGAGCGGAGGAGGCCACTCCTGTTGCTCCTCCAGTTCTTGTTAGTTCTTGATCAGCAACAGTGAAAGGTTTTCTTTCTCTCCTGAGAATAAACTTGGCCTCTGAGGAAGGTCAATGTTGTGGTGCTCACTCTGAGAAATCACCTGATTTCCACAGAGCCACAGCTCAAGTTGTTTGGACCTCATCTTCCTGATGGAAATTCCCAGCAGTTCACTGGGGAGGAGTCTCTGAGTGCATCACAGGCCATTTGCACCCATGCAGAGCCATGGCTTTGCTAAAAACAAGGAGTTTCCCTCCAGTGTCCTTGGCCAGAGTTAATTTGCTCCTAACCTTAGGAGCACAGAGCAGTCTGTCCCCTCCCACACCAGCAGAGGCTGGTTTTCACTGGAGTGAATACATCTGTGTACATGCACTTTGGAGAGTTCTCAGAGGTGTTCTGTGGTTATGAAAAGAACACAGATCTGGCCTCTGATTTCCTCTGTGACCACAATAATTTAGCATTCTCCTCCTTCACTGACCATTGGCAATTGAAAGATCACTAATCCTGCCCTCTTGTCTTTGCCTGTCCTTGAAGTAGAGGTTTTTTCCATAGGGGCTGGTGCAGTGAAAAGCTGAGAACATCTGAAGTTGCCATAATTTAGATATGCAGGCACTATCTTAAATATATCCAGGGAGCTTGCTATCTAAATCTGAGGTTTATTCTTGGTCATGAGACCCAGTACTGAGGATGGAGGCAGCAGCTGAAGCTGACATATAATCCTCACTGGTACTTCTCACACTACCTGTAAGACAGTCTTTTGGACTTTCCCATCCAGACTTATTTCACTACCTTAATAACATCTATCTTGTGCTCCTTTCATTTTACTAGTCACTATGATTCCCCTCTGACATAGCCTAAATTATGCTTGGAGTACTTTCTTTCCCTTCTTTTTTATTAATGTATCCATGGACTGTATAGTCTTCAGAGATTTATTTTTCTTTAATGAAATCAGCCTCATTTTCCTGGCTAGTGTACTGCATGAATGTCACATTTAAATATGTGCTTTCAAGTCCAGTCCTTTCCCTCAGATATATTACTTTACACTACATTTGTCTGTGTTAAACTGCAGTGCTGATTTGCTACATCAGTGACCATGAACGACTCCAATTCCTCTGACTCCTATTTTGTTGTTTCTCATTGTTTATTACCCACAATGATCTGATTTTTGGAATAGTTGGCACATTGTAAGCTGAAGTTTCTTAATTCTTTTCCTCTGCTTGATACAATGGTTACAATTAGATTAATGTGTATTTAGTAGATTTGGATCGCAGAGCAAGTACAAAAAGCTCTCCTGGGAGCCATGAATGTCACAGCAGCGTGTGGTGCCAGGTGTGCACAGAAATGAAAGATAAAGATGTGCCCAAGTTGTAGGGAAGATCCCTTACCTCTCTCCCACAAGCAGAAGGTGGGAGCAGAGAATGATCAACTGTTGGTGGCTAGTCCTTTTTTTCTTGAAGGCTTTCTATTTTTTCTTGAAGAGCTCTGTAAGTGTTTTCTTCCTCTGCTGCAATTCAGAAGTCAGAAGGGTGCTCTTCAGCCTGCTAAGGAGGCTTGAACAATACTGAGCCTGCAAGATCTGAGATTTGGTCTGCAGGATTCTAAATAGCTTTCAGTCTTACTGCTTAAACATGCAAAATTGGGAATTCCCTTCGTTCCCTTCTTTGAAGAAGTCCAAGCTAGGCAAACCTGCCAGGCATGCTAATGCTTCCTGACAAACTGCTTCAAAACATGAGTTTCACGTGAGGACAGCAACAGTGCAGCAGAAACCCTTCCCAGAGAGACAGAAGTACTCCTTGGTCTTTTGGTTTAAGACAACCTCCACCTCCAGGTTGTGCTTCCCTGCATGGGTCTGTATCACCTGTCCTTCAGGAGGATGTTGTGCCAGGTGGTGAATATCTCATGCACCACTTGTGAGAAATTCCAGCTGATATTTAGGACAGGCTTCTGTGCCATGCCAGCCAGCTTCTGAGAGGGACAAGCCAGGAGGCAGGTGCTTGTTCAGATACATCCCTGGTGTTTCCAGCTGGCTGACTCTCAGCAGCTCCTCACTGGGCACATGAGGGAACACCTAACTGCCCTTTCCTGGCACCCTGTTTCCTTGGACCTTACATGTACAATATAGGTTCTGAATTAGAAATTCAGTGCTCCTGACTCCTGATTCTGCTGAATGCCTCAATACTTAAAATAAGTGTTGCAGGTCATGCTTCTGGGTTGGGATGGCTACAGGTTCACTATTGTGACATGTGGGTAAGGCTTTTATTAAACATGGCCTCAAGTGAACTCCCCATAACTCAGATTTTGCAGGTGCAAAAGAACAGGCTACAATCTGGGGAAGTATTCTTGACCTTAATCATTATTTGCAAAGCAGTGTGGTGAGGCACTGCCTGCTCTTACTAAGAGAAATTATGCATGTTAGAAGGGGATCATTTGGCTATCGGGCTGTGCAATCTGGCTTTATTTTCCAACAACACTAAATACTTGCTGCTTCTGTCTGGACCTTGCCTGCAGTTTTCTAGAGTTGTCTCTGAGTCAGGAGCTTTCTTGCAAGAAAAAAAAAAAAGAATGCATCAGGGTCCTGGTTTGCTCTCTGCACAGCTTTGACTGTGCAGCTGGCTGCCAAGCATCACACAGCAAGGCAGAGCAATGCTTGTGAATCACCATGGAACAACATCAGACGAGCCAAACAGACCCATGTGATTTTAGGCAGGGCTCAAGAATTTTGTTCCTTTAGCTTCAACCCAGGGGGCAAATTTGTTCATTTTCCTGGCACTGCAACAATGATAAAGTCTCTGCACCCATTTGCCCTGAACCGGTGTGGTTTGTTTTCTGAAACACATGCTGTTCCCATTCTGTGTGATAATAGCAGTTACAGGATAGGTGGAGATTTTGTGGGACCAATTGTCAGGTACATTAAGCTGCTTTCACCCCCTCCTGAGTATATAAAATATCCTTAAAGCAAGTGTAAATGGTATTGACTCCAGAATCAGACAAATAGGTTTCCAACTCTGAAGGCAGTATGTGTTGCAAACTTGTGAGGAGATGAATAACTGAATTGTTGTCTCTCCCTCTGAGACAGGTGCTTAGGACAAAGTGCTGATGTTTGGTGGCCACAATGGATGTTGGAGGAAAATTTTAGGAAGATTGAAGCACCTGTGTCTGAAGACATTGAATGCTCCAGTGGTTCATGCACTTGACACATGCAGGTTCCTGAGTCTTATCTGGTGGCTAACCAGTAGGCTTGGACTAAAATCACAGAATCATGAAAACATGGGGTTGGGGAAGAACTCTAGTTTCATTGAGTCCAACCATTCACCCAACACCACTGTGTTCACCACTTATCCATGCCCCTTAGTACCACATCTACTCACTTTCTGAATACTTCCAGGGACTGGCGATTCCACCAATTCCCTCGGCAGCCTGTTCTGATACTCAAGCAGAAATCCTGTGAGCAAGGTGTTTAAGAGCATAGATGGCAAAGTTCCAGAGCCTGAAATGTTCATTACTACAGAACTCATTGCTACATAAAAACTACTAGAGCTTTCTTGACCTTTGATTCTTTCCCTTCATGGCAGAGATCACATAGTGTGAATCAGCTCAGAGATGAAAGCACACAGCAACCAGCAAAAGAAAATTTGACCTAGGGAGGAAGGAAGGTATTTTTTATGAAATACAGGAATGCAGGCAAAGATATGAGGAAAACCATCTACTAAAGAGAAGCAAGCTTGTGAAGTGGACAAAAACCTACCTTGCCTTTTCATGTTTCCTGGACAGCTTCCAGTTATTTCAAAAAAGCACAGCTTGACACAAGCACCCTAAATTATATCCCTGTCTCAGTGGCTTCTTGGGACCTAATGTACCCCACAGGACCACTGTGGACCTGAGGAGGAGACAAATTGCAGCTGGAAGAGCAAGGAAACTGTGACCTCCCCCAGTCCAACATCTATGACATGAGGAAGGTCATCTTATCCAATTGCAAAGTGGGGGTGCTACCTCAAATCCATCTGCCAGAGGTTTCATTCCTTCTTGCTTGTGGTACCCTGGGAAATCAAAAAGCTTCATGTGATTGCTTTGTGAGGAAAGGGTGGGAAAAACCTCCATGACTTTTTGCTGCATACGTTACTTGAGAAAACATGTGCTGTTGCAGTGAGACCTCACAGCATGCTAATTCTTAAAGCATATATGCCAAAGTTTGAAACTGGAAGTTTTGTTGACCCTGGAAGAAAAAGCAGATTCCAAATAGAAGCTCAGGGAAAAAAATCTGCTGTTTCACCTATATTTGCTTTAGCTTTACTGATAAATGGATGCAGCTTGCCTGTGTCATGGTTTTGTCCTTCTTATCTTCTGAATCCACATAAACTTTGTTTCTGGGCAATTATAATTTCAAGACCTGGTCACAAGGTAGGCAGCTGAGGAGCTGCATCAGTTCTTCCGTCCTCTCTTTCACTGAATTCCTGAGCTTTGGGTCTTGCTTTTGAGCAGAAATTTTGTGATGGAGACTGTAGGGACTAAATGACTACATGGAAAATGTGAACCTCCACAAGGGTTTGAACTTTGGTCAACAGAAAACAACCTGATGATTTCAATCTGCAAAAGGCCATAAGGACATTCAGATTGAAAACTCGGTATGGGAAAACTTAATATAAAATCTCCATGGCTTTTAAGGGAATTAGTTCTACTTTTGTGTTTCCATTGGGCCATGAGGATATCTTGAAGGTATCTGTGGGGTTGTTTCCCCTTGGTCCATGCCTGGGTCATTGATTCAGTTGTGGCATTGCTGTGGTGCAATACAGAGTGACAAGTTATTCCTGTGAGGTTCAAAGGAGAAGTCAGTGCTGGGACAGGCTGCAGTGTTTGTGGGGAAACACCTGTGATCCATCATTAGTTCTTTTAAGTGTTTAATCTGTTACATCATCATACAGAGTCTGGTACTGTAGGATGAGATGGAATTGTTCTGTTTGATTTCAGCTCAGCTTTTTTTGGCCCCTTCAGTATGAATGTAGGCTTTTCATGGCTGCAGTTTATCAGGAGGCACTGTAGAAAAGTTCTAGCATGCATTTATTTAAATAACATCTGATACATTCTGGAGGATAAATGGTATGGAGCAGCTACAGTGCTGTTTCCAAAGGGCATCCTTGGCAAGAAAATAGAGGAAGGAAAGATCCGTTATGTATGCCTGTGTATTGCCCCTAGAACAGGATCAAAGTTATGGAAAGAAACTCTGGTTTTGTTTCTCCACAGTTGTTAAAGTTCACAGGCTTCTCAGGATCTACATTTCAAGGCTATCATTAACCAAATTTTGTACATTTACATTTGTTCAAAATAGTTTCCAGGCGGTGGGTAATTAGTGGTTAGAAATGGCTTGCAGTTTGGTGATAATTTGATTAAGTGAAATCCTTAGGAAAATGAGCATTCCAAGTCTCTTGTGTTTCCCTGCTTCACCTGTGGACCTCAGCTGCTTCCCCCCTCAGTCTCACAGGAGGCATCTCCTCCATCTCCTGTGTTTCAGTAAGGAATAGATAGATCCTAGTCAGAAAAGACAGGAGGATCCTTGCAGCCAGAATGAGCAGCAGGAAAAGACATTAACTCCAAAAAATTGCCACTTTAACATTCTTCCTGGAGAACTTCAAATGCAGTAATTACATCCCTCTCCCCAAGAATCCACATACTCTGTTCTTTTGAATTAATTAATCCCTAAATCTGAAGCATTCTGCAAACAAATGAAGAAGACCCATGCCTGTACATTTCTATGCTGGCCAGTGAACTAGTGAAGAAAAGGGAGGAAATAAAAACAAAGAGGTAAATATTCAAAGTTTACCCAATTATGTATAAATAAAAATAATTTTCTAATGTTGTGCAAGAAGGGATATGGATTTTTAAAAATAAGATGGTGAAGTGATATAGGAGTATAATTTGACTTGTCAGTCCTTTTTAATAAAAGGACCATTTTGTGTCCTGCTTCTTCATTCAGAAGTGGGGACAGTGGAAGGGAGACTTAAGTACTTAGGTAGGTTCTTTTATAAAAATCTTTGTTTTACTCATTTACTTCAGGAAATTTTGATTTAAAAGATCGATTTAAAAAAGGATGATATCTTTATGCCTTCCTGTATAACCGGAGATTTGTCAGATAGTCACTGACTCATGTATTCCCAGTTGGTGGGGATGGATTTACAAATGTTTGGACCTAGAAACCCAAATGGATTTACAAACAGTTGCCTGAAGTGGTTTCACAGATCTCATTGTGACAATGACATATTGTTCATGCTTTCAAACTTAGGCTTAGTACCAATGCAGTGCTACCTTGGGTGGCAGAAGCAGAGAAACATCCTCACTTTCCTGGCTCTCTAAAACTCCCTGACAGGAGGTTGGAGCCAGGTGGGGGCTGGTCTCTTCTCCCAGGAAACAAGTGACAGGACAAGGGGAAAAGTCCTCAAGTTGCACAGAGGGCAGTTTAGGTTGGATATTAGGAAGAATTTCTTCACAGAGATGGTTATCATTCATTGGATCAGGCTGCCCAGGGCAGTGGTGGGATCACCAACCCTGGAGAGATTTAGCAAACATGTAGATGTGGCTCTGAGGGACATGGTTTAGTGGTGGGCTTGCAAGTGCTGGGTTATTGGTTGGACTTGATGATCTTGGAGGTCTCTTCCAACTTCATGGTTGTATAATTCCTTGCATCCTGGAGAATTTTCCAGCAGGTCCATCACTGGCCACCATCTCACATTCTTCTGGACACCATCACACAAAGTAGGCAAACCCAGCTGTTTAGGTACCTAAGTAAAAGCTCAAAAAGAACTAGTGAGACCATTCAGCTAATCTTCCTGGATAACAGCAGCCACAGACTTACCTTGGCTTTAATCCCATGGCAACTACAACAGGCATCCCACCCCTACTTTTCAAGTGGTACCATCCTTGGCAGTGGTATTTCCAGCACTGCCAGCAGCTGACCTGGGTAAAGCTGTTACTGTCTCTCCTCTTGGCTCTGTTTCCCTTTCAAGCAGCACATGTGACATTAGTGATCCCTGTATCCTTGCTGGGAACCTCCTGAGCTGTGGTAGATTCTCCCAGGGAGTCCATCCAACTTCATTTGCAGGACTTGTGTATGCAGAACACATGAGATCCCTTAGGAAGATTTTCAGTCTAAACCCATTTAAAACTTTATATGGAGAAAGGAAAGTCTGAAAGTCCACTCTCAGCAATATTGTATGCATGAGGCTGGGTTAATTCACCTTGAAAGAGGCCTTTAGGAGGACTTGCACATTCCTGGTGCGTTTGGGACAGGACATGGGTGAGTGCCCGAGAGCAGCAGCAGAGAAACAGAAAACATTACAGCAGCCTGGCAAGGGGGTCATGGGATCTGCAGGGCTGGCAGCACTGCCAGAGCAGATTGGTTTGCGCCGCAGCCACTTTTTCTCACAGATGGGATAAAAATAAGATAGATTAAGTATATCCCAGAAAAAATAGTTATGCAAAAGCTTGAGAAAGCTGCCAATGTCAGCAAAGGGAGGCAGTAATGTAAGCAAACTTCAGAGGAGGGGAGCTGCAGAGCATCCTGCTGGAGCGAGCAGAGGGGACTGGCTCTGAGCGTTGGCTGGATGTGGGGTGAGGGGTTGGCTGGGAGATTTGGTTGACTTGTGTCTTCTGTGTTTACTGAGGCAAATCCCAATGGAGAGGGTGGTTTTTCTTTTAGCTGATAAATGTGCCTGCCTCTACATTAAAATGCTTTTCCCCCCTTCCGTGGTTCTTTGAGTCAACTTCTTCGTGGTTGAGTCACTCAGGCTGATAGGTGCTGAAGTCCCTGCTGAAATCTGGAGCTTCCTGTCAGTGCTTTTGATGTCAGTTCTGCTTCTCTGGGGTTAGATATATATTTGGTTTCGATCTGGCACCCAGCTTTCAATCATATCCTTGGGAATGGCCAGTTTAGGCAACGTGAGGAGCTTCTGCCTTAAACTAGATGTTGTATCAGGGAGCAGAAACACCTCAGCTGTCAGAGTTGTAGGATGGTCCCCAGTGAACATGAAGCTCAGTTTGGATGACTGATGGAGCAGAAGCAGATGGACTATCAGGGCTTTGAAGGGCTCAGACAAGCAATAGTTGCTGCTTCTTGGTGGCTCTGTAGTAACTGGCTGTGAGCTTGGTCTCAGGCAATGGCAGATTAATCTGCCTTCGTTTAGTCAGCTGTGAACCTGGCTTCTTGTAGATTTTTGGATTTCTGATTTCTGCTCTTCTTTTCCTTTTTAGTTTTTTTGGACAGTCACTACAACTGGATCAAGGCTAATGCCGTAAGGGTTCCATACATTAAAGTCTTCTAAGGGGCTGAGGCATAGAAAAACCTCTTACCCGGCACTAAGAAGGAAAGACTTAAAAGTGCATATAAGTATATGAAGGGAGGGTGTCCGAGGATGGAGCCAAGCTCTGCTTGGTGGTGACAAGCAATAGGACAAGAAGCAGAAGCTGATGCCCAGAAAGTTCCACCTGAATGTGAGGAAGAAGTTTTCTGTGCAGTAACCAAGCATTGGAACAGATTGTCCAGAGAGGGTGTGAAGTCTCCCTCACTGGAGATATTCCAGACCCATCTGGACACAATCCTGTGCCCTGTGCTCTGGGATGACCCTGCTTGAGCAGGGAGGCTGGACCAGGAGATTCACTGTGGTCCCTTCCAGCCTGACCCGTTCTGTGATTCTGAGACCAAGTCTGAAATGGTGCTTCTCTAATTTGTCAACATTTACTCTGCTCTGGGGAGGTGTAAACAGTGAGGGGCATGATCAGAAGGAATGAAATCCAAAAGATATCATTCTCCACTGAGGAGCAGTTATTTGTTGGCCTCTGGAGTAGTTACTTTAGACAGGTTTTTAAATGCACTTAATTTAGACAAGAAATAATCTCGGTGAAAGGGGCTTGAGAACGTGTAGAGAACATTCTGGGGATAAACATCTGCCTCTTTTTGGTTAACAACCATATTTATTACATTAAAACAAATACCTCTATCTGACCCAGAGAGCTTGTGGAAGGAGGTCAGAAAATAAACTGTGTTGCTACTGATGAGATAACGGATCAGAAAAAAAAAATTAAAGCAATTGTAGTGCTAAAAAAATACTCAGTCAAAATCTGTTTC
The DNA here is from genome assembly GCA_013397375.1 of Toxostoma redivivum. Taxonomy (NCBI): domain Eukaryota; kingdom Metazoa; phylum Chordata; class Aves; order Passeriformes; family Mimidae; genus Toxostoma; species Toxostoma redivivum. Next base: position 75,758 of record VXBI01012202.1, on the reverse strand, counting down.
TCATTTCTTTTTACATTCCTCTGAAAATTAAGACAAGTGTAGTTTTTAAGCTCGGCTTCACTTTGTAGTTGGTGGGTTTTACACTTGGCCAAAGAGAACTACAACTTGTCTTTCCCACATTGTTTGATAACCGCATCAGAAATGTGTCTGAGCAGCAAAGTTCACTCCCCACGTGCATTAGGGCTGGGGAATTGATGTGCTGTATATGAGAAAGAGTAATCAGAGACAAAGATTGTGTCAAGATGGGCAGAGGGAGCTGGATCTAGGCATTCCCTTCAGCCCTGTTCTCTAGAGCTGTCTGTGTCTGTGCGGCAGTGTCAGAGATGCCAACCCAGTGATCCCTCTGTCTGCCTGGCCAGCCACACTGGTCTCCCATCTGGGGATGATGCAATTTCCTTTGCTTCTTTATTGGGAGATTAAAGGAGCTGCTTCTTCTCCCTTTTCCTTGTAGATAATTTATTAGTTCTGGATTTAATAACTTTTTGTATTTGAAGGTTTCCTGCAGATGGATTAGGAGGCAATGCAAGCAGTGCAATGACAGCAATGTCAAAGCAAGCATCTACAGTGTAGGCTACCTGTTCCCTGATCCTCCTATTGCATACCTTGAGATTCATATACACATACTGTGTGTCAGGCAACTTTGGCTATTGGACATTGTTTACAATAGGAAAATTAAAAGTGAAGCTGTCTTACTTGTCTTTCTGGTAGCTGTTGGTAAGTTCAGTGTGGACTTTACCTGCCTGAAAGGAGGTTGTAAACAGGTGGGAGTCAGTCTCTTCTCCCAGGTAACAAGGAAATGGCTTCAGGTTGCACCAGATAAGGTTTAGATTGAATATTAGGGAAAATCTCTTTACTAAAAGTGTCGTTAGGCATTGGAACAGACTGCCTAGGGAAGTGATGGAATCACTCCCTGGAAGTGTTCAAAAATGTGTATATGTGTCACTTAGGGACTGATTTAGTGGTGGGCTTGGTAGTGCTGGGTTAATGGTTGGACTCAATGGTCTTAGAGGTCTTTTCCAACCTAAACAATTCTATGATTAATAACTGCTTCCAAAATTTCAGAATCCTCCTCTTGGTGTTTGGCTCATTGGTAATATATTCTTTTGAAACAGTCAGACATCACTCGTTATCACCAAGTTTTGTGTCTGGGAGAGCCTCCTACTCAGAAGCTTTTGCTGCCTCTCTTGTGAGCAGCAAATGGCACCTGCCACAGCGAGTTAGGAGAGTTATGTAGGGATTTGCATTAATAAGACATTGAGCTGGAGATTTGGCTGGCAGCATTAGCTCCTGCCCACCTGCTGTAGGGGCCAGGTGTAAATCCATGAGCTCCTGCGGGGGTATGCTGTGCTAGCACATCCCATCCCATCCCTGGGAGCTGCCCCTGCAGCTGTGAGTGGAGCTCTGCTGAGCTGCCTGGGAGCAGGTTGCCCCCCCTGAAGCTGTTCTGTCACCTCAGCCTGGCACCCCACGGGTCAGCTCTGCTTGTGGGACTGAAAGGCACTGCTTGCTCTGCAGCCTGAGAGGTGAAGTTGTGCCCTTTTGGGCTCTCTGGGGACCAGTTTCAGTCCAGGCACTTTGGGGGACTTGCCACATGATGTGACTGTTCTTTCAGGACACAGATAACTACAGCTATTGATTTATTTTGTTGTAAAGCACAGGAGGGAATACAGATGTCTGTCAGCTTTGCAGCAAGTTGCAGAGACCCCTTTGTGGCAAGTTTGGATTGCTTCTGTATTTCCAGTTGTCCCATTTTCTTTGATGTGGAAGACTCCCCTGAGTTTGAAATTCTTCCCTTTAGGTTTCCAAGGTCTGATTCTTTCTGCAACAGTTCTTATGAATGTTTATTTTTTTTTTTCTATGCAAAAATCTGCATGGGAGTGCTCAATATATGAAGGACTTGCAAAGGTCTTTTGTTTGAATGCATGGACACTGTCCCCTGTGGTAGAGCAAGGATTGATATGCAGGGTTTAGCTCAAAATAAGCCTCTGTTTGGGGTGGGAAGGCCCTTGGACCATATCACAGAGGATTTTAGGAGTTCCCTCTGGTAGAAAGGTGGATCCATCTCTAATGGCTGTTCACAGCCCTGCAATGAGCACATCCTTTGTAATGACATTTTTTTCTTCCTCCTCAAATACAGGGGTTGCTTTACTTAACTTGATTTACGACTCTATCAACCAAACTCTATTAATAAGTTTTCCCAGTAAAGACAAAGCTAGTCTCTGACAGAAAGGTTGTTTTGTTTTTGTGCGTTTTTTTCTTGTGTGGTTTAACTCTATTGCTTAGAAGGAGAGATTAAGCAGCAAATAGAGTTCCTGGCCCCAGCATGAATTGTTTTGTTTGCATAGCCCTGTCAGCTGTGCCATTTTTCACACATCTCATGGACAAAGTGTTACTGGCAAAATGTTTATGTACAGAAGGAGCCAGTGTCACGTACCTTCCCCAGTCCTGCTCGCTCACCTTTTACTAAAAGCTTTATAGAGAGAGCTACAGAATTGGTGATAGATGCAGTAGAGAACAGAATGGGTCAAATGCCAAGTTTTGCTGCAGAGATTTTCCTTGTCAGGACCGTGACAAGTGGAAACACAAACTGAATAAATGGGTCTGATGATGCTGGACTGTGTGCAGGTTTTAAACCCCCAATTTTCCCAGCACACCAGCATTTAGCCCTCAGTCTCCTGAGTTACACAACCCTCTTAAATAGGCCAATTATTTCTCTATGCAAGAGTGACTCAAAGAGATTTTCCTGTCTGTTGCATATGAAATATATATTTAATTTTCTCCAAGAAAGCTCATTTTTATTTGCAATTCAAGTGAAATCAATATTCCAAAATGGCATTTCAATAAAATCAAAGTTGTAAAATAAACAAGGTAATGGGAAGAAAAGTGCTGTAAATAGATTTTCAAATGTCAGACAGTTGATATATATTTTCAAATATATAACTTGATTTCACAGTGATAAATATGGGAAACTGAGAGCAGGTGAACAAGAACTATGAAAAGAGAGAAATTATATGAAGGTGCCTGTCCTTTCCCTTTAGCTATGGCAACGTGCAGGTGTGTGGGGCACCCCTGGGTGAAAGGGAGAGAGCAGGTATTGTTTTTGTAACAGATTCAAAGAATTATAGAATAGTTTGGATTGAAGGGGAACTTAAAGGTCATGATGTCTAAGCTCCCTGCAATAAACAGGGACATCTTCAGCTAGACCAGGTTGCTCAGAGTCCTGTCCAACCTGACCTTGAATGTTTCTGGGGATGGGGCATCTACCACCTCTCTGGGCAACCTGTGCTAGTGTTTTACCAACCTTATTAAAAATAATTTAAAAAAGGCTGAAAAAAGGCAATTTGCACTAAGAGCCTCTATTGTTTCAGCAAGCCAACTCTTGGATTTTTTGTCTCAGCAGATAAATTCACAGGGATTAAAGAAGGAAGAGAGCATTAAGGAAGAGCTGTGGGGGTCATTGCAGGAGTCAGTATTGCACTGATGCCCAAGCTGATGGTGCTGGAACCACCATCTCTTCTTCACCTGCAAATCCCCCAGCTTTGTCTAATGTTTCACATGCTGCACAAATGACACTCCCTCTTGCTTTTCCCAGGAAGCACAGGGTGGTTGTGCTCTGCTGAGCAGTGGCCATGTCCTAAGCAGCAGCAGCTTGTCTTGTACTGGGACAGGACTTGCATAGTTCAAATTGTCACTTGCAGTCACCCACAGCAAAAAACCTTGGGATTAGAAACTTGTGAGGACATCCCTGCAGCTTGCAAAAAAGGTTTCTCATCTTTCTGGGGAGAAAAACAACTGGAGGACTGAAGAAGTTTTACATCCCCAGACGTGAAAGTTGATGCAAAGAAGACAAGTGTAGAAATGCCACGTAACCCCAAAATGATTTTGAGGGGGTAGAAGAATAGCAAACAATCCTATACGTATTTTGTGTTTTCTTAATCACAATATCTCTCCCTAAAATGTGATCCAGATTTATGAAATGTATTGTGAAGTCAAAGCTGGTTGGCTTGCAGGTCAGAGAGGTGTGAATGGACCTTAGTCACCTACAAATCAAGATTTCTAAATTAATTGCTATTATTTTGATTAGAAAGTTTGGGAGCACTTTAACATGAATGAAAGAAACAAGAAAGTAATTGAACTAACAATCTATTTGAGGGGAGATTTGGGACATGATTTCCAATTGTTTAAAAAAAGCTGGAGGCTGAGAATTTATACCACCAGTATCTCCTATCCTTGGAGAGCTGGTAAGCAAGGATGGGACATTTGGTGGAAGAAGCTTTGAAACTGGAGTTCTCCATCCTGGTGCATTTATCCGGCTTTTTAGGTCACCACCTGAATGAGAGGGGAGTTTCTCCTCCGTGGGTGAGTGATTCAGGGGGTTGGTCCAGCAATGGGCTGAGTTTGGCTGAGATGCCACTTGTCACCCCACTGGTTTCATCTGGTTGCTCTGGATTTCTGAACAATGGAGTTTTTTAGTTTGAGAAGGTGCTGTTCATATCACCCTAAAAGTGGGCTTGGGCATTATCTTTGATGTGGAAAACAGATGTGGTGCTGTCACACCTTGCTACCAGGAGTCCAAGGTAAGAATCAGACCTCCCAAGCTTTCCTGTTGTTTTGTCTTAATCCAGGAAGTTTAGCTGGCATTTTTCTTATTCCTGCTGGTTAGAGAGACTTAGAGCTTTCATTAAATGCTGGATCTTGATCCTGACTAATGAAAAGCAGCACAAAATCACACTCACAGTCTGGCAGGGAGTTTGAATACTTGTGCAATAGGAAAGGTCCTCTCAGGTGCAGTTTATGCTGTATGGTTTGTGTAATGCTCAGCAAAGCCCTGTCAGTGCTAGGTTTCCTGTTGCTCATAGAATTCCTTTACTATTAGATTTTTTTTTAATTTTTTTGTTTGTTTGTTTTTTGGATTTTGCTTTGTAGAATTTCATCTCTTCTTTATATTATATCACCGGTAACATGTGTGCTTTGATTATTGCAATGTGCCTTGCTGGATAGGGATCATTCCCTTCCTCAGTCTCAATTTGCTTCACCTTCACTTTTAACTTTACTTTCTGGGGAAAGAAAAGGATTGTTTTCCTTTGGGATTGCCAGAGATGATGGTCTTTGATTTCTACATCCATGGTCTAAAATTGTTCTCAAATCCAGCCTGTCATATTGAAATGATTTACTTCTTTCATTGTTTGAATCTCCTCATTATTCCTTGCCAATTGTGTGTGAGAATGTTCATTCCTGCATTTACCAGGGTTTTCTGCACCTACTGGACTGGCAGGTTCACATCTGTCTTTCATAAGGAGGATTTTACAGACAAGAACTCCCTGGAAAGGGATTAAGCCTTTTGGCTGTTGTTACTGTTGTTGTTCCTGAATTTGTCACTGCTGAGAGGATGATAAATGCTGTGCACGAGAACAACCATGAGGAACTCGTGTCCCTGCTAGGGGATGGATGTCGTTGTCCCTTTGCCTGTCATCCCCTGTGTCACAATTTTTGTTAATGAAAAGCCAGAAGTGCTCACGGTGCAACAACCTGGGCAGTGCAGGGCAGCTCTAAGGCTGTGGCTGAAGGCTGCTCAGTGATTCTGAGGCAGTGTCCAAAACGGACAAAGCAGGGAGGAACTGCATATCAATATTTTCCCCATCTTAAGCCTATTTGTTTACTAATTCTCTATGGAACAGGTATCTCCTGCTAGTGATGGATAACATGAGAACTATCACTCTGTGCACTGAACTAGCTGGTTTTATATTTCTGAAGTGGATCTAGATAAATTTTCTAAAACAGATAAAGTGGTAGATAGCTGGAGTTTTTAATATCTAAATCTCCCCACCTGGCATGGCTGGAGTGCCTAAGTCCAGAATTCCAAGTAGTTGCCATCATTATGTGGTATCTGCAGGTAAAGTTGTTTCTGAACACCTTGAAAGGATATGCTGAAAGCCCTCAGAAGCAGAGAAATCCTGCTTTCAGACCTGTGATCACACAGGCAGTGTGGGCAGAGCAAGGAAGCAGCTTTGCTGGCTTTTCACTCTGACACTCTGATTTTTTTCACTCTGATTTGCCTTGGTGGCCGTGGGCAAGTCAATTAAGTTCCATGGTTCAGCTTTCTCACTTGTGAGAGATAAATGCTATGCTGGTTTTAAAACATTAACGGTGTTTTTAAGAACTAATTAGTTGGTGTTTGAGGCACAATAGTTTTCCATAGGGGTTATTCACTGAGTCCTTGGTCCCTTTGCTCTGGAGGGTGTTAATTGCTGCATGCTTTTGGGATAGCCCTAATGAGATGAGAGTAAAGGCATATGGAGGTGAGTGTGTGATTAACAAAATAAACCTGGGGTAGAACAGATTTCCCCAGGCAAAAAATTGAGTTGCTTTGCCCTCTGGCTTTCCTTTTGGCATATATTCCTGAAAAGGCCCCAGAGAGCATCCCGTGATAAATCCCACTGTTCACCTGTCCTGGGGCTCTCCCCAAGGGCTGCCCCTTTGCTTTCAGAAGTGCTCAGCCACGTGATGGCAGGAAGGATCTGAAATTGCTTCCCCCTCCTCTCTGTGTGGCCAGGTGAGGAAGCGAGGAATGTAATTTCATGCACCATAAATGCTAATAATTCCAAGTACTTAGGAGTCGAGCATGCACATTGCTGTGGTGTGAGCTCTCTCCCCTGGCTGCAGTTGGAGCAATCACACTTAGAACCTGTTTGTCTTGGCAGAGCTGCCCTTAGGAATGAGGTAACTTTGGAAAAGACATTCCTTCACTCATGGCAAATGGATAAAAATATCTGAACTTCCACAGGGCTGGGGAAGAGAGCAGGAGTCAGGGTAAAGCACACAGCATGGACCTCTGGAGCAAGGGCTGCAGGTCCCAACACCTTGCCACAACACCTTTGTTGGACCAGGACCTACCACGGGGTGTGCCACGGGCCTCAAAATGTTTTGCTCAATTTGGCCACTCAGAGCATTCAAGTTGCAGCAAATGATCTCTGTCCTTGCTGAAAACTGTTTTGCAGCTCAGTGACTTACATATTGAGTTTACAGGAGTGATATAAGAGCCTCTGCTCTGCCAATAGCTGTGAGAGTATCTTGAACAGTGCTTTGGTACAGAGTACACAGCACTGTTGTTAACCAAAGATTAATGTGCTTTTCCTCCTTTAAGATAAAATTAGGCAGCCTTTCTCTTCTATGACAGAAGAGATGCTAGTAAAGGCTTAAAGTTAGGGCTGTTAAACTATTTGGACATGCAGGAATGGCATAGTGTGACCTTTGGCTGATAGTTGCCTTTCCTCTGTGTGTGTGTGTGTGTGTGTGTGCGCCTTTGTACAAAAGGAGCTTTTCAGAATGAAACAAAAGAGATGTAATTTCACAGCTTGAAGGAAGATAATGAAGTGCTGCAGTTATGCCTCTCCTGGAAGATCTGTCCCCAGGCCTTCACAGGCAAAGAAAAGGGTTTGCTCAGGTAGTTTATTATGCAGTAAAAGTTCCTGCTGCTGCTTTTTCCCTGCAGCTGGAATCCCAGCCATGGGTGTTTTTATGCATGATGCATGTGCTGACTTAGAGACACTTCATAAATCACATTTGAAAAGTGACTTTTGTGTGTGTGTGTTTTGCTTAGTTTTGTTTTGGAATTTGGCAATAAACAACCCAACTAAAAGAAAAATCAAACTTGGGATTGGCTCAGTCATCAGCTCTGGGGGAAGGGGGATTCTGGAGATCAACATATTTATAAGTGTGCAGTAGTTGGATTGGGTGTATTGGCTACTTTTTTGGCAAGACTAATGTTGCTTGATTATTAAGAATGATTCTGTATTATTTATGTCACCCATCTGAGGTTGCTCTATCTTTGCAGATGTGCCCTAAAGCAGGGAAGCAGAGCACAGGCAGTGCAGCCAGACTACTTGACTTTTATTGGAAAGCACTGCTTTCATTGTAAGAACAGCTTTTTACAGCCAGGCAGCTCCGTCTGTCCTTGTTTTCCTTCCAGGAATGAAAGGGGCTGGGGGGAAAGAGAAGCAGAGAAATGCAACTTTGATTGAAGCTCTGGGGGACCATGAAAAAGAGCAGAAAGGAAAGAAAGAAAACCATAAAAACACTGTAGTGGGGGCCAGTGAAAGCATAAAACAGTCCTGAGAGCATGACAGAACTGTAGGAGCTGTAGCCCCCCTTTCCTCAGGATGCTTTTGGATTTTTGCTATGAAAACTCCTTCAGCTAGAAACCTTCACTGAGGAGGTTGGAGAGAACATGGTTTAACTTGTTTCCTCTTCTAGTACTTGCAATGGGAAAGGCTGTTACTGTCTGTGAGAGCAATAGATGGATCCCACTCCCTGTCCCTGAAAAGATTGATGTCAGCTCTCAGTGCCCCACAGAGGTGCTGAATGCAAGGCTGAAGCCAGGAGGGGTGTAAATCCTGACCCTCACGAGCTCTCAGGTGCTTGTGTGTATAAGCCAGGAATCAGGACCACACACCCATTCTCCCAATTGCATCTTGAAGGCTGCAGGAGCCAAATTCAATGCTGCCAGCAATTTTTCTGCCTCCCTGATCAAGGTCCACTGGAGGCACCCAGTATGTGTCTGCCTTGTGTGGCTAGTGTCTGAAGCAAGGAACAGTTCCTCATCTTTACCTAGATGGGATGACAGGGATGGCAGGCTCTTGTTACTGATGCTCCTGGGAGAAGGGCAGCAGTGTGGACCATCATGGCTGCTGTCAGGGACACAGTCCTTCCTCACTGGGGTTGCCAAAATCAAATCCACCACTGCAAGGCTCTGCCCTGTGCCTTTTGGGCCCAGGGCTGTGTAGAGCTGAGCTTCCCCAGGAGGAGAAGGCAACTCCTTCAGCAAGACTCTCTGGGCCCTTAAGGATGTGGAAATTATCAAGCCCTCCTGAGGCTGAGGTGAGGTTTGGAAGTGCAGCCCTTGTCCCCTGAGCCCCACTGACAGTGTTGCAGAAGGTGGCTTTTATGTGCACTTGTTTGATGGAGAGTGGCTGTGACTGCTGGGCTTTGCTCCGGAGCCAGGGCTGTCACTGTGACAAGATCCTGCTGGAGAAGATGAGTCCTTCAGGAGTTACTATCTGAGCCAGTGGCATTCCCAGGCATGTGCAGAGGATGCCAGCCTTAGATGTCAAAGGAAGTCTAGGTGTGAAGGAATTTAGTGAGGTGCCTGGGCAAGAAATCAGTATTTTTTTGTGACTCATTTTGTTAGTGTTAAGCACTTACCTTCTCCCTGAAGTGAAATTCATGTGCCTGATTGCTGTGTCACGAATCCTATCTCCAGTGGTACTCCCAGGGTGAGAAATAAAATGAGGGCAAAGAAAAAACAGGCAGAGCTTGAACTTCGGGCTTTGTCTTTGCTAGGGCTGATGTGGTAACACCAACAAAATCCTTTATGCCAGTGGTCACGGCTCTGGAGCTCTCCTCTGTTGTGGTGTCTGCAGAAAAAGCCACCTTGTCTACTTCTCTACTTTGTCTCCTTGTTTTGCCAGGATGATGTATTTATTTGGGTTAGGTGTCAAGCAACATCCTCTGCTAGAACAACACCTCTGGCTGCCAGAATGAGGTCACTGCTGGTCATTGCTGAATGCTTGGTTATTTCAGGCTTTGTCATCTCTGGTGATGATTTCAGAAATGCTGCATTGTGGAAGCTCCCATCCAAATCATGCTTTGGGAAGAGCACCTGGTCAGCTGGGAACATGATGCCTCTGTGACTTATTACAGACCTTAGCACTGCTACCTGAAACTGAGGTGACCAAAACTGAGTTGACACATCCAGGTAAAGGCATTGGATGTTTGAGCAAACAACTTTGACTATATTAGTCTGGATTAAGTCTGGAAGGCTCTGGAGATGGGGGGAATGTGACTGGGAAACCAAGAATGATTTTAATAGAACTGTGTCTATGACCAGCAGACAATTAAAGGCTGCTGATTCAGGTGGGCTTTGTCAGCATCTTCTGGTTGATGTGGAGAGGAAACTGCTCACTCCTGAGTCATGCAACTGTGAGCTCCCCTTAGAAGCTCATTAGTCATCAAGCAGGGTGGACACTGACCACTCCTGACGGACTTTCAGTCAGGGGAGACTCTTCTGGCAATGCCTTTCCATGCTTTGCTTTCCTTTCCATTAGAAGTGTTTTCCTAGTGACTAATCAAGGTTTTCCTGATGTAACTTCTTAGCCCATGACTTGTCACATGTCCAAATGAGTACAGAAAACAGATTTTTTTTTCTTTCTGCTGTCTAGCAACCTCTGTATTTTTGAAGGCTGTTTACATGTCTCCCAGGTTTCTCCTCAGTCTCCTGCTGTTATAGTGACAGTATCAGTGCTGCCTAAAATTTGTGATCATTCTCTCTCTTTCCTCTGGAATCTCTCATGGAGCTCCATGGTTCAATTGCATTCCAGAGCACCAGAGCAGGCAGAGGACTCTAGCTGGGACCTTACTGCTGCTGAGTAAAAGGAAAGGGCTTAGATCTTCTGGTCTGAGGCCCATCAGCCACTTGACATCAGTGGTTGATGTTCACCATTCTGATCTGCAGGACTGCTATGCAGAAAGCTGATTTTCATCCTGTATCTGCCTCTTGGAATGTTCTTGGCTGATTTTGGTATCTTGGACTTGCCTGTATCTCCAATCTCTCAAGATCACATTTGAATTCTCCCCCTCTCATTTTATTGGAGTCCTTCCTAGAGTGGTATCATCTGCAAATGTAATAAGCATTATCTATATTCCAGCATCCTGGTCATCATCCAGTTACTTTGTGTTCAGGAAAATGAAAATATTGTCATTAGAACCGGATCTAGGACTGACCTTTGCAAAACCCCATTTGATGTATCTTTTCACTGTGAAAAATGAATCCTTGATAACTACATACTAAGCACTTTTCCAGCTAGTTTGGTTCCTGCCTTAAGAATACACTGTGCTTCTGTAGTTTGATTATGAGAAGGTCCTAAGAGGCACTGTTCTTTCTAGAACACTGCTGATGTGGAGCCTCTTAATAGGGAAGGATCAGATAAGCAGTAAATTAATCTTCTGGTGAAGGCAGACCATAAATGAAATGCTAGAACACACAGTGGCCACTCTGAAGGCTACTGCTCATTTTTTCCCCCTCATTTTCTGAGCAGCAGCACAGCTCTCAAGACCACACAGCATTTGATGCTACAAGGCAGACAGTGCATCTTTCAGAACATTTCACTGAGTTTCCTACTAGAGGCACATGAATTTTTTCCTCACCAAAACACCTTTCCCAAGACAGGGAAATACTGTCTAGGAGTGTTGGTGTTCCCATACCTTTCTGAAGAGCTGCTCAGTTGGAAGTCAGCAGCCAGCCTTTGCCTGGAAAATAGATTTTATTTGCAGAATTGGCAAGTCCTGGTTTACGAAGACATTTTTCTAGATTAAAACATAAGAATCAGATACTTACCAATAATAATAAATGAGATCCAGCCAGGAAGAATGTATTATGAATTCCACCCTGGAGTACTGCATCCAGGTCTGGGGTTCTCAGCACAAGAAAGAGGTGGAGTGGGTCCAGAGAAGGGACACAAAGGTATCAGAGCAGCACCTTCTCTACAAAAACAGGCTGAGAGAGCTGGGGTTGTTCAGCCTGGAGATGAGAAGGCTTTGGGGAAAACTCATTGCATCCTTCCAGTGCCTTAAAGGGGGTTATGAAAAGGAGGAAGAGGGACTTTTTATACAGGCAGATAGTGACAGGACAAGGGATAATGGTTTTAAATTGAAAGAGGGCAGGTTTAGATTACATGTCAAGAAGAAATTCTGTACTCTTAACATAGTGAGACACTGAGACAGGATGCCCAGAGAAGCTGTGGATGCCACATCCCTGGAATTGTTCAAGTCCAGGTTTGGTGGGGCCCTGAGTGACCTGGTCTAGTGAATGGCATCTCTGCCCATGGAAAGGGGATTGGAATTAGATGATCTTTAAGGTCCCTTCCAACCCAAACCATTCTATGATTCTGCAGTTCTATGATACTGCATATAAATATGTACTCAGTAGGAATTTGCTGTTAGGATTTTTTTTTTATAGTGCAAGTGCATTAGCTGGAAGAGGGGTAAAAATTAATTTTCTTTCTACATTGTTTGCATCACAGATTCTGACTTTAGCTTACCTCTGATCAAACTATTCATTTAAAATATACAGACACAGGCTTTTTGCCTGTATTTGTGATGGCTCTTACTGGCTGCATCCATACTAGCAAACTGCAGAGGTCCAAGGTGTGGGTTCAAGCGCCATCCAAATGGTTTAATTGTTTCTGTGCTCTTTGCCCTGGCTTTGCCCCCTGCTACATAACCCTCATCCACACATGGTTTGGGAGCCAGCATAACTCTTCCCAGTGAGCAGTAAGAATGAAGCCATACCATGTGGGAGGGTGCAGGGAAGAAAGTTTAGCCATATGGACACAATCTGTGCTGTGCCTTTTGCCCTGGGGGTCAGAGAATGAGCCTTGGCTTCTCTTATTTATAAGCAGAGACGTAGAGGCTACAGAGCCCTTGCATTGTAAGAAAAGGTACAGAATACATCAATAACATTTTTATTTATTTGCAAGGTCTCCTTCCCCTTGTGCTTCTGCCAGGTTTGTTTTTAAGTCCAGATGCTAATACTTGCACATAGGTGAGCTTCACGACCATTCACATGTGCCTTAATTTGTTTGGACAAAGGTTCTTTTGTGATTGAGGCTTAGCACTTCGTGAGTCATGGGTTTGTCTTCAAAATAGTTTTTTTCATTTATATCTAATTTATGGTGTGAAGGAAGAGAAAGACAAGTTTGTTGTTTGGATTTTCGACTCATTAAATTTATTCTGTGAGCAGCTGAATGTATGAGGATGCTTACACATGTGCTTCATGGCATGACTCGAGCTAATTACAAACTCTTGAACACAAAAGCAGGACAAACCTGGCTGATTGCTCCTGCCAACTGTTTGCTAAATTGGCTAATTTGATTCACTGAAATGGCAGAAAATTAAAAAAGAAAAAAAGTGACTGCTTGGATTTACAAGTCAAACCAGCTTGCTTTTGACTGGGCAGGGGAAGAGATCAAGTGTGGGTGTGGGGATAGCTAGAAGTAGGGAAAGGGAGGGAATCAGAAGGGGAGAAAACCAGGACAGAGATGAGGGTAACTTAAACCTTCCCTTTCTGGCAACAATAGACTCTTAATTGGCTTAAGACTTTGGGTGAACACTTAACTTTTCTAGGTGAAGGAGAAGGGTAGATGACTTCACCAAATTGAGTCAGTCCAAGAATCAATAGCACCTATTGCAGGATGGGCTGGATTGTCTTGGGAAGTTGAATTGCCTCCACCTGTTAGTGTGACATAGGGGATTTCATCATCTAGTTTAAACTAATCTTTTAAATTTTAGACTGATATTGGATAAAACCTGATATTGGACCAGTTCACATGTAATTATTAACATTAAAAACTCAAGACAAAGATGAAGCCTGACATTTCTGTATGCTTAGTCTCAACCGAGGTTTCTATCCCTTCTGTAGTGGAGCTAACATTTGGTACTTTGAATGATGCAAATATTGATTAGCAGAAGCATTTCTTCTTGCCAAAAGCCATTGGTCACCACACAGTCCCACACCAGACATGTTGGATATGCCTGGTTTTTGTCAGCCAGCGGATGACACCAAGATGAGCAATGCACTGATGAGCTTGGGGGAGGGGGTGACATTCAAAAAGACCTTGACAGTCTCCATGAAGTTCAACAAGGCCAAGTTCCAGATCCTGCACTTGGGTAATCTCCACTATCATTACTGACTAGAGGATGAAGGGATTGAGAGCAGCCCTGTGGAGAATGATGTGGGCATGAAAATTGGATGTGAGCCAGCAATGTGAACTTGCAGTGTGAAAACAGAGAGAGGGAGAGTTTCTTCCAAGACCCGTGGACGGAACAAAGGAAAATGGTTTTAAGCTGAAAGAGGGTAGAGATTAGGTGTAAGAAAAAAAAATATCTCTGATGAGGGTTGTAATACACTGGACCTGGCTGCCCAGAGAAGATGTGGATGCCCCATCACTGGAAGTGTTCAAGGTAAGGTTGGATGGGGTTTTGAGCAACCTGACCTCAGCCCACATGTCAGGGGGGTTGGATTTAGGTGGTCTTTAAGGTCCCTTCCAACCCAAACCATTACATGATTCTATGATTTGAACTCCTGTTAGCATACCTTGAGAGGTTTTTAGTTTGTTTTATACACCAGATTTCTTTGCAGCTCTCTTTTGTAGATATCACAGAATCACAGGATCAAATTGGAAGAGACCTCAGTGGGTTGGTCATGTGCTTGAGCAGAATTACCCAGAGCACAAGGCACAAGATTGTGTCCAGATGGGTCTGGAATATCTTCAGTAAGAGAGACTCCACACTTTCTCTGAACAACCTGTTCCAGTGCTTGGTCACTGCCCAGGAAAGAAATTCTTCATATACATGTGGAACTTCCTGGGCATCAGTTTCTGCCCATTGCTTCTTGTTCTATGGCTTGGATTTCAGGCTTGTTGTTCTGAAGTGTCTCTACTAGGTCAGGAAGGTGGTCTGGGAAAGCATTCAAAGTCAAAATGTGAAAGGGAGAATAACCCTCCCTGAGCTACAAAGGATACCTCAGTGGGAAACATTTCATCAGAAGAGTGGTTTCTGTTTGGAGTTCAGGTGTGTTAAAGGTGACCTCAGTTCCCTGCTGTCCCCAGGCTGTCATTTGTTGTACAGGAGCTGTCAGCATTGTCTGTCAGTTCTTGCCTTGAGAGGCCATTTCAGGTCTCCAGACTAGGGATAAAACTGCTTTTGTTCTGACTTTGTGTAGTAATGGTCCAGCACCTGCTCTGAAACACCAGCACCTTTAATGAGGCATATGAACTACCATGGGAATTGCATCATGGAGCAGGGTGGAAGTGTATTGGGATATTTGGTTTTTTTTCCTGATGATACTTCTGAAAGTTCACAGGCAGGTCTCTCTTAAGTCCTCACTTTGATCATTACCTATTAAAAAACTTTCTGAAATGTCCTTAGCAGCTCCAACAGGAACTGGTCCACCCTCAAGATTTACCAGCTCCATGATGTTGATTAAGGGTTGATTTTTTCACACCTCTGATTGATTGGCAATTATGAAGTCTGCTTGTTACAGGTTTCCAGCATAGAATCAGTGATTATTTTTCTCTGTTAACAATGTTATGAGCCAAGCTCTGAGCCTCTGGCAATTCTCTGAATTGCTCACCATCATCTTGGACTTAGATTTCATGATAATTAGGATGTCTGAGTTGGACAGTGAAAATGGGCATTCTGATCTCACCCTCTACCATGTAACTTGTTATTTTCCAAGTCATCTGCATGCTGTGAAAGCAGACTGGGAAGCTCCTCAAATTTTTAAAGGTGAAGAGGATAAAAATAAGTTTTCCTTAACAAGCCATTTCTGAGTGCTTTGCAAACCACATCTTGAGTGCCAGCAGGACATCGAGGGGAGTCTGGTCATACAAAGCTGTAAACAGGAATTAAACAGACTGTGTTTTGTAGATGCACATTGCTGAAAGTTGCTCCCCACTTGCTTTTGGGAAGACTCAAACCCTGTCCCAGAGCAGTATGGGGTACTTTGCCCATTCTCTCTCTCATTGCTGGTTCTCAGTGCTGTCAGAAAAGGAAAGAGGCCAAAATGGGGCACTAGTCACAACCAGATGTTGGGCTGCCTCGTGTGCCAGGAAGTGGTGGGTGATAAATCCCAGGCCAGCCTGTGCTGGGGAGAGGTGACACCCCTCACACATGTGATTGCCATTAACCATTCACTGTGTGAGAGGGAAGGGAAACAACAGAGCAGAGAACAAAGAGGGGTCTGGGTCCGAGGGGCTGCAGGACAGCTTGCAGAGGTGGCAGGGTGAGACACACTGACTTACACGTGTTCTCCATGGGACAGATGCAAGTGCAGGAGGGTTTTAAGTAGCCTTCAGGAGCCAGGAATATGAGGAATTAGCATCAACATGAAATAAACGCATGTAAAATGCATTTATTTAGGTTAGAGGGTTTTATTGGCTCATCTTGGAGAGACAACTATGCATAAGAGTCCGTTGCCTACTGTAAATACTATGCCTGGTCAGGTAAACCTTCCTGCCTTCTTGCTCATTTATTTTTCATCCCCCAAGCATGTGATCCACAGTGTTGGAACAGAAACATACCCAGAGCCAAAACAGGTAAAATAAACTCTGATTCTTGCAAGTGGCTGCAGGCACAATTCCACCACAAACAGGCAATGAAATAGGATCTCTTGCCACATGGTAATTCAGGTTGGGAGGGAGCCCTGAAGGGCTCTGGTCCTACCTCCTGCGCAAAGCTGGATCAGCTATAGGGCAGACTGTGTTGCTCAGGGGTTTGCAGCAGGCAGCATAAAGGATGTTGGGGAAAAGGACAAATGCTGAGATGGTTATATAGCTTTCTTTCTGCATAGTGAAAATCTCAGCCTTTAGCTTTGGCCCAGTTTGGTTTTAAATTAGATGTTTTTGTTTGAACCACAATTAAAGAGCTTTGAAATAAAGCCTCTTACCCTAAAGTCACATTCAGCTACCACTGTACACATGGACATGGATACAGGATAACTGGTGTAAAATGCCCTCAATTGTCTGTCTGGGAGGTCTGGGGTGGGAAAACAGAGAGGATTTAAAGCTAAGGAGGGGTTATCCCTAAGTGTACTGGGAGAAAGATGGTTCCTGGAGGACTGGCCTAGAGCAAGACAGAATTTAAGAAGTGATGTCTAATTTGGGGAATTCCTTAGAGACAGCAGGGTGGAACAGCAAGGGGGACACCAGTTCAGGGGAACAGGAGAAGAAAGAGTTTTGGTTGCATGAGTATGTGGGGAAGAGCTGAGAGGGGACCAGACAATTCTGGCAGAAAAGAAAGGAGTCTGATGGTGCTGAGATCACAGGAAACGCTACCTCCATTTGCACATAAATAATAATAGTAATGCAGGAGCTGATAGTACGGGAGTATAGTTCATGTTTGGAAAAACATGAGGTTAAGTGATGTTAGAAGCAGAGTTGAAGATGCATGCTTGAGCATAATGGGAAACTCATTACACATACATTTAAATATCTTCTCCAGTACATCCAGTGCTTTATAAAGGTCATGGGCTCATTTGTGGAGTTTAAAAGCCAGAAGAGACCGTGGGATCATCCAACGTGATGTAATACATACAAATCTAATTACATCTTATCCATGCATCTTTATACTAAGCTCAATACAATAAACACATCCCAGCTTGGGGTTTAGACCTTGTCTGGAGAACCCATAAGAAGGACAAGACACCTATGGCAGTGGTAGTAAACATTACTGTTTAAGACCTACAGTGTTTCTATAATTTGGTTAGTACCATGTTGGTACTGTAAATGTCACTCTCTTTCCGTTTTCCAGCATAAAACATTTTTTCAGGTCTTGAATCACACTGATGCCTTGGAGAGGCTACCTAGAACAGAGGCTAGACAAAGTTAAGAGAATAAAGTGGGTATTTATTAAAGGCTTTCAATAGATACACCTTGGGCAGTCAAGAGCCTTGCAGAGGCTGCATCCAAGATGGACAGACACATATGTTTGATCTATTTGCATATCAAGGGTTAATTCTCCAATTACAGTTCCAGGTTATGAAGTCATATTCCCCCAGTTCGCTCCTCCCCAGTCCAATTTTGTTTATGCTTTTTAGAGCCTGAGGCTGTGGGATGTCCTTGGGTTCCAGGCATAGAGGAATTGTTTTATCTGACCAAAGTGTGAAGACAGTAGTTAACACTTTATATGAAGTTTAGAGTTATGCACTAATGCAGCATAGGATTTGGAAAATATAAAGGCTAAAATCTTAAATCATCATGACAAACTCATCTCTGTGTCTTCATTCATCTTTTTTCAATTTAAAGCAAAAGGACTGCAAGAATCCTAAAATCATTAAAATTGGGAAAGACCCCTGAGATCTGCTAACCCAGCACCACTGTGTTCACTACTAAACCATATCCCAGATTGCCATATCCACATCTTTTTTAACACTTCCAGGAATAACTTTACCATCTCCATGGGTAGCCTGTTCCAATGCCTGACCACCCTTTCAGTGAGGCTGAACTCCATCCTTCAGAGAGGATTTGATTCTACTCCTCTCTGCTGCTCTGCTGCCTGGTTTGCTGCCATGGTTGTGTGGGCACGAGCAGGCTGAGGTCATCAACCCCAGCATGCCCTGTGGCTAATGACCAGCAACAGATTTTCTATTTGGATATTTCGTATCTGAACAATTCAAGATTTATTGCTTCCCTTGAGGTTCTTTTAGGACCAGATTTTTTCATCAAGTTGTTTGTCTAACTCCATCTTCACATGCAACTTCCTACCCCACCACAAAATCAACTATGTAGTGTTTATATTTATTTAGAAGCATTACGTTCCCTCGTTTGTTTTTGTTGTTGTTGTTTGTTTTTGTTACTGGCTTGCTTTTTTTTTTTTTGTTGTTGCTCATGAGCATTAACTTTACATTTATTACAATATATTCAAGGTCTAATAAATTCTAATATTGCAGTCCTCCAGATTGGCATAAACAGTCTGGTATTCTGTGGGTATGCTGGAATTAGGCTTGCATCTTCTGTGTGATTTATTTGAATTTGAAACCGTGGAAGTGCAGGGCATGTAAAATATTGCTAAAGCATAAAATTACAACAAGCAGGGAATTTATGTGTGTGCTAATGTCAAAAAAAAAGAATTAAAATGATGAGTAATTGCTCAGTGAAGCAGATGGATGACAAGAAATACATATACAAACTCAGCAGACCTTTTTAGAAAATCCTAAATTTTACCATTCAGACAATTAATAATGCTTCAGTTTGAAAGAAATTTGCATGCGATGTGCAGAATCCTTTCAGCTTGTATTCATTGTTAGGGTTTGCCTTCCATGTAAGTGTGTCAGGCAAGTAATGATCATTTTGTCACAAGCTCCTGTAGAAAAAATATGATCTTTGGAGAGCTTTGAAAAATGCCATTAATCATCTCTGCTTCCCCCACAAGGAAGAATGGTTTTGAGATTAGGGCTTTGGAGGGGTACTTGGAGGATCTGGTTTGTGTTTCCCAGATCTGTCATGCACATTCATACATCTTCAGACTGTAATTCAAAATAGTTTGTTTAGCAGCTCAGTAGAGGCAGAAATAACCCCATTTTCAAATGCTATAATTTGGTTAGGTATTAAACCCTCTCTAAACTCCTTTGCAGCTATGGGAGTTCTTGAAAAGACTAAATATGTCTCTCTGTACCAAGTTCCTACCTTTAAAATAGGAATAATAGATTTCTTTGACCTTTTTACTTTAATCTTTCTTTGGTTTTCTATGTTGATTACAAACATTTTGGAGCAGGAATCCCCTTAAACTGTGTTTATGTGGTTCCAGGGAGGACATCAGCCTTGTTTTTGCCTTTGGGTAAAATTCATTTGTAAAATGAATCCTAATTTGCAGTCGTTTAACCTAAAATTAGAAGTTTGGGAAGAAAGTAGGTACGGTGTTTTCAGACACATAAAAGGCTGTGGTAGAGATGTGGAGGTTGCTTATTGATCACCTTGTATGAGAAGCTAAGAGCATAAACTGTAGCAAAGGAATGCAAGCTTTATATTCAGAAAAATGTTGTAGAGGTGAAAAGAGATGTTCTGGAAAAGTCTGGATGGTTTTCATTGGGTCTACCTCATTGAAGGTCTTTAAAAGCAAGCTAGATGGGATTCTGCTGTGGGTCTAGAAGGGTAGACTAGACGACCGTGCAAACCCATTTCCAGCCCTGCTTCTCTGTGACACTCAACTCTAATTTGCAATTGCCTCAGGCTGAACTAGTGACTTGCCTAAACTCACGTAGTGTGTGTTGTTCAGAGGGCCAGGATCTGCTGTGCTTCTCCTCTGACTGCTTGCCAGTCGAACTCTCCGTGGACATCTCCTCAGCAGTGCCAAAACTAATGCTGCTCTTTCACTTTGGGATGTTTTTTCCTGAAGCACAAAAGTCTACCTTGAAATATGAGTTTTCCAACCGTGAGGCGGACGTTTGTTTTCACACAGAACTTGAGGCAGGGCAGGAGAAGGTGTTTGGTTTTCGGTGACGCTACCCACATGTGATTTTTGGCTGGGTACACAGAGTGTGGAGTGGAAAGCCTTACGTTCCAGCTGGCTTCACTCTACAGCACAGGAGTCCCTGCCAGATTTCTCAGGACAATTTAAATCAGCCCAGATTCTGGTGTGCTCTCTCTTGTGCAAATGGAAAGGTATGAGCATCTGTGCTGGGGGTCTTACTCCTTACCAAAACTCGTTGAGTTAGGTGTTAATGAATGGTGATGAATGGGCACTGGTCAGAGCACAGGGACTACCCTTGTCCTGTGAAATAAAATGTAGCAAAGCCTCTCTTGTCCTAGGGATGAGTAGCACAGCAGGACTTGCATCTAGGCAGATGTTTTTCCTTCAAAGCAGGGCAGTCACACTTATCCCAACTACCCGAGGGCAATGATCCAGTCTTCAGCCAGCTGTGGCTGAGGAGAGTGCTAACTGGCATGGCCAAGTTGCTGTCAAGCACTGTTTGAACATTTAAAGAGTACAAATGATCATTTGCTAGTGCTTGGACCAATGCCCTGGGCCTCCTCAGTTTGCAAGGAGGACCTACAGCAGCAGTGCCAGCACACCAGGGAGCTCAGTGGTGGGAGGACCCTGCAGCTGAGCTCTGCAGGATGCGCTGGAGTTCCATCCTGGCAGAACAGCATGTCACTCAGCTGAGGCTGTACTGATGCAGCAATTAGTGACTCACACTAGACATCCAAACCTTCTGAACTCATGACAAAGCTCCGTGCTGTGCTCCTGGTGCTTTGGCCAGGTATCCAGACACTCAGCTGGGAGTACCCAGACAGGGAGGGTGCCAGCTCTAACCTCATCTTTTGTGGTTGCTCTGAGAGCTGACAGTGCTTGTGGTGTGAGCCAGTGCACTTCTAAGACCTGGTGGCTGGGGGGAACATGCCCATAGACTCATTGCACCACATATTTGGGAGATGTTTTGGTTGGGTTCATTTTTGAGGAGAAACAGTTGGTAATTGTCAGCTATGGACCAACGCTGTCTGAAGACTTTAAAAGGAGGTGTTTTCTTCTTGACAAAGGATACATTCAATCAGATTTGGTGGTAGTGCACGTATGGCACTAGAATGAATCTTCTAATCTAATATGCAAATCAAATTTACTTTTGTTTTTTTGGGTCACTGGATTGTATTCTTTGCTACATTCTCTGGGTCTGTTGCAGGCAGACACACAGGACCAGTCTCTAAACAGTTTATAACATTCAGCATTTGACTTACAAATGGGAACTAGTGAAGGCTGTGGAGCTGACAGCCCTGTAGCCTGGGGTGGATATGCACTGGTTGTCAGCAGAAATCACACAGTCTCAGCCATGTCAGCTTCACACATCACCTCCCTGTCAAGCTTGCGTTGGAAGGACCCCGTCTGGATATGAGAGCCATGCTGTCTCAGGGGACAGGGGACATTGATTATGTTTTTGGCATTCCAACCATGACAGCCAACAAGTCTTCCTTTTAGAGTTGTTGGTAATTGTGATTTTTCCTCCTAAGTGCTGAAACAAGAGTAGCACATTAATTTCACTTAATGCACCACTCAGACATAATCTTACTGGCTTTTGGCATATTTTTTGGCTGACATCTGTGTAGTGCTTGAATCCCAAGCTGTTGATGCATGACTGGTTGTGTCCACCTGGGGAAAAGAGCAATTCCTGTATGCAAACATTCATCCCAAGAGGCCAGGATCTGGTCTGGTTCACTCTGGCCTGGTGATACCTTTTTCTGGTCTTAGAAAATCGAGAGCTAGACGCAGTTAAGGGATAAGGGTTTTTTACCTTGGTATTTTAATAAGGATCCTTGTTGGTGCACCACTTTGCCAAGGTGGGATGTGCCGCAGTGCACACACACGACAGATCATGTATACAATTTATAGACCTTACAAATTAGCATATCTAGCAAGGATGCCCCAATGGGAGGCCTGGATGAGTGTCGTGATATCGCCCCATCTGAGGAATTCCCCCCTGGATGGGCCAAATCTCTAATTTACAGGATATGTTCTGGAGAGGACCTTGGTTTCCGAAGATAGTGTAGGGTTTTCTGGCCTCTGACTGCGAGGCCTTTAGGATGTTTGGTCTCCTGCCCTAATAAAATACTAGGGCTATACTAAGTGATCAGACTTAAGGAATTACAGGTATGCATGCTAGGAATACTGAAGGCACATAGAAGTTATATAAAAGGTATATAAAAGAAAAGGCAAAAGTCATCTTGGCATCACTGGCAGTCAGAAACCTCAGCAAACTCTGTTCAAATTTCACAGTGGTCACTTCCACCCTATGAATGTAGAAGGGCTCAACTGTTTTGAATTTTCCCTATATTTGTAAAAATAAAATTATTCCTAATTAAATAATTAAAAATGCTTTGTTTGATTAAGGCCCACATTTATCAGCAGTATTTTTATAGCTCTTTGCTGCCATTAGTGCTAAAGCTGGAGCACAGAACAAAGGAGACAGAAGAAGGCTGTGTGAAGACTAATGGCACAGTCAGCTTTTAATCCCTCTCCTGACAGTGCATTTTTCATGATGGCTTGTGTCCATCTGTGTTCCTGTGCCAACAGTAGCAGAAGCCAGTGTAAGGCATCCTATTGAGCTCTTTGTCAAGGGTTCTTGGGGCAAGACTTCCATTAATAATTAATTCTAAGAGGAGTTTGTGCTCTCCAGAGTTGGAGCCAGGCCTGGGAGCACAATCATGGTAAGCTGTACCTGTATTTAGCTTGGGTGGAAGATTTTTGTCTCAGGAGAGCTGCAGTTCTTTAATCTCTGCCTATTCTGGAAGTGAGAGGATGCAGTTTGTTGTGTCTGTGGGTGATCACCTTGCTAGAGCTGCATTTCTGCTCCACATACTCAGTGCTGACAGGGACTTATTTCTCTAGGACTGTTTCCTCTATTGTTTTTTACTGAGAGTACAGACAGGGTCTTCCATGCTGAAAAACACCTAATAGATACCAGTAGAAGTACAAGAAAATAAATAAATGCAAAACATGCCTGTAAGGCATCAAAGCATCATAGAATCATAGAGCAGTTTGTGTTGGAAGGGACCTTAAAGATCATCTCGTTCCTATCCCCTGCCATCAGCAGGGAAACTTCCACTATCCCAGGTTGCTCCAACCCCTGGCCTTGAACACTTCCAGGGATAGGGCATCAAAAACTTCTCAGGGCAACCTGTGCCAGGGTTTCCTCAACTTCACAGTCAAGAATTTCTTCCTAGTATCCAATCTAAATCTATCCTCTTAAGGCAGGGCACTCTTCTTTCAAAAGCTGGAGGTGTTGGCCAGAGGGAGCACCATCAGAAAAGGGACTTTTGTTTTCACTCGCTCAAACTAAGAGGGAAAAGGATTTTTAATATCTGATTATAACATCACATTTTTGCAAAAATGCAGTAATGGTTAATTGTGTCCAAATGTGGGTCTGAAGCCTTGTCTAGATGGAAATGTTTGTGGGCTGAGAATAGTAGCATAGGAAGTTATCTTTTATCTCTACAGTTGGTTCTATCACAGGGAAAAAACACTGGTGGGAAGCAATCTTTGCTCATTAAATCAAATGATCAATACAAGCATGGCTTAAGAATAAGTTCCACTGTAGTTTTACGAAGTGGTTGTAGTGGCATTTGCAAGAGAAATCTTGGGAACCCAAGAACATGGGGGAGGCTTAGCTGTGCATCTATAATCTATTTTAGTTCTCTGTCATTTGCATCATTTAACTGAAATATGGAAAGATTAAAAGTCAAAGACTTCCCTTTGTCATAAAAAAGAACAACATTTATGGCTTGAATTTGACCCAGGAGACTATTTTATCCCACCATCTCTCCCTTAAACCCTGCTGGTGTCCTTGATGGATGAGATGTCCAGTATGAAATCCTTTCGCAATCACATGAGCCTGCTGGACTCTCTAACACAGCCTTTGTTTTCCTTGTGTTTAACAGGACAAGAGGATATTAGGGAAAGATGTAGTAATGCATTTCCTTCCTGTTTCCAGGCAGTGGCAGCTCTATGCTGTGCTAATAACGTAGTTTGATAAAAGTAGTTTGATAAGAGTGTTCAGCTCAGGTTGGCTGAGTTCAATCCCTTCATCCTCGGAGGAAGCTGAGAGCTGCTCTCCATGGGGCTCTGAGAAGTTGAAGGGATGTGTCCTGCACCATGAGGACAGATGGTGCAGCACAGATGGGCAATTGGAGCAGGTATTTCTGTATACAATCAGTATTTTTGCCACAGATGTGGCTGGAATGTATGCAGGGACAATTCAGAGGAGTCCAGGCAAATTTTTTCAGCCATCTTCTTTGCCTGTGGAGCATTTCAGCATTCAGTGTTTCTAAAGGGCTGTCCATTCAGATAACACACAGCTGATAACATCCCTGAGCTGAATATGTGTCATGGCCCTGTGTCTGGGTACAGACCCACAGGGCTATTACAGATTTCTTTGCTGTGGACAGGCAGCAAATTCAGCTCTTTGCTTGGCCTGACACATCTCCAGGTCATCATTGCGTTCTGTGTCTGTGATGTCCCCCATGCTCTGAGCCCTGAGGAACAGCAGTGACCTCCCAAGCTCAGACAGCTGCTTTGTCTTTGTGCTTGACCTCTGGACTTCACTGAGCACTTCCATACTGATGAACAAAATAGTGCCAAAACCCAGCTCTTGACACCTTGGCCAGGCTGGTGGTGCCCTGGGCAATCTGATCTAATGGGTGGCATCCCTGCCATGGCAGGGGGCTTGGAACAAGGTGGTCTTTGGGGTTTGTTTCAAACCAAGCCATTTATGATTCCATAATTCTATGATCTGTGACACTGGAACTCCGTGGACCATCCTGCTAAAGTTACAGAAATGACATTTTGTGTTGCATGGTCTGGACATGGCTTAGAAGTCAGTAGGGACCACATGCTGTTCCCAGCAGGCATTTTGGATGGAGTCACCTTGTTTTGAGTGTGAAGAGAGTTTAACAACACAAAGGTCACACTGTACCAGGTGAATAGTGTGTTTAATTTTCTTGCATCACAGCAACCACAGTTTACTTCTTCCAGAACACATAAGAGTGGAGGTTAATGCTCTTTGTGTCATTGTAAACAGTTTCAAGGATCAGGTGATCTTTATTTTATCTATCACAAAATCTTCACAGGTCTAAACAGAACACTGGAAGGACCACACACATTTTCCTTCCCAGGTTTCCTCATTGTTTGTGGTGATGAAGCTGGTGAAGGGTCTAGAAAATGTTTTATAAGGGGTGGCTGAGGGACCTGGGGGTGTTTAGTGCAAAGGCTCAGAGTGAACCTCACCGCTCTCTGCAACTCCCTGAAAGGAGGCTGTAGCCAAGTGAGGGCCAGTCTTTTCTACTGTGTCTCAAGTGAAAGGATGAGAAGAAATGACCCTCAGTTGCACCAGGGGAGATACAGATTAGATATTAGAAAAAAAATAAATTCACTGAAAGACCAGTTGGCATTGGAATAGGTTGCCCAGGGAGGTGGTAGAATCACTCTCTGGAAGTGTTTAAGAGCTGTCTGGATGTGGATATGTTTTAGGGGTAACTATGGTGGGGCTGGATTGATGGTTGAACTAAATGATCTCAAAAGTCTCTTCCAATCTTGATGCTTCAGTGATTGTGGGATGATTTCAGGCACCCTTTGCTTGAAGGTCAGGATCTGCTGATGTGGGTAGGGTCATCACTCCTATGCGTGGGCTCATTTTCAGATCACAGCATCCCTCTTCCTCCTCAGCCAGGTGCTTGCTAACTGCAGATAGTTGTAGATATTGGGTATTTAGTCTCTGACCTTTCAGGAGAAGCTAACAAAGCACATCTTCAGATGATGTCAAGACACCACTGAGGAAGAATACTTTCTGCCTCTGAAGAGGATCTGGGGAAATACAAAATCTGAGGGTGGACATTGTCTTCATGCATAACAAGCAGCACCCACCACTTCACTGCCTGCTTGGCCTGCAGGGAGACAGGAGGGCTGGGTCTTCGAGGACAGGCACATGTCCCTGCTCATTGCAGAGGTTTGCATTAGATGACTTTTAAAGGTCCCTTCCATCCCAAACCTTTTTATGATTATTTGAAGAGTCATCTGACCATTCATCTCACTGCTGTCCTTTCAGTCCTGTGACAGCAGATTTACAGGGTGCTATAAGCTGCAGGAGGTTTGGTGCAAGACCGTGCTGTGCAAACTGCTGTGATTCCCCTTGGAAGAGTCTGGGAAACAAGTGAGAGATCAGAGTTACTGCTCATATGTCCCATTAGATGCCTGAGTTTGAATAATGTCCCAGCCATTTCACTCCTCTTATCAGCCTGCTGTAGGGAGACCAGCCTGAAGATGGGTTTTGATTTCCAGTTCTGTGGCTACAAACTGGTACTTGGGTGCCCCCAGAGCTTGTGTTGCTGTTGGGAAACTGGGCAGGCAGTACCTTGCACCAGCTGCTGTACAAGCACAAAGATGCCATTTCTTCTCCATACAGTGTTTGTAATTAGTGTGCCTCTTTCACAGTGAGCCTCACTTTGAACTCTATTTGTCTTAGACTTGCCATTACCTGGAACATAAGTGAGTTTTTTACTTAAGGGTGAAAAAAAATAGCTTTGATGCAAGATTATTTTTAAATACAGATTTTTAAGATAGGTTCTTTATTTTTTCACAGAGAAAAGTCTGAAACAACTCAAAGGTGGAAAGCTCAGACTAGACAGGATAGTGACCCAGTTCTCACCCTCCAATGTAACATTGATTTTAATAGAATGGTAGAGGTCTAAACAGGGCAGTGATATAACAGACTTGTACAGTGGACTTGCTGCAGTTCTTGCTGAACTGGGAGAAAGTTAGGAAGGAGGTTTACCTGAGTATAAGTGAGATTAATCTCCTGTCTTATTACACTGAAACAGCCAATGCTTTGATCTTAGTTCAATTATTTGTTGTATTCCCCTTGTGCCCAGGAGTTATGGGCATGAATCACAGCCTTCTCCTGCCAAGCTGAGGTCAGTTTTAATACTTTAATATTTGGTATATCTCCTATCAGCAGTCTGCATCTGGCAGTCAACAAGTTAACAACTATTTTTCTCCTCTAGCTGTTATGATTCCATGCAGTTATTAGAGCTAAGGCAATTAAGGTGGATTATTTCAGATTTTAGGTAACGTGGATGGTTATTGGAATTGCAATTAACATCTTGTCACTATAACCCAAGCAGGTTGTGAGGTAGATTTTATCCTGTGCAGCTGCACTGATAGGGATTAGTTTTCTTTGGCAGCTCCAATTTGTGAGCTGAGCAAATCCTGCAGCAATGTGTCTTTACAGAGATGGGCAGTGGCTCCCTTGGTATGAGGCGGGGTCATCCCAGCATGGACAGAAGTACTTTGAAGGACTGTATTTATGACTTTCTCTGCTGTTTACGGGGTCTCATAAACCATCCCTGTCTATCCCCCATCCAGGAAACTTGTTTGTTAAAGGTTTACTTGTTCAAAAGGTGCTCACAGCCTCTTTGTGCTGGATTAATCCTTTTATCTGATGATGAGATATCAGGCTTGGTGGGCTCAAGATATCCAGTGGAGGGAACAAATAGTGCAGTACAGAGCATTATGTTCCACTTGAAAGAAGTGGCACCTTCAACTGAGTGCATGCCAGATAAAGACTTTATCCTGGGTTCAAGTTGCTAGCAGCAAAGGTATGTGTTAAAGTCTTCATGTTTTTTCTAAGAGTCCCAAAAAGGAAGCCTGAAAATAGAGGTCCTACAGTATGGAGTTCCTTGGCTGTGAATTAGCAACCTGCACTTCCTTTGGAATATGTGATAAGAAACACTTTCAAACACATGGCAGGATAAGATGTGTCTCCATTTACTTGCTTTAACTGATTGAATTCAGTAATTTTGAAAGGAGACCAATGCCAGTGGATGGGCCTTGCTGCCCAAACAGGCAGAAACTGGGCTGTGCTTAACAAAGACCACTAGAAGAGCATTGCTGACCTTCCCAGAATGATCCCCTGGGGCTTGGCTGGGGTGGCAACCTGATGAACCAGGTATTGCAAGTAGTCAGGATCCTCAGCGACCTGCCAGCCTCTTAGAGAGGTCTCAAGGGAGCCCCAAATAGCCCTGGAATAATTTCTGTACTAATTGGTGGGTAGGATTTGATTCAGCATTGTTTACCTCTGTTAACTTTGGAATAAATGAGAGAAGGTTTTTGCTCAACAATGTCCTACACCTGAATGTATATCCACACATAATATGCAAGCTTGCAGCTCAGTCTTGCAAAGCTTTACATGCACTAAGACAGGGATTTAACTGAAGGGGTTAAACTGAGGGATTAGTCAGCCTATCTGTATAACTGATGGGGGGACAAATTAACCACCTCCCACCCAGCCTTCGATTAGGTGATGAGAATCCAGGTATCATTTGAGATATTCATATTAATGAATCTTAATAACACATGTGGAGAGTGGAAAAGAACAGACTGGTGTTCATGAAATGTCCCCGCTGAACATTTCATGCAGCCCAATAGAAACAAACACTTAGCTTTAAAAAACCTTGTGTTCTCTGAAAAAGAAAACAAAAAAAAAATCACTATTAAGTGCTGGAAAGCTGCCACAAGAATCCAGCACTGAGTATTCCCACAGTTTCTTCCCAGTGCTCCCAGACTATAGCTGCAGGGCAAGTTGCATAAGAGCGTGGGGTAGGTGCTCAGGAACATCCTCACTGGGCTATAACAAAGCCCTGGCATTGTTTTCCATGGTGTGTATCTGCTTTTATGTGGCATCAGGAAAGTGACTGTAATTTGCTGTTTCACAAAACTGGCAGTTACTCACAGTAGCAATTGTAGTAAGATTTGGGCTTGCAGTCCTTACTGCTCCCTCGGGGTATGCATAGAAGCAAGATGATGCATGCTACGTGTTTTTCTACCAGAAAAATAAATAAAATAAAATACATAAGCCGTGCAAAGAACTTTTCACAGTCTCCAAGCCAGATTATTAAAAGCTGATGCTGTGTGTTAGAGAGGTTCTGCCTGTAAATGTACTTCTTTGAAAAAACAGGGGAGGCTTACTACTCATAATTAAAAAACATCTATAGGGTTTTTCCTCAGACTTTCCACTGTGCTCAGGAAATCTCAGCCCCAAAGGAGGATGTCTCACAGGTTATGACCATGTGAATGGAAGGATTTATATTGAAAACAGTTTTGCCACTTTGTTCACAGATCCTTGGATTTCAAGTTTGTTAGTGCAGCCTGGCTTCTCTAAGCCGAGTGCTGAAACACTGAGGAGCCAGTGATCCCCACACTGAGTTTTGGGTCTCAAACTAAACAGAGTTTTTGTTCAGTAAATACTGATCTGCATTCATCTGTGTGTAATTGAAGGGCATTTAGCACTGTAGCTGCCTTACACAGTTTTGTTCACTCCTAATCTTTATTCCAATGCAATTGATAACCTTTCCCTGTGCAGGGTTTCCAGTCTGGACATCTCATGGTACCCTGGGAATTGCCACACTAAGTCAAACGTGACCAGAAAAAGTCACTGCCTTTAATGGCAGAGGTTTCCAGCTGCTTTCTGATGACATTCCTCATCTCCTGCTATCAGGACACTGCTATCCTCTTGGGAAAAACTTCTAGCCACTTGCTAGTTCTCTGCTGTTTGATTGCAGAGAGAAAAAGCTAATGAACTGATAAAGAACTGGCACACACTTTTGGATAAGTATCACTTGGATAAAAAGAAAATATTTTTGTACAGAGCATAGTTTTGCTGCCATAATTACAAACACTTTAATTAGGCAAGGAGAGCAGAGGGGAAGAATCTCCAAGCTGTGCCTGCCAGCAGACACTGAGACAAAATATGGGGGAACATGCAGAGATATGCTGGTTGTGGTTTCTCTTTGAACTAGGCTGTTTTCTGGGTTTCTCTTCTAGTGTTTCAGAGGTCATCAGTGGTCAGTGGACTACAGGGTGGGTGACATTGCTTCAGAGACAGGCACAGAAAATCCCCTAAATATCTCTCTTGGTCAGTAGTCTTGGAGGAGAAATTATATTCCTAACTCCTAGAATATAAGGATTGGATCATATCCAGGCTAGTTGTTGGCTCAGATGCTGAAGCATGAGGCTTCTTGCTCTTTATTAAAATATTTGGGCAATGTAGCTGTAGATGCTATTTTCCCTGGTACCTTCCTTTTCTGCCTGGGCTGCTGCTTCCCTGCTGTTCCTCTCCTGTGCTTGGTGGAGGCTGGCATGGCTTCCCATCAGCTCTAGAGGGTTTCAGGACGTCTGGCCCTTTACTCCATCCCTTTCTCCCCACTTATCTTGGATATCCTCGCCCTAAGTGTCTCACAGTGACAGATAATGCTCACCCCAAACACTGTTTTTGGGTACACAGTCATGAAGATCTCTGAGGGCCACTTTCCCTGGCAGTGTTTGTGTACACCTTTCACTGAAATTTAAGGGAGTGTCTTTTGGGCCAGGTTTTACAGAATTGGTTGCTGACTCAGCTGATTCCTGATAATTTGCAGGGCTGGAACCACTTAGGTATGTGCTGGCATCCTGAGCACAGAGATTCTCCCTTGCTGGTGAGTAATTCCTCACATGAGCAGTGCCCTGACTCTGGATCAGCCATACTTGAACACACAAGCCTCACTGCTCTGTCAGCATCCTCCTGGGAGCCACATATTGTGCCACATACTTTCCTGAAAAAGAGATGAGTGGCACAAAATAATTTCTGCCAAGCCTTATAGACTAAATGTCAAAACAGTTCTGTATTATAAGAGTAATCACAGTACTCTAGGTTGAAGGGACCCACAAGGATCACCAAGTCCAGCTCTTAGGTGAATTGTATAACCTTGGCATTTTTGGCACCAGGCTCTGACCAACTGAGCTAAAGTCTTGAAGTGTTAAATGTTTGACTAAAATTAATGAAGATGATGAGAAGAAATAGGAGTTATATCAAAGTCTGAAAATTAGTGTAATGCTACTTTGATCCAAAGTGGAGTGGATATATTCAGAGCATTGCATAAAATTCCAGTTTGTAACAAGTCTCTCTGAAGCAACCAACAAACAGGTATTCCCTAAATGCCTAAGAAAGAGCCAGGGCTGGTTTGCAAAGTACCAGTGAAAGTATGGGACAAATGCAGCCCAAATAGGGGAAATAGGGAAGACTGGCAGAATGAGCCATGATTTCCATGTTAATCTGATTCTTCTGTGCCTGGTGGAGATGAGATGCAGCCATACTACCAGCAAGGTCCTACAGAGTGGCAAAGGTCCCATGGTGGGATGTAGCTGAGCATGCTGGAATTTGGATAAGAATCAGCTTGAGTCTCATCCTCCTCAAGATGTGTTATCGCGTGAAAATGCAGAACTCTCCTGACTTTGGGAGCAGGCAGAAATTTACCAGATGAAAGTAACTCTTTGTATCTGCAGGTATCTCTTACAAGGCTTTCTTCCTTTTGATCCATTTTTCTTTCCAAATAGAACATGCAGGGAGCAAACTGGTGCATGTGATGCTTTCCCCTGTGCCCTTTGGAGACCAAAAGCCACATCAAGCAGGAGATTTATGAGTTGCTGGCAATAGATGCTTCATATTCTGTTATTACATTCAGATGATGAAAGAAGAACAACTAACTTTCATAGCTATAAAAGCAGTAGGAAAACTGCCTGTGGATAGATCCAGCACATGCATGACTGGATAGAAATTAAGGTGTTTATAGCTTCAAATTCAGATTTGGAAAGTTCAAGATAGCAGAAAAGATATCTGAGTAAAAGATGTGAGGCAGTTAGTAAGATTTCAACTCAGATACACTCAGGAGAATAAATTCAAAGGTAACATTATGATTCATTAACTATCCCTAATTAGGCTCCTAAATTTAAGTAGACAGAATCTTCCCTGGAGGCTTTCAAAGTCACCCACCTTTCACTGTTGATGATACAGGGAGCTTAGGAGCATAGCTCCCTTATTTAAGGAGGACTTCTTCCCTAAGTACCTACAAGGCATGCATGGGTTGAGTTCCCAGATTGGTGAATTGGATCTTCTAAAAAGGTTATTGGATTTCTGGGCAGGCAGAAATCAGAGGAGTCAGGGAAGAGTGTTCTCTTGCCCTGTGCCTGGAGGAGGAGGGCCTGGGAGGGAATGGCGCTCCTGTTTGTCTCTTCGCCATGGAGTCAGTCGGAAGTGCAGTGTTTCCTAAATCTCCTTGATATCCCAAAGCCTCTCACATCAATGGACCTTTTACCTGCTGGAGATTTCTTTGGGAGGAACAGTGAGACCAAGCTGTTCCATGGGCTTTGTTTCTGGACTGGAATTGCTTTCACTTCTAAAATTGCTTCTCTGATTGCAGCTGCATGAGGAAAGGATAAGCATGCCCTTTTCTGTGGAGGGCAAACAAGAGAAAGGGTTGTCTGTATTATATTTAGTATTCTTATTGCACAACACTTCTGTAGTTGGCTGCTGCCAGGAGATACAGTAAAAGACAAAGCATCTGGTCTGTCTCGGGAGGAGTCTTGGCAGAGTGATCTGAAAGTTTTTTGGGTTGTGTCAGACATCCCAGCTTGTACCACTTCCCACCACCCCCAAATCACCAGCAGAACAGACAGAATCCTGCTTTGGGCAGAGTCTGGAGGGAGGGCCCTGGAGCAGGCTTGGACCTGGGGAGGTGTAGGTGGCTTTGGTTGTGACAGGGTTCTTTTCCCAGGCAGCCTTACTTGCTTTCTGCATGGTGCTTGGAAGTGGCCTTACTGTAATTGGCATGAGTCACTTCCTTGTTATTGGTGGTTTGGAGCACCATGCATGGCAAACACGCCTGCAGCAGGCTGAGGAGCTCCCTCCCGCTCTTGGGCTTTGCCTTCAGTTTCAGGATTGCAGCCTGTATCCATGCTGGGTGAAAAAATGCTTTTTTCAAAATAACTGAAGGAGATGGAAGCTGAGGTCTGGACCACTTGCATTTAAATCTCTGACCTGGTGTTTGGGGTTTTTTGTGAGAGTGAAGGTTTTTCATGGCAGTTTGTTGATCAAGTCCCAACTTTCAGACTTATGGTCTGTTGCAGAAAGTCCCTTCATGTCTCCTGTTGTCTCCTGGGACAATTTACACTTCCTGTTTAAACAATATTGTACCTTCACTCTAAATAAGATACAGGATGGTTTGGCATGCCTTTGCAGCCAAGGTACAGAGCTGATGTCAAGTGCACTCAGCCTTTTCCAAGGCTCATGAGACATTTGAGAGGTGTAGAATGTGATGATCTCCTATCAGATGATTGTACTCCTATCTGACCAAAAATCCCTCCTTTCAGAATGTCTGGTGGCAGGGCAGGACTTGAAGATAGGCTTTGGATTTCTGACACAATACACGTGATCATGAGAAGAGGCAAAACCTCTTTCTATGTGAGGCCCTGAGCTAGATGAGCCATGGATAGCTGGAAAAGGTTTCAACTTGTTGCTTGGCCATGTCTGAGACCCTCGAGATAAGGCCAAGGGGGTAGGGTGTGCCTCAATTTACTTTTGTTAATCAAATTATCATCTTCCACCCCCATGTTTCCAGCTACACAGTGATGTTACTGTTGTCACCAGGTGCAGAGTCTTCTTTTCTATGGGATTTTTCCTTCTTGCTCTCTGACTGTACTGGGATATTTTGTGGTCTGGCACAGACAAAATCCATTATTTTAATAGGTATTGTCGACTGACTGCTTAGTGAATTTTGGTTTTACTGCACAAAACCCACTTTTAGTTCTGCAGTTTGAGAGAACAATATACATGTGTACTAAGGAATTGCTTTCTTGTAACAACTTGAAATCATGAATAATCCTATTTCAGGCTGAATGCTGTGCATTTTCAAGTCTCAAACAAGAATCCTTTAGAGATGCTACCTCTAAAAACATGCAGTAGTTTATATTGGGTGTTTACTCACAGGAGGATTTTTTAAAAATTATTGTTTTAAAAATATGTTGAGCACCAATAGTTCCTGCCCAGACCCAACCTGCCCAGATAAAAGGGTTGGTTGTAATTTTCCTTGGTGAGGGAGTAATTTTTTTCTTCAGATTGTACTCTGCTTCAAGCATGCTCAGGAAGGTTTGCTGAAGATCCTGCAGATCTGCTTTAATCATGCTGAGCTTTGGGAGCAAACCTTGCGGGCTGGAAATGCATAGGAAAATACAGAGCAGAGGACTTGAGAATGACAAGCCCCTTGTCTGTATGTTTTTAACACTGAGCTTTCATTGATCCCCTCCAATTGACTGATGTGTATATCCAGTGAAGATGGAGGTCAGGGGATAATTATTTCCTGGGAGTGGGAGTCTTTAAGCATGTTTAGGACAGAGCAAGCATCAGAAAACACCAAATGATCAAATTAGCAAAG
This sequence comes from Toxostoma redivivum, assembly GCA_013397375.1. Classification (NCBI taxonomy): domain Eukaryota; kingdom Metazoa; phylum Chordata; class Aves; order Passeriformes; family Mimidae; genus Toxostoma; species Toxostoma redivivum. The sequence continues at coordinate 41,424 of VXBI01012202.1, read as the reverse complement.
AGAGGGAATGGTTTGTGTGCAAGGCTGAGCTTGTTTCCTTTCTTTGGCACAGACTCCCTTTGTGAAATTGGACAAATCATTTTGATATTTAAACACTTTCCCTGAGCCAGTTCCCCATCCATAAAATATGGGGGCTATAGCATTAATGTTTTGATTAGGGAAATAATATATGTGCTTAAATTGAAATGCTCAGCAATGGTGGGAAATAATTACACAGAAAGAGCAGTATTCCTCTGAAAATAATATATTGTGGCCATTGTTTGAGCCCCCAGGACTGGAGTGTTTAAAACTAGATAGATCAACATAGGAAACACAGCAAATTGTCTCATTATGGTCTTTTGGACCTGAAGAGAGCCTACAAGAAACCTGAGGAGGAATATGGACATGTAATGACAGGCCAAGGAGGAATGGCTTTAAACTGAAAAAGAGTAGGTTTGGATTGGATATTAGGAAGCAATTCATCCCTGTGAGGGTGGTGGGGCCCTGGCACAGGTTGCCCAGAGAAGCTGTGGCTGCCCCATCCATGGAAATGTCCAAGGCCAGGCTGGAGCTTGAGCAACCTGGTCTGGTAGAAGATGTCCCTGCCCATGGCAGGGGAGTTGGAACAAGAGAGTCTTTAAGGTCCCTCCCAACCCAATCCAGTCTGAGATTCTCTGCCCTTAATGAACAGAGGTGAGGTATTGACTGGCGTTTTCCATCTCTTAGCACTGCAATTCGGAATGTTGCTGCTTGTAGACACAGTAACTTTTTCTTTTCATCAGCCCTGGGTTTTCTGGCCACACAAGAAACTGCTTGTGTGAAAATTCCAGCAGAAGGTGTCTCCACCAAGTACAAATAGGGATACTGTCAGCAGCACCAGCATGAGCCTTTTCACACTGTCCTGCTGGCTTCTCCTGCGGACTCTGATGGATCAGCTCTGCCCATGAGAGCACACTCTGGCTTTGATTTTCTTTCGCCCCTCTTTCTGCAGTGGAGGAGAGGTTTTATTGTGAGATTGGTGCCATTAATTCATTGCAAATGGGTAATGCAGCTCTTGGGTTGGGAACTGGTATAAATTATTGCTAGCATGATGTTGATTTGGACAGATGAGCAGTGAGAGCTGGGATTGCTTTTAAAGCAGACACAGAGGGATTATGTAAGGACTTGAAAGCCCAGATGGCAGAGGAATGAACCTGCTGATCTAAAAGCTCCCTTGCAGATTTATAACCCAGAGCCAACTTCTGCAGGCACCTTCATGGAGTGTCACAGCAATGGTGACACTTCTCCAGATCAGGTCCTGGCTTGGAATGGAATCCATGGGATGATGTTTGAGTTGAACCCCAGCGTGAGTGGCTGAGCAGGGTTTGCCATCTGAAAAGTTACACCTCTGCCTGTGCTTCTCAGATGCACAGCCCAAGTTGCTGTAGAATTTTATCATTTGGATAAATACCACATCTCAATGCTGACTGCTATCCCCTGAGAGACTGAAAGTCCCTAGAGGTTCCCAGGGCAACTCTTCTCCTCTCTTCCAGATGATCCCAGCTCATTTATGATGTGCATTTTTATGTGCAGGGCTCCTTACTATGAGGTGTGTTAACACTTTTGATTGAAGCTGTTTCTTCCCCTCTTGTCCACATCCATCACTCATTCTGCTGACTGAGTTGCTTTAACTTCTCTGCTTGATTGCATGGAGAAGGACAAGTGCCAACCCTTTCCTGCCAGGATTTCTGTGCTTAATACTGAGATAAGACTAAAATCCTCTGTACTTTTTTTCTGGTGGTTTTAATAATAAATAACTTTCTTAGACACTTTGCTTCAACTCATGCCATGCTTTGTGTCAGATGCACTCCTCTCTGAAGAATTTAAGGAGGGCATTTCAAAGGAACCAGATGTTTAATCTTTCTTGTGGAGTTGGCTGCCACACAGAAGCTAACTGGAAATTGTGAGGTATTTTACACTTGAGAAATGCTTTCCATTTCACAGTCTTTCTAAATCAAAAGAAAGCTGTGTATCGGCTGAGCATCATATAAACTAGAAAATGAGCAGACTTGCTGCATGCCATCTCTTTGTGTACTCTGTAAAGATGGACCTTTCCTGGCAAAATGTACTCAAGATATTTATGGAGCTGACAGAGAAAACTCAACCCTTGAAATGGAAAAGTACAAGTTTGTGTGCTGTAGACATCCTGTGCTGCACTAAGTTGCTTCCAGAGTTTTAAAGGGATCTAGTTGCTGAAGTGAAGAAAAGCACCTCTTGGGATTTTTGAAAGTACCAAAATGTGTGCTAATCACAGATGTTAAGCACATGCCTGCTTTTGGGAATCTGTCCTCACAGCCACCTCTGTTTTAAGGCATCGAGTGACTAGTTGATTGTGTTCTTACTTCCTCGACCATCCCAAAGAGGTCAGCACATCCCTACTCCATAAGGGGCTGGGACAATAACACTCTCTATCAATGCTTCTCCTTGATGCTTCTCCATCTCTAGTCTTCCTTGGGATGCTGTTGACCAGTTGCTGACTCATTTAGCAATGTTTTGCTTTACCTGACTCCTCCCCTGGTCTGTAGGTAACATTAAAATGGTGGTGGCACAGATGCTAAGATGGAAAAGCCATATCTCAGTTCTCCGAGTGTGCTTAGGAACACCCAGAGATGATGGTGTTTCTTTCTCCTACTTTACTCAAATGTTTAAGTGTTGGGTAATGTCACCTTTCCTATGAAAGATGCAGATCCATTCAGCCTGTCTTGTGCCTTGGCAATGGTCATGAATGCTGAGAGGTAAAGGAGATGTTTATAAAGAAGAATAAGTCTGAAACATGAAAGTGTTTTGCTTCATTTTCTTCACTGGATGCCTATCAACAGGTGACTGGGATGCAGTTTGGGTGAAAAGTGTATAAAGAAAAATGTCTTGTGTCTTTTAAATGCTTATCAGGTCCTCAGTCTGAGATACAGCAATAAGGTTCTTTATTTTTGGAGGGTCCTGAACCCTGTGCCCTCTGCGTGCTTTTGGGTGCCTCAAATTCAGCACCCAGAACTGCAGCTCTCCCTGGCTGTGGTTTGCAGGATAATCTCTGTTCTACCTACCCCCTCTCCAGACTTTCTGATATTTCCCTGGCACAGGTATCCTCCTCATTCCTGTCTGATTCCTACCAGGGGATGTGTTTTTTTGCTGCCTTCCAACTGTTGCCAATTCAGGTTTCACTAGAAACCGCTGTGCCAGATCTTTGATACTTAGAATCTGTGGGGTTTTCTGTCCATTTCCTGACCTAGCATGAGTCTACCTAATAATGCAAGAACTTCAGTGCTGATGTCCTGGCAGCCCAATAGAGGAGGTCAGTCTGTAAATCTAGTTGCAATTTTCTTTGCCTCAGCAAGGACAGTTGGACATAATGTAAACAAGGTGGTTGGATCACTTCACCCACCAGTAATGTGGTGGGTGATGCAGGCAAATTTAATGGATGTGATTAAATCTCCTGTTCCAGTCTGACAGCTGATTAGCTGCAGGGGGCAGGCAGGAATTTCCTTTCTGATCCAGAGTTGCCCTCTTTCCAAGTCCTCCTTCAAGCTTCTGCCAAGCATCTCAAATTGCTTTGCATTTTTAATTGCACTACTTCACGCCCCTGTGAAGGGTGGAGATGAGAGATAGCATGATCCCAAGTGGAGCCCTGGGGAAACTGAGGCACTGGGAGGTGGCAGCCTGCTTGGAATGAGAGAGGAAGGTGGTGTTAGACTTGGAGAAAGGGGAAATGGGCATCCCAGAAATCTTCTCTTGAAGCCTATGTGGATGTACTGAACTTGTGCCTAGCGCTCAACACTCTGTGTCTTAAGCACACTAAAGTCATGGTTGTCTGCTATGCATTAATGTATAGTCACTGACAGGAAAAATAAATCTTCCTCTTGTGGAAATTTGAATTTATTTTTGTCTTTCATCACTCAATTCCTCTACTTTCTGAAGAGAATGACCTGTATATATGTTTCTTCTCTTTGTATGGAAAAGCACTTTGCTCTGAAATAGCTTCAGGTGTTGGCTGTGGCTGAGGAAGAGAACTGGTTCAGCTCTATAGATGACTCCATTCTTTGTCCCTACAGGGGAAATTAGAGAATTTACTGTGTGGATTCACCTTCACTGGGTGTACACTGAGGTAGCTACACCAGCTTTGATTTCTTTACCTGGTTGTACAGCTGAAGAACTGGCCTTGTAAGGAGGAGAAAACACTCCTGTTGTTAGGGCATGCTTTGGTCTAAAGAAGACACCAGAGATGTCCAAAAAAATCTGTCACATATTAACCCATCATTTCACCTGCATATTGCTCATGCTGTGGCTGACAAAACAGAGAGCAGTGGGGAGTAGCTGAGTCTTCGTGTTCCTCAGTATAGTGGGAATGGAGAATGGGCCTTTCCCATCTTACAGCCTAAAACTCAATGGGAAACAGTGTATTTTGGATCTCACAGGTTGGGGGAGGGTTTCTTACAGCAGGAATTTATTTTTGTGGTGGATTATTTAAGCTTTATGATTTCATGTGAACAGCATCCTCTAGAGTCTGGTTTTGTGAATCTGGAGTGCACAGAAACTTCTGATGTTCAGTCTTGAGCCAGCAGCTTGATGGCTGGAGAGAGGCAGGATTTCAGGCATAGCTATAGCCCCCATTGCTATAGGGCATCCTGTCCAGCCTGCTGTCATGGTAGGAACAGAGAGCTCTAACTGGAGTGCTCTGAAGCCTAGAGCTGAGGCCAAGGCCTGGCTTAATAAGCTCTATTTCAGTTTCTGAGATGAGTGTCTAAATAGAACATCCGAATCTGATCCTTAACCTAGTCTCAAGGCTTAATTGTAAATAAACAGTATCTTAATCACTTTATGGTTTCCAGCATTCTCTCAATGAATGTCTCTGTGCTGGCATTTGGAGAGCATTCATCATTGTGGAAAATGAGTGTCTGTTTGAGCTGCACATGGTATAATTAACTATCAGCTGAGCCCTAGCATGATGTGACAATTCTCATTCTGGCCAGTTGAAATAACTCACTCTAACAACTGTGCTCTTCTTGCTCCTCTCTTTCAGTTCCCAAGAAGCTTCTGCATGAAACGCAGGCAAGACCAACCAACCAACAAGGGTATCAGAAGCCACATTTTCCACTGCAGCCAAGAGTGTTTGACCCCAATGTTGTAGGGGACGGCGTGTTCCTTTCGGATGTCTCTCCTTCCAACATAGAGCGAGCTCTCCCAGGTAGCTGTGACCATTGTGATGTTGGCCCAAACCTAATGGTATTGTGGTAACTGTTCCTTTCCATCTCCTCTTTTCTGGATTCCTGTATTGCTCCTAAATCCATCCATGTCACAGTCAGAAAGGGCTGTGATGGCTTCAAGATGTGACCAGCGACAGACTAAAGTGAACTGTGAAACTGTTCAAGAAACACTGAGTTTCTTGGAATAGCAGTCATGGCCATGCATGTCCAAACTCATCACAGAAATATTTTCCAGACTTGTCTAGTGGCAAAAAAAAAAAAAAAAAAAAACCAAAAAGCCAGGGCAGTGACAGTAGATCTGCCCCATGGAACAGAGAAGTTTTTAACTGAGCTTTGAAATACGATGCTATTTTCATAAGATGCAAAGTGAAGAGATATGAATGAAGTCAGATCTTAGCTATCTCTAGGATGGGTGAGTAGGAGGAAGGGGTGGTGTATGAATAAAGGAAAAGCACAGGTGAGCACGTGTTGTGTTCCTTGGTGGTTTTGTGTTGTTTCCCAATATGCAGAGATGGTTTATGACACTGCTGAAAATCCCAGTCTGTGCTCCCAGCTCGAGGGTGGGTGTAGGCAGAGCTTGTCTCTGTCTACACTCCTGGCAAAGTTAATCCACAGCTTGGATAGTCAATTCACAAATAAATAAGAACTGGCAATAACAGGTTTGTCAGTTTGGAGGCCTTACTGAAAAACTGTCAAGAAAAAGAGTTTTAAGTTACCCCCAAATAAATATTGTGATCCTGGAGATTCTTTTTAGCAAGGAAAAATATCCTGAACTCATTTCCACTAATCTAAACATTTTGCTTCTACAAATGACACCTTTTGTTTAGTTTTCACATAGTTTATGTGAACTTTCGAAATATGCACCAATTTTCAAAAAAAGATGTAATTTTGAAATCAAAACCTAGAAGAATGCTTGAAAAATAACAAAATTTCCAAGCGAAATTTCTGTAATCTCCCTTGCTATTTTATTTCTTTTATTAAAACTCTTTGCTAACATCAGCCTGCTATCATGAATAACTAACCTTTCCTGTGCTTATACTGTGGTGTTGGGAAAATGTACTGCTGGCTGAAATAATTTTGTTCAGCTTTGGTGTAAACTCACAGAGAAACTGTTCAAGTGACTGGCAACAGCTAAGAAAGGGTGGTGAGGAGAAAACCAGTTGCAGTGATCTGGTTAGGCATTGACAAGTCTTCAAAGCTAGCAAGGAGGAAAGGGAATATCTTTTAGTATGATCCTGAAAGGAATGGCAGACCAGGAAACTAAACAGTGTAGCAACACATGATCCTTGTGAAATTGTGTGTGTTTGCTCCCTCCTGCATAAATCCAGTCATTTTCTGTCTTCCGTGTCTGTGCTTGTTCAATCCTGCCAATGATAAAACCAGTTCTGTGGTTTTGTGGTGCTCTTTGCTGGAGTTTAGTGTATGCAGGCCAGTATTAATTTAAAAGCATATTTGATTGCATCTGTTCAATTGAAAGTGAAAAAAAATAGAAGTGAAAAAAAAAAGGGATTCTTTTTACATCTCAGATCTTGAGAGGAGTTATCTCTTACTCTGTCTCCTGAAGTCACTGTTGTTGCACATGGTTTACAAGGACTGCTCCACACTCAACAGAGGTGGTGTCTCTGACACAGGAAATTTTTATGAGATTATATCCTGGTGGTGCCCTTCATTTTCCTCAATTATGAAGGGATTTAACATTAACTAGTTCAGAGCCAGACCTCAGGCAGGAGACGTCTCAGGCAGGATTCAGTTACCCCCCTATAAATGTGTCATTTGTGATGTCCTGGGGTGTTCACCTGGCTGCTAGAAGGGTGAGCATTTCCCCTGCATCCCTTCTCATACCTGCCATCTCTGCATGGATGTCCTCCTGACCCTGGGGTGTCTTTGATGTCTGTGTATGAACAAATACATCAAGTTTTAAGTGTCTGCTGTGGGGAGAGCTGAATGACTCTCTGCTATCCATCAACTAATAGTAGGATTCTCTTGCCTTAGTTTAGATGCATGGTGCTACTTGAGATGCTCTGAAGTATCCAAGTTTTTGGTTCAGTTTTTAGAAGTTAAATATTTATTCTGTTTCTGTGGATTTCCTTGGAACAGCGGGAGGGAAAAATTTGAATGCTTGTAAAGGCAGATTTACCTGACAGGGAGGATAAGAGAGATATTAGAGGGCATGTTAATCTGAATTTAAAAAAAAAATGTTTTGAAATGTTGCTATTGATTTCCTGCTGAATGTGCCCTTGGACCTTCCGTGTCCCTTTAGCACAAGGGATCTTCACAGTAACCTCTATTCTCCTAAAGCAAGAGGCTCTTGGGATATTTTATACTTTGGGATATGACACCCAAGCACTCATGTTTAAACACTTTACTTGAAGTCCAGTCATTAACACCGTGGTAACCTTGAACATGTGGCTTTCCCAAGGCCATGCAGCTATTCAGTGGCAGAGGTACAGCTGTGCCCACATTCCTTGGGGCTGATCCCTCACAGTGACACCTGGACATCTGTCCCTGCTGGTTCTCCTCGATGCAGATTAGGAGATGGCATCCCTGCACACACATTCCTGCCCTCAGTCCCTCTCCATCCAGTATTACCTGTTCTCTTTGACACCCCTCACTTTTTGTTGCTGCTTCCTGGCACCCACAGTGGGAAGCTGAACATGATGTCTGACGCTGCTGGGTTTGCAGGGAAAGGAGATGGATCAGGCAGCCAAGGAATAAAGACCATCTCACATCACAACTCCTGACAGAATGCCTTTGCTTGCATGGCACTGATGGCATCATTGGAGATGGAGCTGGCAGTGTCCTGAATTTAATACCTGCAGATAAGTGGAAGCCAGGTGCAAGTCTGTAATTTTACAGAGTGATGCTCGCTTTTGGCCAGACCTGGACACCCAGAGAAGGGAGCCTGAAAATCTATACTAGCTACAGTTAAAAACTCACATGGATGGTGGAGTTGGATCCTGTGCACTGACTTTTTCCTGTGTTGAAAACAATTACTGTTTTGTGAGTAGTGGGGGTGTCTGCCTGCAGATCAAGGTGTGGGGAGCCCTCAACAGTGAGCTGATAAGGTCTGAAAGGGTCTCTTTGAGCCTCCTGGAATGAGCTGCCTCCTTAGCTCCAGTCTTCAACAAATAAAATCAAATCATTAACCCATGTTCGCTCACCTCTCCAGAGGGGAAATAGTGTCTGTGTGAAACACAATATGAGCAGGCTTCTGAAGGAAGTCATAAACTCAGGTCTGCCCTTCCCCACCAAGGCTGGAGGGAAAGCAAGCACGTCTGTTTGCCAGGTGTGGATGGATCACTACAGCACCACACCAGCAGAGGGTTGTGGGCTCTGCCTGTGTTTTCTAGTCCTTCTTACAAGCCTAGCTGAACCCACTGTTGATAAAGGCTCCTTTGATTTACATAAGAGAAAAGAAACCTGATTATATATTTGCTGTAGCATAGGTGGGTGTGTCTAAGTGATGACATGAAAGAGCAGGAGATGGGGGAGAGATGATGATGCTGGATGCAGATGAGGTAAGTGCTCAGCTGAAGCTGCTAGAGAAGGTTTAGTTACCCCCCCCAAAAAAGGGGCAAACTTGGGTGGCTCCCTGTCAAGCAGCTCCAGATTTCTGAACACAGCTGCTGACCTGGTGGGGATAAGGCAGGGTAGGACTTGGTCATTCTTCATTCCTCATTCCTCATTCCCTTTCTGTGTCAAAGCAGAGAAGAAGAAAGGGAGATCAGCCACTTTCTACCCTGTGGACAACACCCCTCTCCTGCTCCCTGTGGATGAGACACAACCACCAGCACTCAGCAGCAGCAGCATGGAGCCCGTGGGTGTTGGCACGGAGATGGCCCTGCTCAGCAACATCCTGGCAGCCTATGCCTTCATCACAGGTATGGCTTACATCTCCTGGGGTCCTCCAAGCTTTTTACAGACCCTCCTTTCACAGTCACCTGGGGCTAAATCTGCCTCTCTGAACTGTTTGTGTATTTCGTTCTTCCCTCAGTGAATTCTCCCTTGGAAGGCCTGACTGGGGCAGCTCTAGCAGGCAGTGTATAACAGAGTTTATGGCACTGCTTCCCACCGGGTCTGCTCTCAACTGGAGTTAAATACAATGTAATCTTACATGTGGTATTATTCCTAATGCTTCATTTTCCTGGAGATCAAAGCTTGGCTCATTACGGAGGCAAGTTTGTTGTCCCGTAATTTGGAAAATAAGCAGCATGCAAATCTTTGCACTACTTAAGAGAATTTGGCTTATCTTCAGTAGAAGTGTGAAGATGAAGTAACTTGAGAGTCTACTTAATTGTATATTTAAATTTAGTTTAGAGTAAGATTTCCTTGGATCATAGTTTCTTTCACCCACGTGTATCTTTCAAGTAACGGGGGAGCAGTCTTTTAAAAAACTTCACCTTAAAAGGTGAAAGAAAAGTGAAAGAACGAGGGGGAATGCCTTTAAACTGAAGGACAGTGGGTTTAGATTAGATATTAGAAGAAATTCTTTACTGTGAGGATGGTGAGACACTGGCACAGGTGGCCCAGAGAGGTTGTGGCTGCCCCATTCCTGGAAGTGTTCAAGGCTATATTAATTAAAACTCCAGTATTTGTGAGGTACTTTTTAATGTCTGCCTGCTAATTCAGTCTTGCTAATTCATTAAACAGTAGTGCATTCTTGGTGCCATGCTCTTGCTCTTGCTGAGATGTCACCATGCTGCTAATCCAAGTGTTAGGATTTGAAGCAGCTAACTTGGGCTTTGCACTTTGGAACCACTAAGCAGATCAGTGAGAGTGTTTCTGTGTGTTATGTAGAGAAGGGTTCTTCTGAAAGGACCATAAAGAGTTATATAAATTTCTGTTCTTTTACACATCCAGTACTGGCATCAGGATTCATCTTTTCATGACAGCCCTCAGAGTCAGGCAGATTAAATGGAATTAGTAGTGTTCTTCACAGAAGATAGCTGAGTAAGATAGATTTTGTTTCTTGCATGGGTATCTCCAAGGAAAAGTTAGAAAAACAAGCTTTAAAGGAAACTTCTATCTCACTTCTCCCCCCTTACCTACAGCTACCATTTCTTTTTCATGAGAATACCCACCTTCCCATCCCTACTATAAAACAAAATGCTGTTAATATTGTCTTCCCCATCTGAACAGTAATGGACAGAGAAAGTTGTAGGATTAATGGTCCAGGATAGTTGGGACAGTGATTCAGGGCTGCTGACAATGCTCCATGGATTTTGCTTCCATTGAGCACAGCAGAGCTCTTTGACTCTATGTTGGTTTTAGGGCACAAGGTCTTGATTCATCCCCATCACAAGGTGTCAGTCTTGGCAGGAGCCTCCAGATTTTACTGCAGCACAAACAACTTTAACTGTCCTGTTGCTGTGGGATTTGTCTGCCCTGTCTTCTTGTGGTTTCCTTGTGTTGTGTTCACATGCACTGGATGTCAAATAGGTAAATTCAGACCTCAAAACTTTGGTTTCAAGTGCTGAGTTCAGGACTTGTTGCTTATGTTTTCCAATGTATCATAGAACTATGGAATTTTTTGGGTTGGAAGAGACCTTAAACATCAGCTGCTTCCCATGTTCCTCACCACGGCTGTTAGATGGGTTTCAGTCTCAGTGACATATATGTCCAGCTTGTTATTTATTATAAAAATATTTGATGACTGACCCATGGATTGAAACAGCAGATGTCCTAAACCATCTTTATCTGCTGCATGTAATTTAGCCTCTGCTTTTAGTGGAAATGATGGATTTGTCACAATTTATTTTGTTATCTGTGAGTATGGAGATGTTTCAGCTATGACTTCGAAGACAAACTGTGTCACAGGGCACAAATGTTATTTGCATAAAACTAGAGCACTGCCAAGCCATCCCTCTTCATATTGTATATTTTGAACAGCAGAGCAGTTGGATTTTTTTTTGTGCATGCCTGAATTTGGGGTCCTGAAGGCAGCTCAAGCCACAGCTGATGTCCATAGAGGATCCATTATAGTGGCTCAGGAGAGGCAGGGTATTGAGCAGCCAGGGAGGGCTGGTTCTGGGTCACACACCTTCCCCCTGCTCCTGACCACAACTCTGGTGCCAAAGAGAAACAGTAGTGCAAGAGCTGCTCTGTTCCATGTCACTGAAAACATCCCTCAGGTGCTCTCTGCAGACTGAAAGTGCTACATTCAGGGCTTCCCCATGCTAATGAGTTGTCTCAGAATAGGAATTTGCAAAAGAAAATTGTAAATAGGCAGGGCAATATAAAATAGTAGTTTTTCTCTTGGGGCAGAGGGTGATGGATACCCTCAGATCCACTGCAGGGAAATGAAGCTGTGGGTTTTTGCTATTTCTTGGGTAAAGTGCAGGCTTGAAGGGATGATCCTCTCTACTACCTTTCCTCTCTCCTGGCAGTGGGTATTTTTTTTTAGACTGGGAGAGCATCCACAAATAGTGGAATCCCTTCTGTGCTCAATACTGTTCACATTTTCTGCACAAAATGGCAGTTTTGGGTGGGCAGCTGCAGGTGAAGAGTCTGCAGACTCAGCCACTCACACATGCAGAGTCTTGCAGTGTATACAGAGGTGCCAGTGTTAGCAAAACCTCTGTGCTCATTTCCACCATTTTTTTACTAATATTTCCATATAAGAACTGTGAATCTTCCTATGGACAACTGAATAGAAAAAAACCATAGCACAGCAGGAAGCAAAAGAGTCCTGGTTTGCAGCTGTCATAGATATTAGAGCCAGTTAGGTGTCAGCCTCATCCCAGATTCCAGAAACTTCCTTCAGAAACAGGGAAAAAGTGTGAATAATGTCAATGAGGAATGAAATTAGTAGCTGATCCAACAGATACATATTATTTAGAGTTCAGTCCTGCAAAATATTCAGAGACACCCTTTATTTGAAAGCTGATTTTCTTTATAGAATTAGGTTTTTAATTAGAGTCAATCTCTGCCTACAAACCTCAGACTTGTTATTTGTCGTGGACCTGTTCCAAAACCTGCCTGGGTGTTTGGAAAGACTTCACCAGTCTCAGTGACAGCTGGAGCTATCTTTGCAGTCACAGACTATCAGCAAGACCAGAAGCATCCCTCGTGGTTTTATAAATATTAAACATTCAAAATGTATCAGAGCTCTCCCAGCTCTTCCTTTTGAAAAGGAGACTTATCCCAGTTTTGTCACTGCATTGAGGATGAAGCAGTTGGAGGGAAACCTCCACAAATTCCTGTTTTATTCTTCTTTCATAAGCAAAGCTATGCTGCCAAGTTATTAACAAGGGGCTTCCAAAATACAGCCCAGGGGAGATAATTCCAAATTTTAGACTGCTTGGCCTGAGCCTTATTAATAAGGGGCTCCTGGAGAGCTTCCTCTGTTCTATCAGGGGATTTCAGCAGCCTGTGGGGGCTGACTGTAAATTCCCTAGAAGATATTGTTCCTACTGTTTGTCTGGCCATGCTTAATGCTGAACTTTTTACTGGGGGCCCTCTGAAATTTTCCTTCCCACTGAGGTTTCAGAATGCACGAAGCCGTTACAGGAAGCCAGCAGCATTAATGCCTAGATTGTTTTTTATTTATTGAAACAATTTATTATAATAGCAATAACAGCCTTGGCCTGGGGCATTTCCTGGGGAATTAATGGCAGTCTGGGCTGATGCTCCCAGCAGATTGTTAGCCCTCAGGAAACAAGCTCCGTAATTGCTGCTGGTTTGGTTGGAAAAATAAAATAAAATGTGTTTCTAATTTTTTGGCGAGTTTGAGTGCCTAGAAAATGGCGGCTTTTGTGTAGAGGGTTATGTAGAGCATATATCTTTTGTCTGCATGGACTAATTTCAGGCTTGAATCAGTGACATTTTTATCAATACTTTCAATCCAGAGAGAGAAATAAAAGGAAAGAGAAAGGTAGCCCTGGCCAAAGAGATTGGCAGATACTGGGTCCTGCTGGAGGCTCTGAGCTGTCATCCACAACATTAAAACAAAAAGTTTCAGTGGTCAAAATCTATGTTTTAATGAGGATACACACACACACGCACACACACACACACACACACACAAGAATGCATATAAAGATGGTGCTAACTCCTGCTATTCATGTCCATAGTCTTTTAAACATCTTTTTTTTTTCAAGTATAATGAGTGTTTTCAGGAGCTTCACTGTTGGTATGATGAATCTGGGCTACCTTTGAGATTTTGGAAGGTGCTGAGCTTCCATTTGCTGAAGGAGGTGCCTGGTTTTGGTCTTTACAAGTAGAAAATGCAATGGGGTAGGCTCTCAAAATCACTAATCAGCCATCAAACCCCCAAATCTAGGTTATTGCTGACTTGGCAACTTCAAGTGAGAAAAAGCAGAGCCTGTGGTTTTTAGCTTAAGTTGCTCTTTCTGCTGTGAAAAAAAAAGGAGATGCTGCTGTGCAAGTGGACTGTATGTACAATAAATGCCAGGACTGCAGCTGAACACAGGGTTACATCTCTGTGAGGAAGTCCAGACAATGTCTCAGATGTTGACAGAGTAGCTGTAGGAGCTCATAAATGCCACTGGAGCCCAAAAATTCAATTACAGCTCTTGCACTGCATGAAGGGACGAGCACAAGCAGGGGAAGAGAAATGGTTGCTTAAGTAGCAATTGAGGTAAAATTGCTCATGAACTGGATACAGTAGCATGGAAAAAGGAGTATGGAGAAGAAAGGAAAAGCAGGACACGGGCAAAATCGGGGCCAGAGAATCCACATGTGTCTGTGTCTCAGGCTCCAATCCATGTTTTTTTTATGAGTTGCTCTAAAGGAGCGAGCAGTGGAACTAATTCAACCAAATCAAGCCCATGTGTGTGCAGAATGTGGTGCTCAGGGAAGAGTGCATGGCATCCTCTCAGCCAGGCAGAGCCAAGGCAGGCTGCACCCAGTGCCTCCAGTACAAACACCCCAGTTCTGCTCATCTGCTCACATTCCCACAATCCAGGTGTTCCCAGAGCCCTTTGTGGGGCTACCTGCAAAAGGAGCTGGGTGATTACTGTTCTCACATGGAGGTAAAAGTGCTATCAGGTACGGACTCCGCTTTTCCTAGTGTTTTGGGGTTTTTTTATTTTATTTTTATTTTTTAAATTTTTTTAATTTTTAATTTTTTTTTTTTTTACTGTTTACATAGGACTGGATGGGCAGCAGCAGCTTTTCCTTTTTCCTTCTACTGCACAAAGGAGGCTGCAGTTTTGAGTCCTGACCCTTGAATTCAGAGTAGCCATTGCCTTCACTGGAGGCAGGATTTCACTCAGCCAGGCTGTGCAGGAGCCATTGGCACATTCTCCTTGCCTGCTCGGGTATCTTCTCTTTTACCTTTGGAATTGTGCTGTCTCACTTGTCAAAATATTTTAGTTTAAAGCCTGTGGCTTTGGTCTCACTTGACCTTCCAACTACTGCTGCACTTCATAGACACGTTTGGTTGGAAGATATCTTACAGGTCATCTAAAGACCTAAAGACCACCAGTTCTATGGTCCTTTGTCACATTCAGTTTAGTGTCCTGCTTTTTTTTGTCCTGTTCTTTGCATTACAGCCGAGCTTGCAGGAGGCTGGTCCACCTCTTTCTTTTTTTGGACTTATCTGCTGCACTTTCCTCATCTTTCTTTGTCCTATCTTTAGCCTGATTTTTCCCCATGTCATCCACACCAACCACTCTTGTATCAGTTTAATGATTTATTAGCCTATTTTCAGACTATCTTGACATCTTCTTCCACCATGGCTCATCAGTCACCTTTGAGATTCATTTGGGAGAGAAATAAAGAGCATAAAGGCATTTCATCTCTGTAACTGTTCCATGAGCTCCTCCAGGCTCTGAACTGCACTCTGCCTAGAACAGCACAAGCCAGTGTTTGGGCTCTGACTATAGACTCAGGGAATCATTTAGGTTGGAAGAGGCCTCTGCAGGTCACCAGGTCCAATCCCCTGCTCAGAACATGGCTAACTTCAAATTTAGAGCCAGCTTTGAAACTAGAGCAGGGTCTTGCCCTATTGAGTTTTGAACATCTCCAAATAGTTTCCAGTTCACCTTTTACAAACTTTGCTTTAGGAGATTGGCTGTAAAGGGCACTTCTAAAAGCACTGTGCAAGGAAGTGAAGCCTTTTAGCTACAGAGATCTTTTGGGGCCAAATGTCAGGGTCTCAGCTGCTGGAAGTTGTTATGGATCCATCACTGGGTTCAAGGGAATAAAACTCATCTGAGGAACTTACTCCATCCTTGAGCTCAAGACACCCAGCAGACACTGCAGAGTAGAGCTGGCCTTGACACTTCTGCTAAGTTCACCTTTACCCATTTAGTGTACCAATAAACCAGGATGATTCAGCCCAGGAGAATGGCAGTAACAACATTTATCATAATTATACTTCTAAGTAGTCCCATGAAGCAAAAAAAGAAAAAAAAAAGAAAAAAAAGGGAGATTGTAAATAAACAAGATGACCTAGTTTGAAAGGCATTGTGGATCCTTTGGAGTCTTGTTATATCACCTCAGAAATGTGGCTGTGCAGGATTCATCCTGTTGGTGCACTGACTCCAGCTCTGCCTGTGGAGCACAGGTAGATATTTTGGTGGTCCGGGCAGGGAGCCAGCACTCTTGCCTTAGATAAGCAAATGAAGTCTATGAATAAATAATGTACATTTTTGCCACGGTGCCAAGCCTCCCATTTCAGCTGGGCCACAGCATAGGGCATAAAAATTTTTGCAATCATCTTTATGCCTGGTTTGAAGGCAGTAGATGCGACAGCAAGATGCACTTACCTGCAGCTGGCTGTGCAGTACCCTGGTGTCAGATTGAATCCCGTGGGAATCAGATTGAATCCCATGGGCTGCTCCCTTCCAGACTGCTCCAAAACACAACTGCAGCAAACCCGCGTTCTGCATGTGGGCAAATGCCTTGGCATTTCCACGGTTTAAATTCCTGATTGTCCTGGGGGAAAGAGGCAGAGGAGGGCATGGAAGTGAAAGCAGCCACTGGAACTCGGCCCCTCCAAACCTGTTCTGGTGCGTGCACGGAGGGGCCGAGCGTGTTCTGTTCTTTGAGGGTTCTTTTCCTCCATCATTTCCTTTGTCCTTGCAGAAAACCCCGAGCGGGCTGCCCTGTATTTCGTGTCCGGAGTGTGCATTGGACTGGTGCTGACCCTGCTGGCGCTGGTGCTGCGGGTGTCCTGCCGCACGGACTGCAAGCGCTCCCACTCCAAAAAATCTCCCCGGGAGCGGGAGAGCGACAGCGACAGCAGCGACAGCGACGACGACTCGGACACCACGTCGGACCTGTCTGCCCGCAGGCACCGCAGGTTCGAGAGGACTTTGAACATGAACGTGTTCACCTCTGCGGAGGAGCTGGAGCGGGCGCAGCGGCTGGAGGAGCGGGAGCGCATCATCCGCGAGATCTGGATGAACGGGCAGCCCGACATCCCGGGCACCCGGAGCCTCAACCGCTACTACTGAGCCGAGGGGGCCCAGCGCTGCTGCCCTGCTCCCCGGCTGCCCCACACCTCCGGCAGGAGGGGCAGGGATCAGTAAACACGGGCTCTCCCCGATCAGCTGTGCCACCTGGAGCCGTGCGCATGGACAGCAATGAAGATTTCCCCATCGCGCTCTCCTTGGCATAATTGGTATCAGCCCTCTTCCCGGACGCTTTCTGGTTTCAAAGTGATTGCCAGCTTCATTTCTGAGGAGCAGGCGGGGAGGAGGCAGTGGATCTGGCATTGGGCACACCGTGCTGTGAGCGCTCCTTCCTCCCTGGGCAACGAGGCTGCCCGGGATTTGGGCTCCATTTGGGATTTTCTGGTTTCCCTTTCCTGAGGACTGTGGGAGAATTGTGAACAAAATGACAACTCTGGAAAGATGGTTTGGGGAAGGAGGGGGAAGTGCATCCTGACCGATTGTCTTGTGACTTCAGAAGCCATGAGATTAACCTAATTAAAAACCCAACAGCAAATAGGACTTGTTAAGAACTGGGGGATGGGGGGGAGGGGGATCCTTCCATCGTGAAATCATCTCGGTGCTTGGATGTTTGCCATAGTGTATTCAGTTATTTATGGCTGTCTTTTCATTTTCCTTTTCAATGGGAACATTTAGGGTTTTTTTACTGACACCTCAGGGATAAAATCCTATTGTTTTTTTGAGTCTGCTCTCCCTGCTGGCCCCTGTCAAACACAACCCAACCCATCTCCAACAGTGAAATTTTGGTAATATAAGAGATGTGTCAGTGACTAGTGAGAAGTTAACAACCTCAAAGAGGTTGAAAAAGGTTTTCTTTTTGTTTTGTTTTAAATATATATATATATATATTTGAAGATGCTGCACAGGAATGTGCCTTATTCTTTTTTGTTGTTGTTGTTGTTAATCTACAGTTTTCCTATGGATAGCAATGCACAATGTTTTATATATTTTATTAAAAAATAAAATTTAAAAAAGTCTGTGTTTACCAGAGGAAAACCAACATAGAAGAAGCCATGTCTGACAACAAAATGGGTAATGAATGCTAAATAAACTCTGGTTTGCTTCAATACAATTGAATTTGCATCCTCACTTTTGGCATAGGTGTTGCTTGAGGGAGATCTTTGGAAGAGTAGCACACCTCTGCAAGCAATCAAGGCTGATGTTTTCTGCATGCAGGGAACTGGCAGCACCTTTTTTTTTTTGGCTGCTGCCCATCTATCAACTTCTGTGGTGCACATGGGCAGGAGAGCTGAGCAACGGGTTGGTTACTCAAGGGGCCACCTCAAAGTGATTTCATGATTCTTTGAGTCAGGCCCTAAACACACATCATACCTGGGCCAGAAGCAAATGAAAAAAAAAAAAAAAGTATGGAGGAAAAAGTGAAATGTTTTAGTGCTTCTTCAGTTGTTCCCTGGAGTTTTCAATGGGATATCACCACCCTCTTCACACCCCAAGCAGCAGTTCACATCACCTCTAGTGAAGACTTGGTGCTCCTCACATCTGCACAGCACTGCTGGAGCCTGCATGGCCTTGGGCTCTGCTCCTCTGTCATTTAGGCATGGAAATTTTATTTCCAGAATCTAAAGTGTTTTCAAGGAAAATAAAGATCAAAAGCTCTGACTACCCTGAGCTTTTCCCAAGCTTTAAGGAGATGGAAATGGGTGGAGCTACCTACAAAACTGAGGATGTTATAAGGGATCGTGTGCTGTGCCAAACAGCTGCATGGTGGGACAGACCCCTGGCACTTGGGGTGTTCTTGGCACTCTTTGGGATCACTGGGGCTTTTCCCTGGGTGAGGAAAGCTGTGTTGGAAGCACCCACAAACACTTCTTGTGGCTCTTGCAGGGTGAGAGCAAAGCTGAGTACCTGCAGCTGGTGGCACTGGCAGTGTCTGAGGTCAGGCTGGCTGCTGAGAGCTGGCCCTACCTGGGGAGGCAATTGAGAAAGGTGGAGTGGTTCTGGGTCTGGTCCTGTGAAGATTTGAATGGAAAGGCTCAGTATTGAACTGGAATGTAATTTTTGTATCTAATATGTAGAAATAAAGCAGGAGGCAGGTCCCAAGCCCTGATGCATTGCCAGGTGCTTTATCTGGAATGTTGAACACTCTCTGCTGAGGGTGTTGAGGAGCAAAGACAGGGCGAGGTCAGTGGGGTCAGTTCTGTTGGCCATGTGTTTCCCCTACAATGATGCAGTCCCTCAACCTTGGAGATTAAAGGACAGCATGTTTTCAGATTTAGAATGCTGTGTCCTGGGAGATAGCTTCCAAAACTGATTTAAAAAATGTTATAAATGAATGGATTTATGTGTGTGATTTTCCCAAATGACTTTTTTTTGACCAGAGGAAAGAACAACTGTGGTAAATCTAAGTATACCTGATATGCAACTGTGGGATAAAAATATCTGCTTCAAATGTAAATCACAGCCAAACTCGAGTTACAAATGGATAACCAGTCCTCCCTTATGTCTCGGTTTAAGAGACAGGTATTTGCCAAGGAGAGGGATGAGCCCCTTTCCCTGTAATCCGCTCCCTTTTAATCACTATAATTTGAAATCAGACGCTTTCAGGCATGAAATATGGGGGTAGGAATAACAATTCTTTACTAATATATCTAACAAGGTAAACAGCAACAACAACAACAGCTATAAAAACTGACAACAAAACAGAANCCCCCCCACCCCCTTCCAGTGAGAGGCAATTAACTTGTAGCCTGGAGTGATTAGCATAAGAATAGGGAAAAATTCCACAGAAAATAAAAGAAATTATTCAACCCCCAACACCTTAGCATTGCTAGTGCTGCTGTAAACCTTCCAGATGAAGTTTGAAATAAAAAAGGAGCAGGGTTGAGCAGACAAGCCCATCACAGCCTTGACCTTAGGTAAAAAGATGTAACACAAGTAGTTTCACTGTCTTCACACCACTAGCAATATCTTAATGGACTTTCTAGTTCCTATTTTGTCTCAGGGACTTGAAAGAAAACTTTGACTAAAGAATAAGAAAAATTGCAATCATTTGAGCTATGGAAAAGACTAAGTCAGTTAGTAACTATTTCTCAATTTGTCTCAAAAGTGCTCAATAATTTTTCTGAGGGAAAAAACAATTAAAATCTGTGGGGTAGGAGTTTGGTGGTTTGCCTTTAGCTCTAGCAATGAGCAAAACCAGTCACCTGGAGCATGGAAGAGCTGGACTCACTGGGGGTAGGATCAAATCTGTATTTCTTACCTTGCAAAAGAGCATTTTAAGCATGCAGAGGTTTGGACTTGTCTGGTTTCCATCTTCTGTGTTGTGCTCAGTGTGTCGTGAAATATTAAAACACTCATAGAGCTGGGGAGCAGAGAACAAATGCTTTTCTACCACCCTACTGTGAATCCCTCTTGTAGGAGATTACACATAGCTCCCCTCTCCTACTTCCATGCTTAATTAACTTATTACATTAACATGAAATATTATCTACAGAATAACACTCTTCAAATTCCCCATGATAGATAAAGGAGTGGGAATCAATTTTTCCTTTTTCCTGAATGAAATTCCTAATCACTGACCTTTTGGGTAAAGAGATGCTGAATTCAATTTCCATGAGAATCTGTTTTTTGTGCCTCACTTTAACTTTAGAATTTTATAGCAGGGGATAACAGAGCAGTCCTGGACTTGGAGTTGATCGTAGGGGGAAGCACATGACATTGTATTTAAAGAAGCAGCACTGCAGTTGCCACATGCCATCTGCTGGGCCCAAGGCTTGGGGCAGGTGAGCCTTGAGCAGTGAAGAGCCTGTGCTGGACACTTTCACACCTCTTGCAACTGCAGGATACTTGGATTAGCAACCACAGAGCTGTGCAGTTGTATCATGTTAGCTTAGTAACTGAGTGTGGTGGGTTGGAAATCTGAGGGTTGCAGTCCTGGGAGAAGATGAACATATGGAAGTGATGGGTCAGATTTTCAGAGCTTTGTTCGTTATCCTCCTGCTGTGCATGGAGAGGTGGCAGAGGGGAAGAGGTGGCAGAGAGTAGAGATGGCAGAGAGGAAGGTTGCTCCAGTCAGATCCCACCCTGGTCTCCTGCTCTCTCCCCACTGCCCCTGATGTCTCAGGGCTGTTTTCCCCTCCTGCCACCATCCAGCCATTGGCACTGACCTCCTTTGTGGACCTGTGTTCAACGGACCCTGAAAATCTCAGTAATGTAGTGTTTGCTGCCTTTCCCATGTCCACCCTGGTGTTCATATCCTCGATGAATTCCAGCTGGTTAATGAGGCATGCCTTTCCCTTCCAGGAACCACGGTGCCACTACTTAACCCCTTGCCTGCCATCCTTCCCAGCACCCCAGGGGCTACACAAATAAAATGAGCTCCCTGAGCCATGGTACTGCCAGGATGTACAGCATATGCCTGTGGTGCTGCAGGGAATCTGAATTTCCTTTTATGCTGCATAGAGCGTCTCAAGTTTCTGAAGGTGTCACAAGCAATTAATCATCTTAGACTGGCCCAGAAAGCCTTCTGCTCAGAATCATTGTGGAGGTTTCTTCATAGTGAAGTTTTAATAATATAATCTGAGTTTCTAGTGTCCTTAGATACCCCAAAAAATAATTCCCAGTGTTGCTTGCCTTTGCTTGTGCACTCATTAGAAGTGGTGCAGCCTGCTCCTTCACATAATTTCCTCTATTTTTTGTGGTTGTCTCAAGGACTCTCAGTTAAACACAACCAATCAAAAAGGCAAAAAAGGTTTTGGTTCCTCACAGGGCAGCTCACCATTATGTGTTTTCCTACCCCTGAGCTGAAGGTGCTCTCTTACTCTGAGTGATGTGGTGGTTTAGTAGTATTTAAACAAATATTTAAGCAAATCAGTTGCTTTGGGGGTTTCCAGTTGCTGGGCACTGAATGGATCTATTCCAGTGACAGTGATGTAATGTCACCATTCAGATTATTGCACCAGGGAGCCCTGGGGCACTGAGGTGATGTCACTTGGAATGATGTGTGGGCTGAACCATGACCATGGGAGCTGCTTGGAGCGGGGTGTGCCATGGGTGCTCTAAGGACACACTTGCTCATATCATGAGAGCCAGTCAGTTCCCCAGGTGGATCTCTCCAGTAGGATGGATGGCTTTGTCCTCAAGGCAAACTCGAGTGCAACTGGCCCATGATTTCCCTTGGGAGGTGTGTTCTGGCTGAGGGGAGGGATAAGACATTCCTTGTTCAGGTTCCTGGAAATATGGACAGAACACCTTCAGTCAGGTTTAATGGATGTCAACACTGATTCTCTTTTCCCTCAGTCTGATCACCAGTGGGGAGCTCAGGAAGGTCCCCAGTAGGAGAGGAGGTGCTTCCCCAATGTGCTCCACACTGAACCTCTGAGCACAGCCCTTGATGGCTGGGAATGAGGGACAGGGGACTCCTGTACCCACCAAACAAGGCTTCAGCAGAGCCAGGGGAAAGGGGCCACTCTTTGATGACCAAAGGCTGTTGACACAGTACTGGGGCGCTGAGCTCACATGAGCATGGCCAGGCAAATGTGGTATCCACCACTCCTACTGCAACCTGCCAAAAATGGCAAGGTTTCCTGGCCTGCTCCTCTGGAACCAGCTCCTCAGGGACATGAGGGACTGTCTGATTTTTTGGTGCTGGAGAAGACACTAATTTGGGGGGTGGAAATAGACTGGTGGTGAGTTGCCCACTTTCATGTATGTGTCAGTGATGGCTTCACACTGCTCTTCTGCACTTGCAGATATGTGGCTGCTTCCCAAACCACTCAGGACTGTCAGAATCATCCAGAAAACATTTCAAAGTCATAGAATCATAAAATATCTTGAGTTGCAAGGGACTCAAGGTTCACCAAAGTCCCACTCCTGGCTCTGCACAGGACACCCCAAAGTCACATCCTGTGCCAAGAGTGTTGTCCAAACACCTGAGCTCTGTCAGGCTGATGCTGTGAGCACTTTCCTGGGGAGCCTATTCAGAGCCCAGCCATCCTCTGGGCGAAGAAACTTTTCCTTATGTCCACTCTAAACCTCTCTGACACAGCTTCACACCATTCCTCTGTGCCTGTCACTGGTCACAACAGAGCAGAGATCAGTGCCTGCCCCTCCTCTTCCCCTCACCAGGATGCTGTAACTGCAGTGAGGTGTCCCCTCAGTCTCCTCCAGGATAAACAGACCAAGTGACCTCAGCTGCTCCTTGTAGGCTGAGAGCCTACACCAATATGGATGCATTTTTAATTCCAGAAAATCACTACCTGATTTTATGTTTTGTTGCACCTGCTTTGTCTCTTCACCTTCCACCCTAATGAAAAAATGAATTGGTAAAACTAAAGCCTCAGGATCCCTGCCAAGATCTAAGTGAATCCAAGTGTGTTTTATTTTATTTCATTCTACAATAATAGAATCTAAACAAAGTACTTGGAACCTGTGGGCATTTTTATTCTTTTTTATTTAAAGGCATTAATTTTAAAAGAGAGTTCTCCAAAGAGTATATGATGTTTTCTTGTCAGCTGTACTACTAGAGGAACTTCTAATCACTGGAGAGGGGTATGCTGTTGTGCTAGTGCCCAATCCATCGTCCTTCGGAAGCATTTTTAATTTTACATGTCCCAGTCTCTCGTATGTTACTCCTTTGCTGAACAACCTCTTAGAGTCCTCCTCCCAGTTCACCCCTAGACTGCCCAGCTATGGCCAGAGCTGTACTTTGTGGCAGACCACATTCTGTGGCTGATTTTTCCTCCTTTACTTTTCCTGAGTGGCTGGGGTCCTGTGCTACCTGTGCTGCTGAGGAAACATTGAATTATGGCACTGGAATGGACCTTGGCTTTCAATGGTTCATCTGCCATTTTTCTGCTGAAAAACATGTGGCTTGGGGGCAGGGGTGGTGATGGAAGGGAAAAAATCAAGACCTGGATTTGGATAGTTTTTTCTGTGGAAGGACATTGTTCTGAACAAAGCTGGGTGGCTGAGAAGGAGAGGAAATCCTCATGTTGAGTCTGAGCTTGAACAGGGGAAATGCAGTATTGGGGGGAGCCTTTTTCTGCCAAGGCTTTGGGTCCTCTGCCAAATGCAATCATTGCCCCTTTGGCACCTCCTGAGAGCTTCAATCATTTCTCCTGCATAATAAGTTTATGTTTCTGGAGCAAAAATTTTCTGAGGACAAAGAGTGACAGCAGATGGGGAAAAAAGTCAACAAGTTTCTTTCTTGGAGCTATTAGAAAATAACTTTCCCTTTTCATTATGACTTCATGAAGAAATATAAGCTGTAATGATGTGATGGAAATTGGCATTTAAAGGCCCTGCAATGGGACATCTAAGTGAAAAGGTATCTTTGCAGTTTCTGCCAGAGCATTGACTTGGCTTGTTTATTTTCTGGTGGTGTTTGGAGTCTCATGTTACTCTGTATCGTAAGTGAAACCAAAACTCCCCTCAGCACTTTTCTGAGGATGCGATGCCATGCTGGAAAAACATCCTTTGGCTTTTGAAAAGGCAGTAATTTGTGCATTCCATTTCTTGCAAAAGTCTTTGAAATTCCCTTTTATGAGGAATGGTCCTCTCATTTCTGGCAAGAGGGAACTTTTTAAATGAACGGATTGTTTAGAAGGGACAGAAGTAGTTCTCCTTCCTCCTGCATTTTTGAAGCCTCTAGACCACCCATGAGCAGCAGAGTTCAGAGGCATCTGATAGTTTTTCAGAACTGCTCTTTGTATTAATTTCTTTCTTTGCTGACTGCTCTGAAGTCACAGACCCAACTGGACCCCTGTGTGTTGGTGTTTCAGGCCACAGCTCTCCTGGGTGTCCAAGATCCCAAAGTGATTACAGTACCAGTAATATATCTGTGCATTCCTGGCATCTTTTAAAAGGACAATTTAAGACAAAAATTTCAAGAGGGATCAAGCAAACCAATGTGGGTCAGAACGGGTGACTTTACATCCAAACCAATGCAGGATTTTTCTCCTGGAACTGGAAGTGGTCTGGCAATGACAAGTTTTCTTCTGAGAATTAACTGGAAAACCAGAAAAAGTGATTGGTACTGATAATGCCTTGAAGACAATACATCTCAAACAGCAGCTCCAGAGGATGCTTTTCCTGGGAGGGAAGGTTTAATGCTGCCTGACAAGACCCTGGAAGCTGCCATTCCCAGCTTTGGAGTGCTTTTAGACTCCCCTGATGCTTCCTGTAGTATATCAGCATCTCAGCTGGCTTTTCTGCCTGCACCTAAGGTCAGGGCTGCAGTTCCAGAGGTGCTGGTCCCTTGTGCCCCAGGGGAGGACAAACACCAGCATCACAAGGGGATGGGGCTGCTGAGGAGGAGCCACCAGGGAATGGACTCTGGCTCATTGGTGAGGAGAGGACAGGAGAGGAGAGGGACAGGAACAAGAGGTCTGAGAAACAGAGAACTTATGGAATCTAAGTACTCTGCTTCCCAGGTCCCCTTTCCCAATATCCAGGTGTTTCAAAACCCCTGTCTTCTTTGCCTGGTGGCACAGGCCATGGCACAGTCTCCAGTAGCTTACTTGCTCCTTTTGGATTAAAGCTCAAGCCTCAAAAGCTTCATTTCCAGAACATGAGCCACTTTTCAGCATTGAAAACTTTTTCTGGTGAGGAATAAATCCTCTCTACCTTCCACCAAAGAAAAATCTAATTTCTTCTTGGTGTGGTGGAGCTGTATGGCCAACCAGAGGGATGTGATTTACCACAGGTTTATTTATACACTGGCAATGAAATATGCTCAGTTTTCCAGGATGGAAAAATGCCATTTGAATGTGAACTAATTATATTTACTTCCTTACTGTAAATTGCCATTGAAAAGCAAAAGCAGCAGTGAGAGCAGTCAGTGTTTATGTCTAAAACACCCACACAGACCTTCTCCAGTGAAAGGATAAAGGAGTAAATATTTTCTGAATGTGTCATTTTAATTTGGGCCATTTTTAGTTCATATCAAGCAGTTATAGTGACAGAAAAAACCCCACAGTTCTTGACTTGTAATCTGGAATATTTCAATTAAAAATTGCCTCATAGGGATGAAGGAATGAATTGAAATACTTCATCACAACTAACCCATTTCCACAAATCAGTCTTTTTGCTTTTTTAAGAAAATAAATGTTTTGCTGGAAACTACTTTGCTAATCTCTCACACGCTGGGAGCCAATGAAGCTGAAGCTAAAATCAGGCTGCACATAAAACCAGACTTTTTCAACAACAGCAAAAATTAGGGATTGGAAGAAATTATCATGTGATGGTTTCTATGTGATGGGAAATTTTTAATCAGTGTAGGAGGTTTCTGAATGGCATTTTTCCTTCTGGATCAGGTAGAAATTCAGAGAAGGTCTTGATGTATCTGATGTGAAAGGGCTATTAAATGGTCTGGACAGCTCCTGCTAAATATATAATGTGTGACACTGAGTGTCTTCCATGGGCTAAATGCAGTGTATGCTCTGGCCCACATGCAGGTGAAAGAGCAACCCAGAAATTGCATCGGGCTATCAATATCCTGAGCTATCAATACCCTGAGCTATCAATACCCTGGACTATCAATACTCTGAGCTATCAATACTCTAAGCTATCAATACCCTGGGCTATCAATACTCTGAACTATCAATACCCTGGACTATCAATACCCTCTTCAACTGATGGCCCTGCTATGGGGTGAGATTTCTGTTCCTGAGCAATACCTGTCCCAGGTAATTGAAACTGGCTTGTTGTGAAAGCAGTCACAGGAGATTTTCCTTTTATTTAAGCAGCTGAGAAGCAGAAAGTGCTGAGTTCACTTCCCTGGCATCATGCTGACAAACTCACTGGCCCCTGGTGGGACCAGGGACCATCAATGCTTGCTGGAGTTTGCAGCCATCAGTCACTGAGCTCAGAGAGGGAAAATGGCATCCTGTGTCCAGGGCATGCTTTGGGGCTGTGAGGGAGGCTGGCAGGATGGAGGAAGCTGCTGTGCATGGGGCACTCAGAAATGAAGCCTCTCCAGCTCCTCTCTCATGGACACTGATAGATGGCATGGGAATACTGTTAGTGAGGAGGTGTCCTGCCCCCCAAGCACTCTGAGTGCCCTCCAGGGGTTTGGATCAGGCATTCAAAACAAAACCAGGATGAGGGTTGGCAGCCCCTCAGTCCCTCAGGGAAGGATACCATTAATTACAAGTTTACATGCTCTGGTTCCAGGACTGCTGGGGTAACAAAGGGCATTTCTTTGCAGATACTGCTCCCTCAGGCTTCATTTTCTGGACCTGACCAAACTGTATCATGGCAGCAATCACTCCTTCTTCCACTTCCCAGGTCATGGGAGTGTTGGGGTGCTTTGCAAATAGAACATTCCCAACATGCCTGAAAGCATGGCAGAGGGTTGTTCTGCCCATCTCAGAGCTGGGGGGAAAAGCAGGGAAAAACCCCATTTCTGCAGCTTTGTTTGGCATAGCATCATGAAATGGTACTGAGTCTAGTGCTTGGCCACCACTCAAAGAGACTGACCCTCTTTGGGTATCCACCTAGCTCAGCAGACAAGATAAATATTAAAAAAAAACAGGCCAGGAATTCAGGTGTGCAGGGGGATAACAAACTTCAGGGAATTTTAGCCTGATACAGGTGTGAAATCATCTTGTGTAGGTGGGAAATGATCAGTGCATCTTGAATCTCTTATATATGGCTCTTAACCTTACTTCAGAGGTGCTTACACCTCTCTTGAGTATATAGCTATGGCCAGTTTTGGTATTTAAGATTCAACACTGTGAATAACTGAAGAAATTCTCTGTTTCCAAATCCCCTGTGAGATCTGCTGCACTGAGTGTGCAGACATTGTGCTCATTCAAAATGACACAGGAGTTGGGGCACTTGCCTGGGAGAAGGTGGGTCTGGGTGGTTGCAGCTCTGCTTTTATTCTGGTCAACCACTGATGGGAACAAAGGCCCAGCCTCAATACTCACAATACTCTTTTAGATGTCCAGGTTACAGGAATGTCTAAATACCAGACAGTAATGAGACACTTAGATTGAAATCTGTGGAGTAGAGCAACTACAAGGCTTAAGACAGGTCCTGTTTTGGTCGTGGCAGCAGGGCCTTAAGTTGTTTCATCAAGCAGAGATTTGTCCTAACTATGCTTAGGTGGAAAAACACTATCTGCTGCTCAGAGCAGAGGAAAATTCAAGATATTTCAGGAAGACTCTAACCAAATTCTCCTTGTAATAACTGTGAGATATTTCCTGAATGTGTTGATGATATGGCAGAATGATATTTTTGTTTTCTAAGCAAAGTTCTGAATTTATTGCTGATCCTATGGAAATAACATAAGCATGGGTGCATTCTTGTGTAAAATAAAACTACTTAGGGCAAAACAGTTTAAAAGCTGGTAGAACTTCCATTTGGATGTATGAAATATTGATGGTCTCAAGGTCCAGGGAAGAGGCTGACACTGATTAGCTCAGTGCAGGACTCTGAATATTGCTTTAGAGCCATTTATCTCAAAACCATCTATCTCCTCTGAGAGAGGGACCTTTGCAATGTGATTTATAATTGCAAACTTCTAAACACAAGATTGCCTTGGTTGTGAATTTTTTAATCTTTCAACCTTAATTCCATGTCATGTGGTTCTAGTGTCGTATTTTATCTTTGGTTTTATTCATAACATGGCCATAATTTCCTTGCTGACCTTCTATCAATGTATTCATTATGTTTCAAAGGGCACATTGTCCTTCACTGCCTCATAGCAGCAGAGGCAAAATAACTTAATGGTGGTGTGTATTTTGAGCAGTCATTGGGCAAAGATGCTTTACAAACATGACACAGAGCATGCTCACTGTGCCCTGAAAATAATGAGTTTCTGTGATTTTTCAGCCTACAAATTATTTTGTCACTCAGGTTAAAAATATCTGAGAATTAGCAAAGTTTTTGGTGTCTTTTATATCTAAAGTCCTCACTTTGACTGCTGCTGTAGAAGTTAGTCCTTCTGCCTCTGTGCATGTGAATCTTTGCAGCACTGAAAGGCTCAGCACCTCAGACAGAAGCCAACATTTGCTTCTGCTCTTCATTTTTAGAGGGAGAGATGAGGTGATTTATTAATATTGAAGTTATAATGGTCTGAAGAGCACAACTCAGTTCTTGCTATAACTTTTCATTCTCACATTTCACTCCCAGAACTTAGAAACATTTTTGAGATCACTCCTGGTTTCTGTCATAGGGAGCACTCTTATCCCAGGCAGAAAGGAAAATTTCAGCTCTAGAACTAGAAGCACATGAAAATGCAAGCATATATGTACAAAGAAATACACAAAACTGAGCGATACACAGTCCTCTATTCTGACGATCAGGCACTCCTCTAGAAAATGGGCACTGTGTATTCAACCACAATAATAACTTAATTTTAATTTTGGGGCTCCACCTCAAAGAATTTGTAAGATTTTTTGCCTTTCTGCATAATTGCACAAGGATTTATCCAGCAAAAAGCTGCAAAATTTATCAAGTTAAGAGTTTGTTTCCAAAACTCAAGAGCAGCAGTTACTTTGGGATGGGGAGTTCTGGTGGAACAGCACCCTGTACCTCAGCATCCCTTGGGGCAGCAGCAACAACTCTCCTCTCAGAGACTGCTGAGGTTTGTAAGGAGCTATTTTTTTGCCACATGAATCTGAAAATTTTGAGAATATATATATATATATCTCCAAATCAGGGCTTCACTGCTGGTCTCTGCAAGCTGTTCCATCATGTTCAATATTGCAGTCTTGCCAATTATTCCTTTGTTATTTTTCATTCAATTGTCATTGTCGTTTGCTCATGAATGCCAGACTTAACCTGCCCAACATCCGTGTTGATTTATGCAAGCGTTTCTTTATTCAGGTGAAGCAGATGAGTGTGCAGTAGATCTTTCTGTTTGAATAGAGAACAACTAGGAGAACAGATGGCAAAGGGCCTGAATTTCACTTCATGCTGCATTTTCCCATCACGTTATTTCTAATGATTGATGTTTCATCTGTTTTGTGAATGTATACGTAAGATGTTAAGAAGGTCCCGTGCTATTCATTCATTAATTAAAAGCAAATTAACTTCAGATGAGCTTCTACACTGATCTGTTACACGATGCAAGAGAATAATAAGATGATTAATGTTGGAAAATATGTCTAAGATCATTAGGTCTGGCCATTAGTCCAGCATTGTCAATTCTACCACTAAACCATGTCCATAAGTGCCACATCTCAGCACTGGCCTCAGTAGAGTTTTGCTGATTTAGGTTGAACAAGAGAAAGTGGTCAATAAATGCATCAATGAAATCAGCAAAATCTCCACTGCAACTACTGAATCTGCAGGAGTGAGAAATGCAGTGTTCTGCTTTTACTGAAAAGGAATCCACCTTTATGTCTGAATCAGACCCAGTTTTCTCATTTACCTCATATACAGAATTATGTGTAGACTCTCCTGTGGCTTTGCAAATGAGGCAGGAAGCAGGGACACTTCTAACACCCTGTGGATGTGTATGGATTGGGGGACAGTGTCTCTGCTACAGCAACCTTCATCTAGCTGGAAAAAAGGTGTTGGATAGACAAGCACAGCTTCCCATACCTTTTATCTGGGGTCTGTGCTATATTGAGATTGTTTCTTCTGTGCTGTCCTAGGGATAAAAAGACACACAGAGATAGCAACTTGATGCTTTTGTGCTGCAGTTCTGCACTGTGGGACAGAGATGGTTAATTCAGAGCCTGGGGTGAGACATTATATGTCTGCCTGAACAAGTCTTAGACCTGCCCTTCACAACCATTTGTTTTGTTACCTCTGTCCTTCACTTCCCCAGTGATGAAAAGATTGGAATTGACCAAGCTTCTCCTTAGTTGTCTGTAATTCCTGGGACTCGATCCTCATTACAAGTTCTTACTGGTGTTAAGTGAGAGTCAGTGCTAAACAGGAGCCTACTTAGTGAAATATTTCAGAGTTGGTATCCAGTGCTTGATTAACATTTATACTGCCTATTGTGTTTTTGGGTGTCCCATTCAGGCTGCAAGCCAAGGGCAGATAATTTCCAGGAAGCAACAGTTGTGATTCTGGCACTGGTTTGCTGGGAAGTGGTTGCTTGGTTGTGGAAGTAGGTAAGCTCTGCCTGAGATACATCCTTTGAATCTTACTCATGAGCAGCAAGCTGATCTCCAGATGTCCTCAAAAGGTTCCTGCAGCTCTGTGCCACATCTGGGCTCTGTCTGTCTGCCCACAGCTGCTCTCAGCTCAGCATCACTGGCTTCTCACAATGAAGCCTAAAGCTGGGTGGACTGCATTCAAGTAATGGGCTGCTGAAAAATGAATCCACTCTGACAAATTAACAAAAAGAACCTTCTCAGATCTGTGCTGAAAACACCATTTGAGCTAAGCAGTGTCAGCTCTGTGGTGTTGATCATAAGCAGAAAAACATGGCATGGCCATCATTAATAGGCTGTTTTCCTGAGTTTTCTTCAGTCCAACTTTTCCAAAGGCAGAGCCATGTACACAACTTAGTGGCATTTCCCTGTGTGTAGCAAGCAATTTATAAAGCTCATCTTGAGAATTTTCCCCTTTTCTAAGGGAAAAAAAATCTTTTAAAGATAGAAGTTTAAAAACAGAACTAAGTAGTTGTGGGCACTACTTAAAATGATCAGTGCTTTTGTTTAGGCTGAATGAAGTGAAGCACTCTGAATAATAACCTTGAAATTGAGCTGGTGCAGGAAAAATGCTTTACCAGAGAGTTACTCTCAGTCTGTAACTGTTCAGCCAGATTGAGCTTTGGCTTTATCAGTGTCTTGGAAAATTTACATTGGTTTTCCCACTCCCCTCTTGTGAAGGGTCTAGAAGATGTGGCCATAATGGGTTTTAGGCATTGCAATGCCCAGCTCTCAGGTAACATATAATCTGGGTTAATTCCCAGCCCTGAGTAGGTGTCTAGGTCTCTAACCAAGTATCCATCTGCAGCATCACCTCCTCATCACTTACCTCCTCTAGGACTCCATGTTCAAAAATATTTATGCGCTCTGAGGATTGTCTCATTGTCTGACTTATGTTTGGTGCCATATGATGCTTGGCACCATCTTGCAAAGACTCAGAGTCAGGAGAAGTTGATTGCTGTGGTCCTTGTCCTGTGGCATCCTCTGGTCTTGCCCCAGGGACTGGACAGAGGTGGTCCCATGTGTGTATTTTGGGAGAACAAGAGGCACTAGATCCTTAGATATTTTGTCCAAGTGTAACAGAACCTCTGAAAGGTGATTCAGCTCATCCTGAGGTGGGTATCCAGGGCAGAACAGATTAAGTATACTCTGAGAACTTTTCTGGGCATCATCAAGCCCTTGAGACTTCAATGTCTGGTTTGTTGCTGGTCCAAGAAGGCAATGCAATGTCTCAGCACTTTTGCTTAGGATCACTGAGAGAAACATGAGACTCTGGAGAATTTTGGATAGAGGTGGTTCAGAGAGAGCCCCAGGGCATCCTGGGGATGCCTAAATCCTGGGAGTTAAATGTTCAGGGTAGGAACCTACTTCTCCCTGCAGCTCTTGCCCCCATTTCCTCACATTTTGTAGCATGTTACCCCAGAGGATACTGAATCCAATGCCTTCAGCAAATGTTGCATTTGCATTAATATTTAAGCAAATAAAAGAGAGAAAAACTTTGTAGTTGTTGCAGTGAATTACCAGGCTGGTGTGGCAACATGGAGTTTCTACATTAGTGACATAATTAATTCTGACTAAATGAAGCTACATTTCTAATTGGCTTTGAGTTTCTCTGTATCTTGTAGTGCCTTTTGTAGGGCTTTTGGAGCAAGACTTTGCCATTTAGTGCCAACGGCAGCTTAATCCTGCCAGAGAGGCTCAGGCTTGTTTTCTTCACATCACTTTGTTTTAGTTCATCTTTTATGATTTTGTTTTTAAAAGAGGTGGGGTTTTTTGTTTGTTTATTTTTTAAAATTTAAAAACAGTGAATAAAAGTTGCAAAGGAAAAAAAGCAGTAAAGAAAAAGTAAGATTTAAGGCAAAACTGTCTGGATGAGAAAGCACAGCCTGCATGTCTGCTGAGACAGTTTAAGGTTAGACATCTGCATTGTAATGTGTTGCGTCTGGACACAAAATGCCAGTGTTCACCAGTAAGCCTCAAGAAATGCAAAGAGCCTAAGCATAAATTTTTTAAGGTCTTGTATAAATCATGCATTTTATTTCCAGGTGCTTTTAGTTCTGAAAACAGATCTTCCCTCTCCTTTGGGAAAGAAACTAAACAAGACAAAACAAAACCCTAGAACATTCCTGTGGAGATTTAAAAAAAATAAATCATAGTACTTTATTAAAAAAGAAAAATGTTATGGGAAAAACTGATTATTTCTGATGAGCTCTGGCACTGGAATTTCATAGCTCATTTTATCTAATGGGCAGAAAATATTTCACCTTTGGAGGACTCCTCAGTTCTCAGTATTAACTTTTCCTGAGGTATCTTCTTCCTCACCCCTAGAAAACAGACAACTGATGGAGTAAAAAGAGTTTTACAGGCAGATCCTCTCCTTGTGCCTGACAGGGAGGGGAATCTTCCTGCCAGGACTTCCCAAGGACACTCTGGTATCCTCAGTTCACCTTTAGCAGCTCCACTCATAGCAGCAAATAAAATGGGGGAAGAGCTGCTTTTGCTCTGAGGCCAATTTGTGCCATTTAAGCTTGTATTAATCCTTCTAATCCCCAATGCAGGATGCCTGCATCCAAATCACCCACTGGTCCCTGTTCTAACCTGTGCCTCGAGCCCTGAGACCAGCCCAGGTCTGACCTGTGCCAAGGGGGATGCCAATAATCCAACAGTGTGCATGGCTGAGTGGCACTTTTGAGGCCCATGTCCTCATTTCATTTAGTTCATGAAGACAGAGAATGGGTCCTGACAGGTCCAGAGATGAGGAGAAGACAGCAGAACTGCTCTGGATGCTCAGATATAATTCAAGCACTAATTCCTATTTCTGGGTAATCTCTAAAGAGGGAGGTGGACCCAGACCCTCTTCCCTTGGGAGGGTTGCACATCAGTCCAAGGCAGCAGCTGCTGGGGTGACTCTCCACTGCTGGGATTCTTCAGTGACCTGGCAAATCCAGTGTGACCATCTTTTTTGCCCCAGACAATGAGGGGAGGAAACCACAACCAGAGGGGAAAGAGTGGGGAGAAATTCCCGGGTCTTGGTTTCTCCAGCCCCCTTACCATGAAAGGGAGGACAGAGGTGATACCATGAGGAGCTGTCTGCAGAATAAGCAGACATGGAGGAGAAGGGTAGGAGAACCACCAGATGAGGTTTATCTTAATCCCCAAAGGGTAAAGCTCCACCTGCTTGGGGCATTGGGACCACATTTAGCTGTGAAAGTGTTTAAATGAGTTAATCGTGGCTAAGCCCCTTGTTGAGGACTCAAAATCTTTCCACTAAAAAGCAGATCATGTTAATCCAAATAAATTTCTCAAATCCACTTTTATTCAGATTATCAAACTTGAGGGCACATTAACTGTTCTCTAGCATGTATGTGCAGGCTACATGGCAGCTCTCCCTTTGTTAAATATTTTAAGCATCTGGATTGAGGGACAAAGCAGTGTTTGGATTAACTCTCCCCTTTCATGCTCTCTCTTTTTTGGGGTTGATTTTGTATTCAGATATGAGGATGGCCTGGCACCTGATCTTTTGGAGATGTTTTTGGCAGAAGGGGGATGAATCACCTCACCTTAAATCAGCTGTGAATTCATAACTTGCTTAAAGCTTCCTTTTTACAATCAGGACAAACCCTGGAAGCCACATAATCCTGTTGATCTGTGAACGGGCACTCAAACCCAGGTTATTTGAGACCTGATTCTGGATGGTCATCTTCTGGGACAGACAACATTTCCAAGAGCTTAACATCATGACCAAATAGCTTTCATAGCTGGAGGTTTTATTTATAGTTTTTTTGGGGCAAGTTTAATATTGGTTGGAAGTACTGATTTGGCTTCTTTCAACACTCCAGTCCTGTAGACTAGGGGAGAAGGACTAAAAATTTCCACCTTACCTAATGTGCTATAAACAATTTATTTAAAAGCAAGTGTCCAGATATGCTAAATAATGCAACAAGCTTGTCCAAAACTCCCATTTCTGGGGCCTGCATGAATAATGCATGCTAAAATAAAATGGACAAGAATTTCTAAGTTTCTTCAGAACTGAATTAAGTGCTGATAAATTAACAAACACGGTTTTCAGCACTGGTTTGGGAGCTGAAATATTCTGGGACACCAAAAAAATGAATCACAAACATTCCATGTCCTGAAATAAGCATCTGCAAAATGTCTGCATTAGCATTACTATTATGAATTTTGTCTGAAGAGACTTTCAAGCCAGAAAGGGCCATTGGATGCACTTGCCTATCTCCACAACACAGGGTGTAGAGTTACACTGAATGATTCCTGTCTTAAGTCTTCAGGCCCTGGCTGAGCCAAAGCAAAGGCAGACAAAAAAGAAAAGATGAATATTTGCAATGGCTTGGATGAGAATAGAGAGAGGAAAACTTGAGAAGTGGAGGGAGATGAAAGGTGGAGCTCCAGATCAGTATCTGAAGGTCACTCACCATATGTTGGCTTAAGGTGCAGCAGTGGAGCTGCAAAGCAGTGAAGAAAGTATTTCAGTCTGTGGCCAGCAGTCACACTGCTCAGCTACTGTCTCTTCCCATCTTTGACTTACTGCTGGGGAGCCAGATCCTTTCCCATGAGCCATCAAACTGGAGCAATAAATCTGAACTGTTTCTGGGATCAATTGAGAACTGCATTCTGGGAGAAGGAAATCCTCTTAATTTCCCTTTCACTGAAGCCACATATCCAGATAACTGGAAGCTGAAATTAAGGATGGGACTACACCAGAGGATTCAGAGCAGGATGTGACTTTCTCCAAAATATGGCAGTG
The DNA here is from genome assembly GCA_013397375.1 of Toxostoma redivivum. Classification (NCBI taxonomy): domain Eukaryota; kingdom Metazoa; phylum Chordata; class Aves; order Passeriformes; family Mimidae; genus Toxostoma; species Toxostoma redivivum. The sequence continues at coordinate 5,945 of VXBI01012202.1, read as the reverse complement.
TCTGGAGACAGGCTGAGCCAGAGATACAAGAAATGAACATATCAGAAAATATATTCTGGATATCTACTTTGGAAAAACGTTCATTGTCACTGCAAATTACCAGATTGACAAATCCTGCTGGTTCCACAGGATGTCCCTGCAGACATATCTCAGAAATGCCCCATTAGCTATTTCTTCTACTTGAGAGTTCCCCTCCTGCTCTGTTCCTCCGTGGAAGTTCTCACAGACAAATGGGAATTGAGCTTTTGTGTTGTAGATGCCAGGCTGAGACCCCATAGTCAAACCATTAAACTAAATCACCAAACACCAAATCTCTTCATCACGCATCTTGCTTCATTAGGCTTGTGGCTTAGGTGAAAACCACAAATGGAAAATGGAGATTAACAAAATAAGGGGGGAAAAGGGAACAAATGGACATTTTTGCAGAGGCAGAAATTAGGGAGATCTGTTGAGAGGTTCCTTCTGACTCTTTTTCAGAATATAATTGGAGACAGTTTCCTTATCTTCACAATGTGTAGGTGGTCAAAATGAAATTCAGCTGCTCCTGGTGCCAGATGGGTATCCTGATTAATCCTGATCCTTTTTCCCTGCCTGGGTGAAGAGAGGGTCTGGCAGCTATGGGGATGTCTTCTACAACACTCCTGGGCTCTCAGTTTGTCCTGCTACTTAATATGACCTTGTAGTGGGAGACAATCTCAACACAGCTTCAGCAGCAATTTGAATATCCAAGACAGGCAGGAGAACCAGGACTTTTATTCTTACCCTATAGACAAGGGAGGGAGACCCCCCAAGATGAAAGCCATCTGGGCTGCATCCAAAGCAGCCTGGGCTGCAGGTGAGGGGGTAATCTGTGCCTCTGCTCTGCTCTGCTCTGCTGAGACCCCACCTGCAGAGCTGCATCAGCTCTGGGGTCCCCAGCATTGGGAGGACATGGAATTGTTGGAGAGAGTCCAAAGGTGGGACAGCTCTCTGAGGGAAGATGATTGGATGGATGAAACATCTCTGCTGGGAAAAAAGGCTTAGAGAATTGGGATTGTTCAGCCTGGAAAAGAAAAGGCTTCAGGTGACCTAACTGTGGGCTTCCAGTAGCTGAAGGGAGGTGACAAGAAAGAAGGAGACAGATTATTTACAAGGGCTTGGAGTGACAGGACAAGGGGAAATGGCTTCCAACTGATAGAGATCAGGTTTAGATTGGATGTTAGGAAAATATTCTTCCCTGTGAGGGTGGTGAGACACTGGAATAAGTTGCCCAGAGAAGCTGTGGATGCCCCAGAGATGTTCAAGGTCGGGTTGGAAGGGGCTCTGAGTAACCTGAGGGGTTGGAGTTAGATAATGTTTAAGGTGTCTTCTAAACCAAGCCATTCTGTGATCCTTTGAATACATTGGATCCATGTGATAGGCAGGACTCAGAAAACTGGGGACTCACATTCCTGCTGGAAAACTAGCACCTGATTCCCTCTGGTATGTGTGGAAATTCAGTGCCTGTGTGCTATGGAAACAACATGCTGAAATATGCCCTGACCTGAGCCAACCTACAGACCCTGGCCCAGAGCCCCAGCTGCAGGGTCGCTCTCTGCTGCCTGGTCCAGTCCCAATTTCTGTGCACACAGACCTGATGCCACAGGCACTCAGACAAGGCCACACTGACACACAGGTGCAGATCAGCCTCAACCTTTCACCTCAGCCTGGCTTCAGCTTCCTGTAGCGCTAAACCATCTCATGGCACCTGATTACAAACAGGTCTGTTTTTCCCCTTGCAAGAAACTCCTGTTCAGTGTTTGGACCTCTGGAGCTGCTGTCCTGCAGCTCTGGTTCTGTTTCACTTCAAAAGCCAGCTAAGAAATATTTCTCTAATGTCCTCTCTATGCCTACTGCAATTTATTAAGTTATGCTTGAAACGTTTTGGATCACAGTGGGGCTGCAAGGCATTACACAAAATAGGAGCATTTTGCTGCTGAGTGCACAAGATGTTTCTTTGCTCATGGGATTCTTTGTGATGTTTGGTGTGTCTCTCATTCAGTTTATATAGATGGGCAAATATCCTGGTTCTTTTATTTTGATGTAGATTGTTTCCTGGATCAATCCCATATTTTAACTCCATAATAGAAGAGTGGGTGGAAGCAAAGAAACTGATAAAGTCTCCCTTTGCTGCTGGTGAATTTCTGAGATGTTTTCTTCAGCTTAAATTTTGGAGTTTGTTTTATATTGTGGTTAGGAGTCCACATTTAGTGCCACACTGTTTGATGTTGAAAAAGCCCTGACTGAGTTTGCTTTGGTTTAAGACAGGAGGATGCCTGGAAGGCAAAGGGGAGGTTTCACTGAAGTTCATGGCTATGTCCAGTGTGCAGGGATCATGTGTTCACATGGACATGCTGGAATGGCTGGGAGCTGACTTTTACTATATATAAAAATTATCTGTCTTCAGGTTTGGGTTGAGATTTGGAGAACCTTGGATATTAGGAACAAATTCTTCCCTGTGAGGGTGGTGAGGCACGGGCACAGGTTGCCCAGAGAAGCTGTGGTTGCCTCATCCCTGGAAGTGTTCAAGACCAGGCTGGATGGGGCTTGGAGCAGCCTGGCACAGTGGAAGGTGTCCCTGCCCATGGCAGGGGGTTGGAACTGATCTTTGAGGTCCCTTTCAACCCAAACCTTTCTGTGTTTCTATGATTTGTCCCTCCCTGTGTTGAGTCCCCTTTGCACAGACACCTTGGCCGCTCGTCTGGCAGTGCCTGGACATCCCTGGCATCACAAAATCCTGGCTTATAGGGTAAAACAGCAGCGAATTCAGCTTACTTTGAACACCAGGCTGTGATGACACAGAGGCAGCTCAGCTGTGCAGTTCAGGGCAAACAGCACAGGGTGGCAGATTTTTCAGCAGGGCTCATCGTCTCACCTTGATTAACAAGGTTTTGGCACAGCTTGCTCCTGCACACTGCAGGGTGGAAGCCAAAGTAGAGATTTGGAGGCTGCCTTGAAATATGGATGCACCCCATTCTTGCAAACATCACTCTTGGATGCAGGCAACACGCATCCCCCAAATCTTGCTGTGCCCACCCAAGGTCAGAGGGTCATATCCAAATGTCCTTGCTATGTGGGAGAAAGGAGGACAGTGGATGGAAGCTGTCCCCAGGCGTGGTGGCCTTTCCACAGGCTGCTCTTTTGGAGCTGGTGCTGTTCACAGAGCTCTGCTGGGGAGAAAAGGAGTGAGGGTGATGCAAGTGAGGCTGCCGTATGGGGATGTGCACAATGCTAAAATGTGCACTGATCTTTCCAGTCATTCACTGGAGAGCAGAAATGTCGTGCTCCTTGTGAGCTGGGGCAGGAGGGGCCCCATGTCTGAGCTGGAAGCAGAGCCAGGGCCCATAATGGGGTCCAGAAGCTGAATTTCCGTGAATCAAAGGCACTGTGTTTATTTACAGAACTGCCAGCAGCGGGGGAGCCGCCCCAACAAGCTCATAAACATATTTACAGGGATTTCACAGCAAGGTTTGTGAGGAACAATAAAGCAATCACTCAGCACCTCTGCTTAGGAGCTCTTTATGGCGAGGAGTCTTACCCAGAGTGCGAGACACTGGCTGAGTCACTCTTTACAAGGCTCGACCCAGCCTGCTTCACTGAGCTTTATTGCTTTTCTCTCCTGCAAGTTTTCCCAATTCCCTCTGCTCCTGTAAGGAGCTGATCTGTTCTTTAACTCATCTGGGATGGGGATAAGAATAACTCAGCTGCTCTTCCTTCTCCAAGGGGTGGAAAAGCATCTACCTTCTACATGTATTGACTTTGAGTTTCATTTTTGCAGATGTGTGAACACCATGTCCAGTCTCCTGTAACCATCTGCTCTCCAAACACTAGCACTCACCAAGGAAGCCTGAGAAACCCCCAGAAACTCTCCCAAAGACTGTAAATCCATGTCCCTTGGTGCTTCCATTGGTATTTTACCAAACATCTCATACCCACAGCACTTTCCTTCACCTCTGGGCTCAGAAAAGGAACCAGATTAGACTATTCTAGTCAGGTTTTCAAGTCCAGAGGATACTTTCTTTCTGAATTAATTGTTTCCCTTGAGGGGGACATGATACCAGAGGCAGAAAATCCCCCAGGACTTGACAGAATGGTTATAAATAGGGCCAGGAGGAGTGGATTGAAGCAATGCAGGAGCACAAAGCAAGGAGAGCAGAAGAACCAAGGGGGAGCACTGCTTTCCTCCTTCCTCCATCCCTGAGCTGCTGGCCACCAAAGCCCACCCTGTGCTCCACCTCAGCCTGGCCAGCAGCCTCAGCTGCGTTTTGGAGCCTTTGGAGCCTGTGCAGGGCTCCCCCCTCTGCAGGGCACCAGAGTCCAGAGGAACTGGGGTGGAATTTTAGCAAAGAGCACAAAAGTATGTGGGAAGGGTCATGAGCTGTCCTGTGGAGCAGCAGCTGTCTCTCAAGACATCACGTAGGAGGGCTGCTGGTCTGGAGGAGGAATGCTGCCAGGCTCTGGCATGGACAGAACCCCTGGGAAAGGGCTGCTCTCTGCACTGCCTTCGAGGACAAGTGCTTAGAATAAAAACAAACTGAAGGGTTTTAGTGGTTCCAAACAAAAGGCAAGCTGGGCCCATTGCAGTTTGGATATTCTCCATTACTCACAAAATTCAGTGCCCCATTTTATTTTATTTTGTTTCTACAGCATCCAGCTAGTAGCATGAACTTCTTAGACCTTTAGAAATGGCTGATGTGTGAATAGGAAGAGAGGATTTTGGCCAAGCTTTTTTATTCTAACTGCAAGCTGAGGAATCATTTGGGTTGCTGGGCTAGTGCTTGATATCCTGAACTGGTTGTTGCTGCTCTTCTCTTTTTGGAGAAGAATGTGGTGGTGGCAATTCTTGGACCTAAGCCTGGAATCAGAGCTGGGAATGAGAGGTTAAGAGCAGTGCAGAGGCTCCAGACTTAGACAGGTCTAGTCCTGGCTTTGTGAGTCATGGCCCTGCTGGGAATTTGGGTTCAAGCTCTGAGTATTCTGCTCCAGCATCCATGATTCTATGCAGAGTCAGCTTATGGCATACTTGAGCAGAGAATCATACAATCAGTAAAGATGGAAAAAATCTCCAAGGTCATCTGGTCCAATAATTAACCCAGCACTTTCAAGTCCACCACTAAAACACGTCCCTCATCCACATCTATTAAATCCCTCTGGGGATGGTGACTCAGCCTGTTCCCTGGGAAGCCTGTTCTAATGCCTGTCAACCCTTTCAGTGAAGAAGATTTTTCCTAAAATCTAATCTAAACCTGGTGCAACTTGAGGCCATTTGCTGTTGTCTTGTCCCTTGTTACCTGGGAGAAGAGACCAGCCCCCAGCTGGCTCTTGTGTTTCATCTGTTTTAGTCACGTGCAAAATCCTTGGGGGCTTTTTCATTCTGCATTTCAGGGCTGTTACTGCAGTTTCCAGCTAATAGTTCTTACCTGACAGCTAACATCCATGGAGGCACATATGGAAGTGGGGAATGCCAAGAAATGCAATATTGTGAAGGTCCTTTTCTGACTTGGCTTCAAGGTTTGAGGACATCTGTGGGTGTCTGTGATTTCCAGTTTCTAAGTATCTAAGCAATCTGAGCAAACTCACAGTAAATCACTTGTAAAATACTATCAGAGATACATCTCTTGTCCCTGCTCTTTGCAAAAAGGTTGGACTAAATGACCTTTCAAGGTCCCTTCCAACCCAAAATATTCCATGGTTAAATGAATTTAGATGCCCTTAAATAAGCCAAATGTGACAGGAGTTCTAAGATGGGTATTGATTACAAGCAAGGGTGTTGTACACCATGTGGATGCATGCTCTTCAGGAAGACAATTTCCCACTAAATTCTCATGAAAATATCCAAAGTATTGCCAGCATTAAGAAATGGTACAATCATGTTTGGAAAAATGTCCTGAAATCCTGGTAGGGTTTTATGTATTTATATATATATA
>VXBI01012201.1:677416-706000 GCA_013397375.1 Toxostoma redivivum | reverse complement strand
AGTCCACTCAGCAAATACGCTGAAATCAGCTCTAGCTGGCTAAAAAAGAGTGTGATATTTGCAGGGATCAGAACTTTGGCACTAAAATTACCTTGGGCCTGAGCATGGGATGGTCCTGGTCACCACAACACAAGAAAAGTGTAGTGTAAGTGCTGGGCATGGTGCATCAAGAACCCAGACGAAAAAGCAGTGTTGGAAAACTGTTGTGGATTCTTGTGTGGGATCTACCCCTTCTGTCCTTCCTTTTCTCAAAATCTATTGTAATCCTCATTTAAAAAAACCTTGTTAAAGACATGATAACTTCCTTATTGTAAAAATTTGCAGTTGACTTACATGTTTAGTACCTTACAGAGGAGGTTCGATACCCTGAAACTGGAGGGGTAGACAAGTGATGAACTGGACAAAAGTTCTTCTGGAATAGAGGCGGCACCTTGGGCAAGACAGGCAATACTATGCATTATGACCACCTCTGTTCCGAAGAAAGGCAGGGTCCTTGCAGCCCTTCCAGAAAATGTCTCAAGGGAAGGTTTCGGTCTTCCTTGTGCTGTTACCTAGGCTTTAGCCAAATCTTCCTCTCACAGAAAGACAGGATGCTCAGGTGTGCTAGGAGATTACTGTGACCATTGGCAGAGGTAAATGGTCAGGAATCCAGAGACTTGTGCAACTGTCTTCCACAGAGTATCCCTTATTGTGTATTTCCAATAAACCAGAGCTCAAATGGCAAGTCAGCAATTGGGGAAATACATCACTGAGACAATAAAGCTGTAATGTTGTGTCTTGTTTTGAGAAGGGTCAAGTAAGACAAAAAATGTTCAAAGAGGAAATACTGAGAAGACAAAGAAGAAAAACTTTTTTTTCTAAAGTGCTCTAATTTTTGTTTTCTTCTCTGTTCCTTGGGAGGATGGCCTACATCCTATTTTCATTGTTTACTTTTTTCTGTCTTCAGAGTGAATTTTGCAATACGGATGTTTGAAGTCAGACATAAGAAAAGTTCTCTATTATTTTCGCATATTGTTTGGCAACCATGAAAATGTAAGTTTAGAGGTAACAGGCTTTATCTTTGATAATTAAGTCAGACTCAATTTTTAAATATCCTTACATGTCTTGTTTTCAAAGATGTTAAATTGATCTTTGATGGACATTAAACCAAGAAAAAAAATACATCAAAACCTCTGGAGGTGGCTGCCATGGCTTTCCCTGAGGGGTGGCAGCCCCAGTCCCACTCCATTATGGATTTCCCTGATGGATGGCAGCCCCAACCCTGCTCCATGGCCGGTTTCCCTAAGGGGTGGCAGCCTCAGCTCTGCTCCATGTCTTGTTTCCCTGTGGGGAGCAGCCCCAGTCCCTCTCCACGGCGGCTTTCCCTGAGGAGGAGTGGCAGCCCTCGCCCCCCTCCTTGGCTGGTTTTCCTCACGGTGACCCCAGCTCCTGCCCATGGCGGTCTGTGTTGTGTGGCCCGGGCTGGATGGGGGGAGCCCGGGCAGCCACTGTGAACACAGCCTTTAATATTACCCCCCTCATTCTGCCCTTTCCTGGCATTTTTTGACAGCGGTGTGTTCATTGAGCTTTGACTTTCTGTGCCTAAACTCTGCATTCCAGGCAGTCAGTCCTGCACGTCTGCACCATGCCTACACCATTTTGGGGGTAAAGCAATGTGCCTACCTTTCAGCCAACTGTTTGGGTCCAGGGTCTGCGTGCACACGGGATAAAGAACTGAGTTGTTTACACTGACTGCTGTGTTTTTGTACACCTCAGCTGGCATGTGTCAGCCGCACACCGAGACCCCCCACCCTGCCCCATGTCCCAGCTCTGTCACAGTGTTTTGTGTGTCACACTAGTGCTGCACTCAGTGTCACATTGGTTGTGTGTGCCACACTGCCACTGTGTGGAGCATGGCACTGGCACTGTGCTGTGTGTCAGGCTGCCACCGTGTGCTTCTAGACAAGGCTCGCAGACCTTGCAGTGTAAGTGGGTGGGTGTGAAAGGCTTTGTCCCACAGCCGGCTGTGGCCAGCCTTTCTTCCTAGGGAAATGAGAGAGCAGTTGCTTCCAGATTCAAAAAACACCTCTCTGTTATGTAATACTGTTTTCTTCTCCTTCCTTATCTAATGTCATTCTGCCATGTGCACACTCTGCCTTTTCCCAGAGAGCTTGGTGCATGAAAAACCTTTGGAAAACTGACTAGGGCAGCACAGCATTTTAGGAATGTCTGTGGAAGCCATCACAAGCCATCTCTTTGCTGAAGATGGGTGCTGTTTTTAACCAGCGTTTGATTACAGTGTGTCTGTTGACATCCATTTTGTGTAATCCAAAAATAGCTTGTTCAACTGGGGGGTGAGGACATGCTCTCTACAGGTCCAGGGAGCCTGAGGCTATGGCTTTGCTATGTTCAGAAGGCATCTCTGTAGTTAGCTTTAATCCAGCTGGACTGAGTACAACAGTACCCAAATAGAAACACAGACGTTGGAGTGGGTTCACAAACTGAGTAAGTGCCCAGGCTTCCCAAGAGGCTTCTAAAACTTGAAACAGTCAAATCTGGCCCTAGCTTGGCTGTTCTAGCAATTTTACTATGTCTTTGCTTAGGAATAAAACTTTGTGATGTGACTGAGAAGTGAGAATACTCTTCAGATAAGAACTACATAATTCAGTTTTATTGGTAACCTGTTTATAAATGCAATTATATACCTCTGGTGTATTGTTGCAATTCCCCAAAAAAGCATATCTTGTAATTTCCACATGTAAGTGACTCCTGTGATAAAGGACTTGTGACTTCTTGGCCAGTTACTTTTTGTAATTGCAGAAGAAATTTCCTATTCACTACAAATAAATTGAGTTTTAATGCTGGTTATTTAAGTACGACTTCTGCTGAACATTCCACATTAATGCTGGTTTTGAAGATGACACCTAAAGCTGTTAGAGTTGTTTTATTGATGGACTTGAATTAATGCAACACCCTTATTAACTCAGTCTTTTTACTTATATGTAGGGAATTTTCTTAGTAGCTTGGCCCGCTGTTTGGAATCATTCACTTTAATACTCCTTTTTATGATCAAAGTGTATTACTGGATCCCATGAGCCCTTCAGGGCTTGCTCCAGCATATCAGTTGTCAGGACATTAAAGTTGTTAATTTTATTAAGTTTCTGGGGTTTGTTCCAAATTCAACATTGCTTTGCATTAAAGTAGGAGCTGAAGAGGTAGGAGGTTAGCTTTTCCATTTCATATCTTAAAGCAGCAGGTATTTTTGCAGCACTTTTCCTCAAGCTAGGGCACACCTTTGATTTCCAATTCAAAGAGTTACTCCTGGGACAGGTAAGACTTTTAAACACTCAGGTACAGTTTTGTCTGTGCTGATTTTAATACACGGGTCCCACACAAAGCAAAAACTCTTTTTTTCTTATTTAAAAATCTAAAATAACCCCCTGTAACAGTATTTTAGTTGTAAACTCAAGGCTTATTTTCTTTGAGGAGCGGGTTTAATTTACTTTCTGCCTTCAGTTTAGTACCTTTTATAATTGCCTCACTTTTGTTTCCCTGCTTTCCTTCTTACAGTGATGACGCACTTGAAAGGGATTTTTATCGGACAATACCCCAGCAGGGATTTGAACCATGTTCTGTTGCTTTGGAAACCAGAAGTTACAGAACACAAGTTCACTAGGCTTAGCATGAAACGTTTGTAGACTACAATTTTCTGTCTGCACACAGCTCAATTTGAGGGAGTTTTAGGATCTCAGGCAAACCCATCACTGTTGCTAGCTTGAAGGAGGAGGGCCATCAGGGATAGTAATTGAGGACAGCTTGCCATGCTGTGCTTCAGCCTGTTGTAACAGGGAGCAGGGCTTACTCTGTGGGGCAGGAGCAGGCAGAGTTTGTGCAGCAACAGCTCCCCCGACCAGTCGCAGGGATGCTTGGTGCAGTGGAAGCATTTGTGCCACTTCCTCTGCTTTTATTTTTAATATGCTCTTTTCTCTCCCCCCTGCATAAGGTGATGTCCTGAAGTTTTCGCTGTGGTTTATGCAGTAGAGCTTGGTTAAACCAAACGATTTCTGTTCAGTCATTTGGTTGTGACCTGCATGTGCCAGGAGAAGGTTCTGTATTTTGTTTTCCTTTGCCTTCCTGAAAAACTATGCTACAGTGTCAGGTGTGCAACACAGCTGAGCGAAATGTCTGAATTTCCGTGTACACAGTTTTCAAGAAGACTTAGGAGACACTGAAGAAATTTCATTGGCATTTACTGCAGTTTGCCAACATCCATTTTGATTAATGGGGCTGGAGTAGAGGGAGACTGGAGAGCTGGAGAGCTGCATCAGCTGGTACTGAGCTGGGACTGCACCAGTGAGGATGCTGGGCTTGGAGTGAGGATATTGCCAGGCAGCCTGGCACCCCAAGGAATGGGCAGAAGTTGAGGAGTGAATGGAAGTCACAAAAGCTGAGTACCTGAACTCTGGCCCCACCTTCCAGATATCTAAAACAGCTGGAGGCACTGGATAAGATGGAAGAAAGGGATCTCTGAATCTCCTCTCTATTACGCTATGTTTTGGAACAGAGGAAAAGGCAAAAAATTGTCTAAATTCAATTCCCATTTGCTAGGCAAATTGTTAGTTGTTCACCTCTCCTTCTATCTGCAGCCCAACTCTCAGGTTTGTGTGACAGTGTGGTAGCAGGCAGTGTCTGCTTTGGTGACAGTACCAGCAGCTAAGTTCCAGGTAAGACACATGTGGTGTCTCTTTCAAGACAGGTTCTTAAACACAGAACCCTTTGTGCTGCTCAGTAACTTGACCTGCTGTGTCCTACAAGTTCCTGAATTTAAATTTATGACATTTCATATTCTGCAGTCTTGTTTTCATCTGTGTTTCAAACGCTGCCTTACCCAAAGCCAGAAGCCCTGTTGCTCAGCTGCCAGGCTGGGAGGCAGGTGAGGACACTGACCTGTGGGCACACAACAGACCATGGCACCCTTGGGGAACGAGGAGTCCAGAATAAGCTCACTGAGAGATTGATTACGTGCCATGATTCCAGGGCTTATCTGAAAAAAGGTGGAACCTTTACTTTGTTTAATGGTCAGCGTTACATTTGTCCTTTGCTAACATTTTCTGTTTAAGGATGCGGAGTATCAGTTGAAAGTTAGTCCTTTGCCCCTTGGATTTTGTAAAAACAAATTTGCAAATATTGAACTTACCATTCATTTTTATAAATAAAATATTTGTGGGGTTTTTTTTCACCTGAATGTCTATACATATAATTTTTGTAGGGCTGCAATACTTGTGTTGTCACATCTTGAATCACCAACAATTCCAGATAAAAATAATTAATTTTTCATTGTGCTCAGTGGTAAGACAACTAGCATGGTCTAATAATGTAAAGTGCTTGCCACTAGAATTTCTCAACACATTTTTAAAATTCTACCCTCCAAAGAACAAAACAAACCCCAAGAAACACTAAACCCCAAAGCCATAAAGGGCCTAATTTTGGTTTATTTCTGAATTTATTCTAAGAACACCCCCCACTGCAAGCCACTGAACACTGAGCTCTTTAGCAAGCCAGAGCACTCATTCCCATGCTTAGACGTTCCAAAGTATATGTGTGTGGGAGCTGTGCCCTTGGGTCAGATGCCCACACTCTGCACAGTACCTGAAAACCTAATTCAAGTGTCTGCAACCTTCTCCCTGCTGCAATGTCCCCGGGAAGGAATCTTTGCCACTCCTGTGCAGTACCTGTTCTACAGTAGTTTTCACACATATGTTCACTCCTGACATCCTGATTCCTGACATACCTGACATCCAGTGTGCAAGATCTTACTTTAGTTTCCCTTTGTCTAGTAGAGGGCTGTTAGCTTGGGTTTGCACGTGGCACTTTGACTAATGGGATATAAAACATCACAGCTTTTAAAATTCCTTTTCTTGTCTTGGCTCTCATCTGTGCTGTTAATACAAGTAAATGAAGTGCAGTCATGGTGGAGGGAAAAGGCACAGGAAGCAGGGAAGCCATTGATTTGAATCTCTTCACAAGCTTCTCACATGAAATTGTTTCTTCTAGGAAATTCTAGTCAAAGATGTACATATGCAGTCTCATTTATTTCCTAGCCCAGCTTTAGAAGAAGCTTAAATTTGAAGAAAAAAACCCCCACCATCTACAGCCTTTCCAAGAGAGATGATCTAAGTGAAAGCAAAGCTGAATTTGACATGCTGTAGTTTCTCAAAGGGAGCTGTGGGGTTTGATTTTTTTTTTTTAGATTAAAAGCATGTTTTCTGCCTTAGATCCACATAGATTTTTATCTCCTAGATACCTTCTGCACACACTCCTCATCTGTGTGATTTGCAATATCTACTTTGCATAAGCGAAGTGTCTGATAAATAGTGATCCATTTATGTCTCAGTGCAGTAATTGTGGATGCTCGGATGCTGCCATGTTCTCTGATTTAACTGGGAACATACCAGGCTCTAAGTATGCATGTATGTGTTTTGTACTGACAAGAAGAGGAGGAAGAGCAAAGCATAAAAAACAAGGTTATGTGATGCACTCACTGTTTTAAATTCTAAACAAATAAAAAGTTTTGGGGTTAACCTGACAATTAACTTCCCCCCCTTCCCCGTTTTCAGGTTACAGCTGTTGGAGTTAGTGGGGGAAAATGTGTTGTCATATGGAATAGCCTCATTTATTTTGACAAAAACCAGTCTTCATGCTGTGAAGGTAATGGTAAGTAGTGAAAAGAGAGCTGCATGTTGGATTACTCAACCTGTTGGCACCTACCAAATGTGTCAGAATTTTATACCAAAAAAGAAAATTAGACAATAGCTGAGACAAAAGGCTTTTTAGATTCTGTATGCTAACACATGCATGTCTGTTTATATAACCTTATTTGAGCTCCAGGGGATAAAGTACTTCCTAAAAAAGTTTCCTTTATATTGGAGTAGTGCTTTAAACTTAATTTTAAAGACAATAGTTTTTATATTGTAAAGGAGATGTAATAAAAATAGCTTATATTGAAGTAGTATCTAAAGCTCCTAAATCAGTTAAAACTGTAATTTAACAACAAACTTCCAACCTCCCAGTCTGTAAAAGACAAACTGTGTGACCACAGAGAGTGGAAAGAGCAGCTCCTCTTCCTTACAGGGTGGAATTGCCCCTTCTGTATTTGTGCTCCCAGGCTCCCTCCAAGGGTGGGATTTGCTTAAGCCCGGTCCCACAGAGCAGGACTCATTCCTGAAAACTCCACTGTTGGTTTGATAGTCTGTTTTAAAGGTCTGTTTTATTTTTTTTCTTCTGGTAGGTAATGAACTGAAACCGTAGCAGAGAGCTTTGAAAGAATTGTTTCCTTTATCTGATTTCTGAAACTATGATCTCTGTATTTGCTCAGGTCCTATTAAACTTCTCTGCTGTGATGAATCTACTCCAGGAATCTTTCAAGCATGCCATGGTGCTTTGAAAGCCTTTGCACCCTGTCAGAACCAGCCAACTGACACTGGCAGGTAGCATTTTATGTATCTTGCAGGTGAATTGACAAATACTTTAGTTTTTGTGATTTTTGTCTGTTTGTTTGTTTGTGCTGCTGTTTTTTAATTTCAGATTTTGTAGCTTTATCATTTTGGAGAACAATGACATTTAATTTTCTAGGTACAAAACCAATTGTGATAAAGTCACAATGCAAAATCTTTTGTCTTGGGAGAGAAGCAAAGATAAAATGGCAAAGTATACTGGTCTTGAAAACCTTTTCTTCTTATTCTTGGAAAGCAATTTGACTTCTTTCCATCTCCCCCGAGCTTCCTGTACTTCGTAAATAACCTCCCAACAGATAATGGCTGTCCTTATAGCCTTTCAAATTCTTAGCCCTGTCTAACATGGCAGGAAGCTGGAATTCTTTTATTCTGACCCTAAGATAAAAGTCTTGGGACATGACAGTGGGAAATAAATTAAGTAATTGTTAGAGGGCTGTTTTGGGCTTTAATAACTACACTAGGCACTGTTATTTTAAGCTTCTGATTTTAACAAACCAAACAACATTCAACGGAGGAACTGTCACATGTGGACACAAAACTGTCCTGAGGATGAGTATGAGGGTGGTTTATGTCTGTCTCCTCTGGGCACTTCAGCTCCCATTGAAATGTGCTCTGTGTTTATTCAGCGTTGTTGCCATTGGTGATTTTTTTCCTTTAGTGAGGATTCGGGCATGGGAATGCCCCTAGAACAAAGCAGTGCCTCCACCTCCGGGCCTGGCTTGGGCTCTTGGGCTTCTGGCTTCTCCTGCTGTAAACAGAGCCTTGGCAGCAGGAGTAGATATTAAGAATGCAAATAAAACTGAGGTGTCAGTCTCCTGCAGGCTGTCAGTGGACTTTCGTGCTCAGCTGCCCTTCTTGGTCTTTCTTTTTACTTTTTTTTTTAACTTCTTCCTAATCTCTACTATTAAGGGGGAAAAAGAGACCTGTTTATCTCAATAGCATTTCATATTGGTTACTTCTAGAAAATAATTAGTAGGATTATCTGACCCATCCTCTGCAATCTGAAGTCCCTGGTTTCTATCTTATTCCTCTGCTAGGGTTTGTTTTTTTTTGTGTGTGTGTGGATTTTTTTTTTTTAATTATTACCAGATCAGAAAGTGGAAATTGTCCTGTACAAAGAGCAAAGGTGCCAGCCTTGGCATCTTAGAAGACAGTGTCACTTTTTTGTAATTTTGTTCATTTATCTCAAGTACTGTAACTATTTCATACCAGGCCCTCTCCCATTTAACTCTAGGTGAGAGATTATTTTATAAACAGGACCCTGAGTCAATTTAGTGCTTGTTCTGCCATCCCAGACCAGAGTGATAAGCCACAGTGACTGCCCCAAAAGTTTGCAAATACTGAAAATGAGCAGATCTTTTGTGTCGGCAGGTTGCCAGCCTTCTTGTTGGAGGAGCAATTAGGATCCAAAAGGGCTACTCAGGCTGCTTATTTCACACATAAAAGGACTAGATGTTGATCCACTGAACGTTATCCCTGCTGGCATGTAAGAGGCATTGACACTCAGAGCACACAGAGAATATTTACAGATGGTAAATCCCTCCTACAGCTATAGCCACAGATACTGTCCTAGTCCATTTCACAATCCAAGTTCTCTTCTGCAGCATGTGAAAGCTTTAAAATGTCCCAGAAAGCCTTCAGGGATGCGCTCATTAACCACTTACTCCAGAGGCTTTCAAGGATTCTTTGGAATACCAGTTGTTCTAGATCTGGCTCTCTGAACACAGCAAACAGCCATCATTGCCCTGAAATCCTTTCTGAAGCCAGGATTCAGACAGGAAAATACAGCAGCAGTTGAAATGCTGACTTTAGTGCTACTGATAAAAGGGAAGATAGCAAAACCAAACACCTAACAGTTGCTATCGGTGCCCCATTTCAGCTGAATTATCAGCTACTTAGGGAGATCTTAATTTGTATCTTTTTTTTTTACATTGCCCTTTCTGACTTGTTCCTTTACCTGCACATAAACGGCAGAAACTCAGCTGAAGACTTGTTGATGCTGTGATAGTTTGATTCCCTGCCTTCATCTGATTGTCTGGGCATGGAATCTGATCTGTAGAGTTTGTTTTGCTCTCATCTCATCTTCTGTAGTTCTGGGAATATAAAGTTTGGTAATACTTGGGCTGCCAGTAAATTCTAGGACCGTGAAGCATTTTAAAATTTAATGGGTAAGATACCTGTTTTAATGGAGAATACTGAAGTATCTGACAATGGGAGTTTGGTTGACATGTATTTTAATTAACAAATAGCTGGACAAAATAGAAACCAGTCATTCTCTCTTTTAGCTGTAGAGAAAATGGTTGGAAGGCATCTCTGGAAGTCACCTCTAGGCCAATCCCCAGTATTTTTAAACTCTATGGAGCACATTCATTCCTGATGGATAATTGTACCAAACCTTGAAAAATGAGGGAGATTATATGCTTGCAAACTTAATCAGGTTTGGGTTTTTTAAAAAGATAATTCATTGTTACTTTTGAACTATTCTTACAGGTTTTAGTTAAAATTCAACTTTTTAAAATTTTTGAGTGCAGAGGTATTTGAATAGATTACAGAATTCAATCTTCATTTCTTACCCACAGAAATGAATGAAGTATAGCCCCAAAGAAATGCACAAAATCAAACACTTTAATCTGTTATTGTTCTTAATTTATGGCCCAGCAGTTTCTTGAAACAGGCTGAGTATTTCCCTTTTTGTAACAGACTCAAATTAACATTTTATGCTTCTTTTCTTTATTAAATACAAATTCTACCCTGAAAATCGGGCTGATTGAGTCAGTGGTTGCTATGGAAATGTTAATTTGATACATAAAGCTGGAATTGGATGTTTGGTTCCCCCTGACTTGCAATTTCTCCTAATCCTCTCCCTGTTGGTAACCTTTTGCAAGGCATCCAGAGGGATGATGTGAGTATCCTGCTCCGGGCAAAGTGAGCCAGAGCAGCTTTGTGGTTTAAATTGGTGATCTGAGCTGACTTGTGTGAGTCTTTGAGTGATGAGACAGGGCTCTTCTGATGCCTCTGAGGTGGAGGTGGCAGGGCTTGAGACAGAAGCAGGTGGCAAGTTCACGTGGTTAATGTTGTTTTCTAATTCAGCTTTACTTTGTACAAGATTTAGATCTACTTGTTTCAATGTTTTTAGGACAAGGACTATCTTTACATCTTGTTTTACAGCAAATGTATCACCAGACTATGCTAAAGCTTGTTTTATAGCAGTGCTACTACATTCTTACCCATGCTTGTTTTAACCACGGATTGTCCTCTGTTCTTTAGAGGAGATGGGGTAGGACAGGACATATTTTGGGGTTGGAGAAGAACTGCACTTCTGGGAACATGCACATTTTCATTTTGATGATTGGGACAGCAGGAGCTCCAATTCAGGAGATATCTGAATGTTTTCTACTGGTTTAAGCCCAGCATAAATTGCTGATCTCTTTCCTGGTCATCATCAGATGAATGATTTTTCTTCTTTTCGCTTTAAGGAAGGAGAACTGTGCCTGAATTGCGGGTTTCCAGGTTTTACAGCACAATTTTTGCCTCTTCTGCCTCAGTAGTGAATGAAGCAAGTCCAGGTATTTATTTATTCACTGACTGCATGTCCAGTGCATGTACTGGGGAGACAACATTTTCTAAAAATAGAGATATGTCTTTAGAAAATAAATCAGCTGATATAATTAGAAAAACATACCAATGTCTTCTCACATCCACCTCCCTCAACCCTTCTACTCTTAAACAAAATCAATGTACTTCAGCCTGGAGAAGAGAAGCTTCAGGGTGACTGAGCTGTGGCCTTCCAGTACCTGAAGGGAGCCCATAAGAAGGATGGAGAAAGACTTTTTACGAGAGTCTGGAGTTACAGGACGGGAGAAATGGCTTCAAACTGAGAGACAGGAGTTTTAGATATGAGAAAAAACTTCTTCCCTGTGAGGGTGGTGAGGCCCTGGCACAGGTTGCCCAGAGAAGCTGGGGGTGGGAACACTCATCCCTGGGAGTGTTCAAGGCCAGGGTGGACAGGGCTTGGAACAACCTAGGATAGTGGAAGGTGTCCCTGCCCAGGGCAGGGGGTGGCACTGGATGGTGATTAAGGTCCTTCCCAACCCAGCCTCTTCTATGATTCTGTGTTACTTAAAAGTTAATTATTAGTTGAGGATCAAATCCAAGTTGAGCTCATTTTATTTAGATGTACACCAATCAAACTCAGGCAGATAGATGAGGCTAACAAGAAAGATGCATATTTTAATACAGTGTACAGATATTTGCCATAAGCCTTCTAATTTAAAATTTCCAGCTGAGTTTGAGTTTTGTCATTCCCGCTGAAATGTGTTTGGAGGGTTATGTGCTGGTCTGGGTGAAGGGGAGAGATTCAAGAGGGGGTTTGTGTTCTGGGAGAGAGGCTGAAATTGGCTTGTAGGGCAACAGGCCTGTGCTCTGCACTGCATTGGAAAACTGCTGTGTTCCAAACATGAGGAACCGAAAGGAAAAATGTGGTTGCAGAAGATAAAAGGTGTGAAAAGGAACTCTGCAGAGAAGTTCTCTTGGTGTCCTGAATACCAGAGATTAGATTAGGTGTGGGGGAAGGAATCCTCTACACCTGGATTTTATCTTTGCGGTGAAGACAGGCCAAAGGACATTCTGAACCATCTATTTTCTCTGCCATCTGGTTGTAAGGATCCTGATCCTTCTCCTATCAAAGTTTTCTCCTGCTTCATAACAATAAAAATCCAAGGCTGTCTTTTTTTTTTTTTTTTGGTTGTGAGTATAATCTGCTGCATCCCTATTCAGTATTTAACACATATTATTTACTAATGTTAAATCCATGCCAAACCTACTGTGGAGTAGTTCTCTTTGTACAATTCCAAATAAGCAGGAATGCCAAGTCATAGGAGGCATTTCATTGCTGAACAATTAAATAGAAGTTTTGTATTAACTGGGATGTGTCCTTTGGAAAGAAGTTAGTGTCATCTTTATCTTGTGAGACTCTTTGGTTAATTGGCATGATTTTTTAATAATTGCTGTCTTAACCAACACAGCTGGAGGTTCTTGCATTGGATAGAATTGATAATGTTGATAATGTTTGAAAAACCTAGAGCTAATCCACAGTGAAATAATTTTACAGTCCCAGAGAATGAAAAGTCTAATTCTGTTTTGTAACACTCAATAATCCTGTTTATAGTCTGAAAAAGTAATGTGTGTCATGTAGCCTTGGAGGCTGGTACTTATCAGCTGTTATTCCTTCTGAGTATTAAAATTGGGTTCTAAGTCAGCACCTCATTAAAATACTCTAAACCAGCTCTTTCCAAGCTGATGGCTTCTAACTGGAAACTTAAATAAGTCTGTGATAAGGGAGTGCCAGTGGAGACATTGTGAGCAGCCTGTCCATATGCCCTGAGGTGTTTGTTTTAGAAGTGCAGTAATCATGAGAACTGTCAAAACCCACTGGAGTTAAAACACTTGTTCTACTTTTACCATGCTGAAACGGCAGAATGCTGAAAGAACATTTAGACACCAAATCCACGGTATAACTGAATTACAGCCACTAGCTGGCCTCCTCAGACACTCTGTGTAATTCTGGCTGCCCTAAATAAGTCCCTAAATTTGAGACTGTCATTTCCTAAAAGCGAATTCTGCCTGTAGTGCTAAGTGTTTACCTGCTGACATGTCATTCATGCCCTGAAAGGCAATTTTGCATGTAAATCACGAGTCATAAACCAAAGCAAACAGGCTGTTGTGCACACATCAGAAAGCACAGAAACCACTGATGTGGAATTACTGAAGATGTTCTTCTGCATTATTTGTAATTGTTTAAAAAGGTGCAAGCACCTTGAATTTGGAAGTGGGAGGGGTGGTCTGGGTAGGAAAACTTGGGATGGCAAGTGGCTTGTCAGCACAGGAGCTGGCTCAGTCAGGGAACACTGACATGGGCCACGTGGGCACTTACAGAGAGTTTGTCCTTTTGCACAATTAAATTATTTTTCCTGCTGGGAAAAAAAATCGATTTTTCTGTGGGTCTCCAATTAGTGGATTTTGGCCCCATTTGCTGAGACAAGACTGACACTGGCTCCTCCAAGGAATTGGGTAAATGAGTTCTCTCTGTCCCCACTGAAATAGAAGCCAGGAAGACAAAATACTCCAGAACTTTTGTTGTCATCCCCAGCTCTTTGTGTGGGTGCTGGATAATGTAGCAGAGTGCTGAACTCTTACTCATTAAACCTTTAAAGATTTAAATGGTGTCATTTGGTAAAAGTAAAGTTGTAGTAAAGCTCTTTGCTATGTAGCTCTCTAAAGAAATCCTATTTTCTACTCCCTGGTAGTCTAATACCTTTTACCAGCTCTGAAGGATTGAAAAAATATTTGGAATATACTTTCGAAAATTATAAGAAACTACAGGGGGAAAAAATAAGAGGTCTAAGGAGCTTTGAGAGGCTTTTCCTTTACAGAGCTCCAGGATTTTCTGTATTGGGTGGAGGTTATGCAGCTGGTTTTTATCCTAATGTTAACATATTAAGTTACAGGAATCTTTCCACTTAATTGAACAAACACAGGAGAGTATTTACGTAACTGAAGATCTGCTACTGCCAGCAGAATTAATTAGGAGAGGAATAATTAGACAAATAGTAGTGTCCAAATGGTCCCAACAGAAAAATGTATTGCAATCCCAATGGAAATCTCATTAATGTTGTTGTTTCTGATGAGCTGTGCCTTTTGCAGTATCATAAAGGGAGGCAAATGTGGAAGGATCTCAGTGGGGTGTCAGCTTGGGTATGAGGCAGAAACAATATCAAGGTTTTAAGCTGTCTGGTCTCATTATTGTCACTTAGTCATGGCTGCAGCTCCACTATCTGCTTAAAAGCCTCCTGTGATTGAATGAGCCATTTTAGGGTGAAGTAGGTACAGAAGAGAACATTTCAGGTTAGTATTTGGTATGGAATTGTTGTTTCATGCATGGGAAACAAGTCGTCTTTTATGCTGAGCAGATAACCCAGGAAAAAATGAGACAAATGGAGCTTATTTCAAGTACTTCTACTTGAATTTGTCAGTTTACTGCTTCAAAGAATGGAAAAGTTAATGAGCCCATTATCTTAGACTTTCCACTGTAATGTCACTCATACAGAGGAATAAAAACAAGGTTAATTAATGTGATGTCATATTTATAGTGGCTGTTCAAGGAAGCAGGTTCCTGGTCTGTCCCATGGTCAGTGAGGGAAAAATACCTTAGAAATAGTCCTCCAGCAGGGAAATTGAGTTTTCTCTATTTCCCCCTTCTTTTGTCACCTCAGAATCTTTTTTTAGCTCTATTACAAATTACTATATTCTATTTTATTACTGTATTGTAATTCTGAGTGCATTTTTCAAACTTGTTTCATAGGTGAATTGGAATGGACTAAAAATATTGCAGTGAGAATAGCTTTAATCAAAACCTATCAGTAAAACAAAAGCCTTTTACAAATAATCATTCAGAGATCCCAGCTTGGAAAAATGTTCCTCAGAAATAACCTCCTCCATGCCTTCCAACTGGGGCCTGGGGAGGTTAAGGGAGATATTTAAGGGTCACAAATACCATCTGAGGCAACACTGGTAATATAAATTGTCTCTCACAACTCCAGTTTCTAACCAAGTTGGAATTCTGGTTTTTATTACTTTACCAGAGAGCTACAGGGCCCTCCTGAATCAATCTGTTAATAGAAGTTTGTTGACATTCTCATCAAACTACTAACAGCTGTATAAATTAATTTGATTTTTAGTGATGGGTAAATTAATCCACATCAAAATGTTCTAGGCCGCCAATGCAGGCTGGAAATGTAGTGGTTCTCTTTGTCACAGTGAAAGTTTGCAATAACAGCTGTGTGCATTTTGTATTTTATCTGTTCCCTTTCCCCTGTTAGCTATAGTTATGCTTTGTTGAAACTATAGCAAAACTATAATGCTTTGTTATAGTTGCTGATGTTTTTCATTAACTTGGTTTCCTATTATGGCAGCAGCTCTGAACAAATATCAATCAGGCCAACCTTGTATTTATGTGCATGTCCTTAAAATGTGACTGTAAAATATTCATTAATTCTAGATTTCTGGGGCTATGTTCAGACACACACATCAACCCCTTAGTGAACAGAGACACTCAAATGACATATTTATGACTTTTACTGTAAAGCCAATGCTTGAAAACAGGGTGCAGAGATGGAAACAATTGACTGTCAGTCTCTGAATGTGGCCTGGAGGAGAGGCAATATCCATGCTTTGCTGCCCAGTCCAGAACACCTGGAAATATGGGATTCTGATTTCTTTCAATACACTGAATTTGATGCCACTTGTTACCTAATTACTTGCAGCGTTAATGACAAAATCTTCCTTCTGCTGCTTTCTAAACACAACCCTTGTGTCCTGCAGCCCTGAATTTGCAGGAGGGTGAGCAGAGGAGCTGTGTGAGGCAGGAGCAGCAGGCTGGTGCCTCTGGAAGGAGCTGGCTGTGCTGCCCATCCCAGAGAAGGAGTGCCACACGTGCAGCCTTTGTCTCCAGGAACACCCAGCACTGTGTCAGGGACACCGCAGAGGTGACAGATGTGCAGCAGCTCTGGTGCCTATAAAAATACCAGTTGCTGTGCAAACAATGTGCAGCTAAAGAAGGGCTGCTTCTCTCTGTGGTGTTCTTGAACAAGCTATTCTGGGGGTTGCGCTGCAGGAGCATGGCCAAGGCCAGGACTTCCAGAACCGGAGAGATTCTCTGGCATGAAGGATCTCTTCACAGCCAGCACAGAATTGGAAAATCCTAGAATGGCCTGGAAAGAACCTTAAAGCCCATCTCATTCCCACCTTCCTGCCATGGCAGGGACACCTTCCACTATCCTAGGTTGTTCTAAGCCCTGTCCAGCCTGGCCTTGGACACTTTCAGGGATAGAGTGTTCCCACCCCCAGCTTCTCTGGGCAACCTGTGCCAGGGCCTCACCACCCTCACAGAAAGTATTTCTTCCCAATATCTAATCTAAACCTACCTTCTGTCAGTCTGAAACCATTCCCCCTTGTTCTGTCTCTCCAGGCCCCTGTAAAGTTTCTTTCCATCTTCCCTTTGGGCTCCTTGCAGGTACTGGAAGGCTGAAATGGACTTTCTGTGCACCTAAGACAGAGCTGTACTGCTGAACCCTCAAGGGCTATTGGAATCCTGGAAAACTGGGAGAAGTAGAAAATAAACCTTAAGGCAGAGAAGCAAGCAGAAAACTAATTTCTTTGTGTGCTTTTCTTTCTTTCACCAGAAAGGAAATGCTTTCTGAAGCATTCAAATATTTGCTCTGCCTAAATTTTAACCCTTTTTCCCAGGCCATTTATTTCTGATATCCAAAAGTGTTTTTTCAAAATAGAATCCAGGCTAATGCAAGGAGAGGAACTGTAGATTTTGAATAGTCAAAATAATGGCCACAATGTGAGTCTGATTCAGAAATAAACAGGCAATAGAAAGTTGGTGCTGGAGACCACTTCTCAGTACCTCAGGAAAGTTAAACAGCTCAGGTCTCAGTAAATGTAACTCTCCTCTGTTGTGGTTCAGATGATGCAGCATCTTCCTTCAGGCCCTCCTGAGTGTATGTCCTGCCTTGCCTTTTTCACCACTAAAGCAGAGGCAAAAAATCAAGTTCAGGTTGTTAAGCCATTTCCATTGTAAACCTCTCATGCGTTGGCTTTCATGTCCTCACAGAAGCACAGAAGAAAAAAAAAAGAAAAATAAATGAAAACCAAAAGAACAACCCAGTGCAGAGGCTAATGACTGAAAAATCAAAAAGAGAAAAGGGAATGAAGATGTGAAAGTGAAAAACACAGCTACTTAGGAAGGAGAGAGTGAAGGCAGGTATTCAAAGTGTAACACTGCTCAGCAGTAACAGGAGTTATTTCTAGAAAAAACACCCTCCAAACATTAACAGATCTGGTCACACTGGTGTGAGGGCAGAGGCAGCGAGTCAGGAGGTGAAATGGTGTATAGCACTGAGCCCTGTTGCATTCTGTATGTGAGACAGGCATTCCTGGCAGGAATCCCTATGGTAAGATTTTAATTCCACTGGAGCAGCAGGAACAGCCTTTTCTAAGCCCTGGTGCTGCTCTGCCCAGTGTCAAGGCTCCTGACCCCCATGTCTTTAACTGAACTTCACTGGGGTCATGTCTGCAGTGCTTAAATGGCTGGACTTGACCTCAGAGGTCTTTTCCAACCTCAGTGAGTCTATGAATCTGCAATGCCAAGGCCCTTTGGGACCTGCTGGCCTCTTCCAAAATGTGTGGTCTTTATGTATCTCACAAAATGCCATCCTGGAAGTACAGCTTTGCCAAACTCAGGGACACTGTGCAGGCTCCCCTCTTTTACAGGCCCTCTTTACATCACAGACAATCCCTTCAGAATATACACAAATCAAATAAATTAGTGATCAAAAAAGTAATGACTTGAAAATGTGCCTATGCCTGCAGCAGTGAGGATTGCTGGGAGGCACTGCTGGCTCACTGTGTCCCCCCAGCCATGAAAATAAAAGACTATTTCTAAAATAGTCTTTCTATTCTATTCTATTTCTAAAATTTCTAAAGACTTTAGCGTGGCTGCTAAAGATGGGTGCTGGGAGCCACTCTGGGCTGCTGAGGGACCCTGAGGTGTCTAGGCTCGGGCAGGAAGCTTCACTACAGCCTGGATTTACTTCTCATTCAAAATCACTGAAAGCCAAACTCCTTCTCCTTCTGATCAGAAGCCAATTTTTTTCTATGTGAACTTAACTGTTTCTTGCTCGTGCTTAACTGGATTTTAAAGCTATGTTTTAACATATGTTAAAGCACTGTGGGTATTTCCCCCCCTTTTCCCAGGAGAGGCTGGAGGATGTGGGTCAGCATGGAGGGCTCAGAGCTGCAGCTCTTGGTGGAGCAAATCGCCCCTTCCCACCCCTGAGCTCTGCCAGGTCCTAGTGCCCCCCTGCCCTCTGTGCCATCTCACTTTGGTGTCTCTTAAAACTCTTCAAAACAACTTCCAGCGGGTCAGGGAACACTGATCCAGCACATAAAAAGCAGGTCACCTCTCAGGAGCACGTGCAGATCCCATGCAAGCCACCATCTAAAATTAGAGGCTGTGTTGGTCTTTTGTTTGTGTCACAGATGGGTTGTTTCCACAAGTGAGAGTGGATTCTGACCTGAAACGGAGCTGTAACACATGCAGGCCCTGCTGGGAGGGGGCAAGGATTTGCTCTGTGTGCAGATGGACAAATCCTGCACCCACCAAGTGCTGCCCCCGCTGTCCTGAGCCTGGCTCTGCGGCAGCACTGGGCAGACCTGACACGGGGAGGTGCTGCTGCTTCTGCTCCACTCTGCCCTTCTGCTTCCCAGGCCAAGCAAACTGCTGTGCATC
The DNA here is from genome assembly GCA_013397375.1 of Toxostoma redivivum. Taxonomy (NCBI): domain Eukaryota; kingdom Metazoa; phylum Chordata; class Aves; order Passeriformes; family Mimidae; genus Toxostoma; species Toxostoma redivivum. Next base: position 687,154 of record VXBI01012201.1, on the reverse strand, counting down.
CCAGGAACATCTTGCAGAGGTTCTATTTTGATGTGTGAAACATTTAGCTTCTCTTGGGTTTGGATACTTTATTTATGAAGGCAAAGCAGAGCAGTAGTTCAGAGGTAAGCAGAATTCAAGATTGCTCCAGAAACTGATTTGCCTAGATCTCTTCTGGAATTCTAATATTACTAGATAGGCCATCAATACACTCATCTATTATCAAGGAAAAAAACTTGTTTGTGCAAGGACTTTGGTTTAAAGAAGTTTTTCAGAGAAGCTGAAAGTGCTTAAATGTAGACCTCTAGCTGTTTTTTTCTTTCCTGCTATACTACTGCACAATTAAGCTCTTTCTTTTGTTAGTTTTTATATTTCCTGAATGTGGGAGCAATACAGAATATGTTGAGGTAGAACCTGAGGGGTTGGGAGTGTAATGTAAGTACGGATTTATTTCTAAAAAGAGAAAAATAAAATTCCAGCAGAAGTTAGTTGTATATTCTTTGACAAAGCAGAGCTCTGCACTGGTGTTTGTTTTATAGCCTTGGGTGTGGCTGACAGACTCAGGGACAAGGTCTCACCTTCTGGTCAAAACCAGCCCAAACCCCAGAGAATTTTGGAGGAGTCAAAGCAGAGGCTGGAGAGCTGAGGAATCCAGGGCCAGGCTCTGTCCTGACAAGTGCAGACACAGCTCCTGCTGCCTTTGCCTGGCTTTGGCAGAGCTGAGCAAGGCCCAGAGTGTTGGCGTGAGGCTGCCCTAGCTCCAGTGCAGACCTGCCTTGCACAAGGTTATGCTGCAAGACAGTGCTAAAGCTTTTCTGGCCTAAGGAACTGAGGGAAAATGGGTGATAGTTAAGCAGCTTTAGGATAGTTCCATTTTTTTTTGATAACTGCTAAATGTTTCTAGTGTTTCCTGTATGAAATATCAGGTGTGTTAAATCACAAAACAGCAGAACACAGCAGGGGCTTACATTTAGACTAATTCAGAGAAAGCAGTGTACACACAGACCCTCCTCTGCCCCAGGAAGAGAGGTGGGGACAGATTGCATCAAGTTGGCCTGATCAGGGATGAACCACATTTGTGATGACAGATCCATAAACTGATGGGAACATTTAGCATAACAATGTGCATATTGGGGGATATGAGGGGACAAATGGTAGGAAGCAGATGTGTCCTTTCCTCCTGGAGTCAGACACCAGCTGGAAGGAGCCCTGCTCTCACCAATCATGTATTTCTAGTGTGCTTAAACTTGGCTGGCTTGTGGTTATTTTTGATCCTCACATCCAAACAGTGGGAAGGGGAAGTTGTTTCTTGTTCTGATGATCACCCTCTCTTACAGTCCCACTGAGAGAAGGGTTTAGTCTGTAGGAACTGTAAGAAGAACAAGACAATGAGAGATGTGGAGGGAAGGGGAGAAATGAGATCTTTAGGAACAGAAGGGGAAAGAGAAGGCTGGAGCAGGAGAATGCTAAAGCAAATGGAGTAATGTGAACACAAGAAATGATTTCCAGGAGACAGAGATATGAGGAATCCCTTGATCACTAGTGAGAAGGCTTGCTTCAGCTTTTTCAGGCTGGATTTGCACCCCTACAATGGCACACATTTAGGCAGTTATCCCTCAAAAAAGCCCTGAAAGGGGGGGAGTTTTACTTCTAAGTTTCCTCTTCAAGTGTACCCCAAAATAATCAATGAGTATAAAACCAGCACTAAATGGAAATCTTCTGATTTTGTGAGTGTCCAGCTCCATTTTTTTCTAATTAATAGAATTTTGATTGACATCCTGAATCCTATAAAGGCCTATAAAGGGATCAGAATACAGCAACACTTGCATTGTCTGAATGGCAAAGGTAGAGTAAATCTATGGCTTTACTTTTCCAAGCCCTTTAGGGTCAACTTTCCTCATGTAAGTGTTAGCAAAGAAATAATCCATGCATGCTTATTGCTTCTTTCATACTTGTGTGATTTTAATGATAATGAAATAGTACACGTCTGAGATCCAAAGGCAAACCACAGTCAAGTGTGCCTGGCTCATTTCTCCTTTCTGAAAAAAAATGGGAAACTTCTGTGTGAGGCTGTTCTGGAAGGCTCATAGCTTCACCCTGCTCTCTCATGTAGATATACTTAAGTAGATATCTGATACTTGCTGAATTTTGTTGTAATTGGTTACTACAAGAAGGGGAAAAAATGTGTTTTCTTGTGCACAGAGAGAACTTCCTGATGGTCTGAAATGTGCAACTGGGCTTTTTCTTATCTGCAAAATGGATTGAAGCAGGTCTGGAATATAATACATCATAATAATCTGTAATGTATAATAATAGTAGCCAATCTTGTAACATGGGTCAATGAAATAGGGATGCAGGAAAACTGATGTAAGCAGCATAAAAGAATCTTTTTTAATCCAACATTTCCTTGGTATTTGTGAGACTTGTTCAGAATGTTTCTTTACTCTTGTATGTGGTGTCCCTGTGCACATGCAGCTGCTCTGCTACTGAGTGCTGATATAGATGGACCAGGACTAAATAATGAAATAATCCATGGAAAAAGCAGGTTTCAGTAGGGATGGCACCTTCTTACGTGTGCTTGTAAAGCTGAACACTGGAAGTACTTCAACACAAGCTACAGGATAATAACACTTGTGCAGATGTTTTGAAATATGTATTATTGATTATTTTTCTTTTCTAGCTTTGTCTCTTAGGGATCATGCTGCTCCCTATGTCCTTTCATCTGTCCCTTATAATAATTTGTGGAGCCAAGTGTTGAGATCTCAAAGGTAGGACATAACCAGGCATTTCTGTTCTGTACAGGGAAATACACAGACTGATGCTGCATTAAAGAATGCAGTATGAGCTCAACCTGTGCATCAAAGAACCCACAAAAGAAAGCCCCAGATTTACCTCTCAGTTAAAACTTCTCATTCAGCTTTTAGACAGACGTCAGAGAGGAATGAACTCATGATGCAGAATTGTGATAAAAACATTGAAAATAATTCAGTCAACAACCAAGCACGAGCCTGCTGGAAAGCAGGCTTCAGTGGTTGCTGTTTCCAGGGATGAACTTTAGCTGGAACTCTGGTCAGCACTGCAGTTCTTCCAGCAGCTGAGGCTGGGGTGATGTGACTCTAGGACTGTAGTGTGACAGGGAAGTGTTGTCCTCCCTTCCCCATTTCCCCTCTAGCTTCTCAAATCATTATAAATGGGTTTTCTCTCTACTTTGGGTATTGATAAGGAGTACCTATGAGCTGTGATCTTATTTTCCTTCCTGCTTTTTTTTCCCATTCAGAAGCAAGTGCTTTTTGCTTGTTTGCAAATAGATGGATCCAGTTTTATGCTGTTACTTAGAAGATGGTAAATCCAACTGGGCACCTACATTCAGTTAACCACAAGAAGTTTTTCACCTGGCAGGCATGCAACCTTTGAAATATTCCTTCCTTCCTTCCTGATACTGAACCAAAATTCTCTCTATTTAGAATTACATTTAGTTGCATTTTATTGAGAGACATCTTATTGGTAGCTCTTACCTTAAAAAACGGAAACATTTATTCATTGCAATTAATCTATGGTAAAACTAATTTACCAACCAGGTAACTTTTGGTTGTTATGAAGTGATCTCAGTTACAAAATACAACCTTCCTAGGAGCAAGACATTTTCAGGTACAAGTCACCTGTAATTTTACAAGACAAAACACAAAGATTGCATTTGTAGATAATGAATTTTAGATAGCATTGGTGACTCAGAGAGAGACTGATTACTAAGTCTGCAAGAGGAGATGCAACCCTTGCAACAATTCTGTGTGGATCCCAGGGCTGATCAGTGTGAGAAAGAGATGATTATGCCAGAAGCCTTCAGTTCAGAGAAGAGACAACTTGGAATGCAGGAGAGGTTATAAAACCATTGGTGAGATAAGATAAAGCCTGGCTGTTCAGCAGCTCCTCAAATACAAGAACTCCAGAGGCATTGCACAAGCCTGATGGAGTCAGCATGTCTATGTGGGGAAATCCAGGGTGAACTTGGGGAGCTTATTCCCAAAGGATAACAAAGTCTCCTTGCTTGGAGGGAGTACCCTTACATTTAGGTAGTTATCCCTCAAAAAAGCCCTGAAAGGAGGGGGGGAATTTTACTTCTGAGCTTCCTCCTCAAGTGTACCCCAAAATAATCAATGAGTATAAAACCAGCACTAAATGGAAATCTTCTGATTTTGTGAGTGTCCAGCTCTGTTTTTTATTTTTTTGTAGTTTTGTTTTGTTTTAGTTTGGTTTGGTTTTTTTGTTTTGTTTTTGTTTTAATTATTATTTATTTTTTTATTTTTTAATTTTTATTGTAATTAGGGAATAGAGGGAATAGGATAGAGGGAATAGAGGAAAGAGAAATGTGCTGAGGACACAGCTGATTTTGAGTATGGTTTTGTTGGCTGCTGGGCATTTGCAGCACAGTAAACACAGTGAGACTTCAAGTAGGTGCCACATAGCTGGGTGTGATCATCCATCTTCCTGCTCCACTGACAGATTCCATGGTCAAAGGTGGGCACTGTGGACAGCCTGAGGGTCACAAGGATGATTTCACTGTGTCTGGCAGGGGAACAGCAGAATCTTTCACTGATCTGGTAAATGGGCTCGACTGACAGCCCTGCTCCATTCAAAGCTGTGCTGAGGATCCTGTGGCAACAGGTTGTGTAAACACAGGAGGCAAAGAATGTTCTCTGTGATTCCCAAGGTGGGGAGCAGGCACAGTGTTGGATCCCAGAACCCTGGGGTTTTTGAGCTTTCTGTGCTGTCAGGCACTGAGCCCCTGGAGAACACTGCTTTTGACCTGAGCCTTTGGAGAAAGCTTCCAGATTTGGGTGATGGAGTTGAAAACAGAGGTGTGTAGTTAAATAAAAGTGTGTGCTTTCACATGGTAAAGGGTTTTAAATGTGAGGTTTTTATAGCATAGTAATAGGTCTGGGACAAGATGGAGGATTTGGGGTGGTGTCTCTTTTTGTGCTCATCTTCCTTCTTCTCCATGGTTTCAGGCAGTAGTTTCTGGTTGGTCAGTCAGTGTCACACTGAGGGTCATGGGAATCCAGTTATTGGGTTAAAAGTATAAATAATATAGGTGTTAATTCTCTATTGGACTGTTTGGCTTCAAGAGACCTTGTAGCAGCTGGATCTTCCTCCATTTTCCTCACTTCTACCTGGTGGCTGGAAGTGCTGCTGAACGCTCTGTACTTTAGATAAAATTTAATAAACAACCAAGCCCGAACATGAGAAAATCAGTTTCTTTTGTGTGTTTTTAAATCCTGGCTCTGAGTGAAGGCAGAAGAGACTGAGACAAACCACTAATTAAGTGGTGCAAAACACCACCACCTTTACAGCACAGCTCTTTGGAGATAGCACAAGGGCACTCAGGGAGCAGCCTGGCGTTGGAAGCAGCACACTGCGCCTGCAGGATTCCTGCTTGGGGGCTGATAAGGACAGGAACTGCATGACAGAGTTCATTTCTGGAGGGAGAAGGGGTGGAGCAAGATAACAGGGAAATGCTGGCCTGGACAAGTGTCTGTGGTAGCAGCCAGGAGGAAACTCTCTATACTTTGCCCTGTTCGTGGCAGCAGCAGCACTGCTGCCCTGACTCACTTGTGAGGATCCATGACTGGTACGTTTATTATTCGACTTAACCAGGAACCCTGGAAACAGCAAAATTAGCACAGCAAAATTTCCTTGATATTCTGAGGTTTTTGACACTTACTGAATCAAGGAGCAGTGACTCAGTTTCCAGCTGGACCAGGCTCTCGAGGGATACTGGTGGGACAAAGCTTCTGTAGCACTTTCCTGTTGGAGTCTCCTCACCCTGACAAGTGCTCAGGCATGCCAGAAGGAAGCTCTTTTTTTTTTCTTGGCAGAAGTTGCTGGTTTATATTTAAAAGAACTATTCTGGAGCTTGGAATTTTAATTATTTTGAATCAACTTTTGAATAAATTGTTGCTGTTAAATAAAGGATTAATCTTCTGGAAAAGACCTTTAACTTTGGCTAGGAATAACTGCTAGACACTGTGTTTATTTATTCCAGTTTCAATCTGCTGCTGTTACAGACTTTGAGTTTCTTTTCCTGAAGAAACGTGGGGAGGAGGGGCACATAAATAAAAATTTTATTTTGCACTAATTGCCTTGTTCTGAATTGCACAAAACATTTGATCTCTTTTCACTATAAAATTTCAGGATAGAAGGATCCTTAACATTAAATACAAAAGTGTTTGTTGAACAGGATATGGAAGCTTCTCTTTGTATGATACTTTACTTTTGTTTCACAGCTAAAACTGGCCTGTTGTGGCTGGGTGAGATGTACCAGCACTACAGCTAGGAGTGGTGGTGAGCTGCACCCAGTTTGAAGTTTTTTCCTGCATGGTGAAAAAGGGTATCCTTACCCAGCAAAAATAAATTCCACCTAATGTGAATTTTATTAGCCATTAGTTTTTGCCTGGAAAATAAAAAAAGCTAAGAAAAATTAACCAGAGACATTTGAAGGTAATTGGAACATATGACAGCAAAATGGTCACTTCTATTACAGCAGACAGTTAAAAATATATCTTTTTATCACCCCACGTTGAATTGAACATCCTCAGATCCATGACAAATGCACAGTTGGAAATGATGGGTGACAGGTTGACATTTTCTTCCCCTCATGGTTATTTTTCTTCTAGGAATGTGGCTGAAGACCTTTCAGGAACTGTGCAGCATCACTGTTCCTCAGCAAAAAGCAGCATTTCTGCCATGTGGAGACTTTAAACAGCCCCACAAACTGTTAATGCACCTGCTCAGCAGTGGGCTGTAATGGCAGTAATGAATAATAAATCCTGCTGCCTCCTTCATAGCATTTCCAAACCCTTATTTTCACCAGGAGAGTTTACAAAATCCTAAGTCATCCTGTGCCCAGGCTGGCCATGAAACTACCTTACACAGGTTACAACAGAACCCTTTGTTGTAACAAAGGTCTTCATTTTTCTTCCTGTTTGCCTTGGACTTCCCAGTCAGTTGTATTTATTTATAAGTGACTTCCAGCTGTGCCCCTAACAAAAATTCACCAATGTAAAGACTTGATATATAAGGTTCTGGGCATCACATTTGCTTAAATTTGTAAAGCTCACCTGCATGAGAAGTGTGTCTATAAAGGAAAAATCCTAGGAATGTATAAAACTTGTTTTTGCAAAATTTGAGTTGATCAAGTCTGTTGGCCACTGGGTTAATCAGTGATCTGGAGCAACAGCTTTTGGTTTCTTTTCCCAGCCTTAATGTTGAGGAACTTGGTTATATTTTGAATCTCAGCTTTATTAAGTACTTTCAAACTTTACAGTAAGATGTTATTTGTGGTTGCAGCCATTACAAGGCAGATTGCTTTCCAAACACTCAGGAAATTCCTAATTCAAGGGAGAAAGGAAGGAAACAGGAAAAAAAATTACAATTAAGCCAGATCTAAGTAACACCAAGTAACACACCAAGGAAAGGTCTATAAGAGAACTCCTGCAGGGAGGGGAGCAAGGCTGGTGCCTGGATGTCCTCCCATGGCTTCAACAGGAATGGATCCTTCATGGCAAGTCTCTGCCTGGTGGAAAGAACACAGGGCTCCCTTCCCCAGTGGAAAATCTCTGTAATTCTGTCAGGCACTGTGTGACTTGTAATTATGGCCTCTTTTATTAATTTATACTCCTACTTTACTTTGTGTCCAAGCACATCCATATTATGATGCAAATTCACCAGCAGCATGAAGGCCAAGTTCCAAGTAAGTGTTCCTAAGGGAGTTTTTGTCATACCTGTTCAAATCACGAGTCAGGGAAAAAAAAGAAAACATGCGTTCAAAACATTAATTTAACATGTTGGTACAGATCTGGATTCATTAATAAAATACAAACTTGCTGATGACCATACTGGTGCAAACTTAGGTTTCATTTACCCATGTGAGAGGTTTATTTTTCCTTGTGCCTCTCCTGAACTTCCCATGGAGTAAAATTCCCCAAATAAGCATGGTTGTAATGCAACCCTGCATCAAAACAAATGGAAGTTTGTATGTATAGACCACTTGGCTATTTCCAAAGAAAATCAACATGATGTTGGTCTTAATGTGTTCAGCAGCTTTGTTATTAAGAAGGATGAAAAAAATGGTGTCTTTGAACATTTCTGTTCATTGGATTGCAAATGAAGTACTACAAATTTCGAATATTTTGTCTTAAAATACCGTTTCCTTTGTAAGGATGACAGTTAACTCCTTTGTCTGTGTCTGTAATTACAAGAAACATCCCACAGAACCCCAGACTGGTTTGTGTTGGAAGGGTCCTTAAAGACCCCCTGCCGTGGGCAGGGACACCTTTATCTGCAAATCAACATCACAGTTTCCATTTGTCCTCCTGGCACACTCTGATTTCACCATGTCTGCACTGAGGGAAAGCACAAGGTCCGTGACAGGAGGCACCACGAAAAATGATCCAAAGATGGGCCTGCATTTCCTATTTCAGACCTGTTAAAACAATGTCCCTCTCTTCTCCCCTGGCAGCAAGTTCCAGGAATGTGTTACCTGCTGTAATTTTTAACCTTTTGTAGCTGGGATTGATGTCTCCTTGTTCCCTTTTCAGGGAGTTGGTGAGTTTAATGTTGATCAGATCTGCTCCCTACACGGTACTCAAACTTAATCCTAACTGCCTCTGGCGAAGTTGTTTCAGCTGGTGGCCATTTAAATCTCTTTCTAGACATTTCTCCCTCTGCTGTAGTTGGTAGAACAGGAATAAACCTGCTGTCAGGAGCACAGGGCAGCCATGGCAGCTGTTCCCGGGGTGCGGGCAGGAGCTACGGCAGAAGTGCCCCCAGCATTCCCCAGCGAGGGAGCTCAATAAAGACCTCCAGGGCCGATCAGTGGCTTTGGTGTTTCCCTTCCCAGCCGTGCCCGAGTCGAGCCGAGCCGAGCCGGGGGGCCGGGCAGGGCAGGGCCGCCACCCGCACCGCTCGGAGCTGCTGAGTTCCAAATTGTTGTGGCTCTCTGGCTCCTGCCCGCCCCCAAGCCCTGCTCCTGCCGCTCGCTCCGTGTCCGTGTGTCAAGGGCCGCTTCCTTGGCCGCCTCCCGCGATCATTAACCGGCTTTGCCATCCTAAACCAGATTCGGGGCGAGTGCCAGAGAGGCAAAGTGAAACTTTTCCGCCGTGACTTTGGCCGTCACCGCCCCCCTGCCCGGTCACTCCCCGTGCCCTCCCTCCCTCCTGGTCTCTCCACTGCCCCCGACGGCGGCTCTGGCTCTCCCTGCGGACCCCCCCTCCCAAAAAAACCCCAAACCATCAAGCGCGATCCGCATTAATCTCGCCTTCAGAAAAGTTCACTTTATTTACAAGGAGGGTGCCCGGGGTTCCCCCCTGTCTACATACACACATTTGTAAAATTAGCCAACCCCCCTGACAAAAACGCAAAGGAATGGCTGAGAAATAAATAAACCTCTCCCCCCCCTCCGAAGTGGAAAGGCTCCAAGCCAGCGGCGCTCTGCTCCCCCCCGGCCCGGGGCTCAGGCGATCCTGCTGCAGAACTCGTCGAAGTCCCTTTCCATGAAGAGCTCGCTCTCGATCACATCGTCCTCCGAGGGGAAGTACTGCTGGCTCTCCTCCTGCGGGGAGCCCGCGGCCGCACCGCCCCCGGCTCCGGCCCCAACCCCGGTCCGGGCGGGCGGGGAGCGAGCGGCGGGTCCGGGCTCCCCCGCGCACTCCATCAGCGCCCCGCGGGCGTTCTCCAGCACCCCCAGGTACGAGTCCATGTCCA
>VXBI01012201.1:626377-677355 GCA_013397375.1 Toxostoma redivivum | reverse complement strand
CGCCCCGCCGCTCTCGGTACCCACCGAGTCCGAGCGCAGGTGCATCAGCTGGTACTTCTCTCGCATCAGGAACTGGTTGGTGTTGCGGGGCGCCCGCATGCCCGGCGCCCGCCGGCCCAGCACATTGACGGGCCGCAGGGAGAGCAGCACCCGCGGCCGCGCCGGGCGGTGGCAGCGGCGGAAGGCGCGGCAGTGCTGCTGCTGCAGCTGCTGGTGCTGGTAGTGCTGGAAGTGGCTGTGCGTACGGCTGCCCAGCAGCTTCCGCGCCCCGCCGGGGACCCTCCCGCGCCGCCCGGGAGGCCAGCGGGAGCGGCTGCCGCCCCGCCGGGGCTCGCCGCCCTTCAGCGGCGTCGGGGAGGCGCCCCCCGGCACCCCCTCGCCGCGGGCGGGCTCCCAGGGCGGGCACACGATGAACTCCGCGCGGCGCAGCATCGCGGCCCCCCGGCCTCTCACATGCTCCGAGCCGCCGGGACGCCCCCGCCGCGCTGCTCCTGCGCCGTCTCCTCTCCGGCGCGTCCTCCGCTTCTCTCCGGGCTGAGCGAACGCTTCCCAAGAGCCCTGCGGGGGCCTCTGCGGGCGCCTCTACCTTTTCACGATCCGCTCTGTTTTTTTCTTGAGCGGAGCCCGTTGGCAGCGCATAGCCTGGCTGAACGGCTGCGGGCTGCGGGGCAGCTTGACGGGTTCCAAGCCGCCGCTTCGGAGATGGTCTCGCCTACTCCCCGGGCGGGCGCTGCCGGGCTGTCAGCGCTGCGCCGGGCACGGCGGACCGGGGCAGGGCCCGGGAGCGAAGCGAGCGAGGGGAAGGGAAGCCGCCGAGCCTCAGGGACCGCACAGGGAGCGCGCGCACCGCCCGCCGCCCCGCGCCCGCTGCCGGCGCGCTCCCGCGCAACCCTTACTTATCACCTCCGGCGCAGTCCAACTGCCGCCGCGCCGCGGGGGGGGTGTGCCGGGGCAGCACAGCCGCTCCTCAGCCGACCTGTCCCCGCCAAACTTCGTCCTCCTTGCCCGGGCAGCGCGGGATGTCCGCGTCACCGCAGCCCGCGCGCTCGTACCTCCCGTGTTTTCCCGAGTTACCCCTGGTTATCCCGGGATCTTTCCCCCCTTGGGCGCGCTTTGGCTTGGCTCAGAGCGGCGGGCGCATTTTGTTCATCTCCTATTCACGAAGGCCATTTACGCTCAGCTCTCCGCGCAAGCACCGTTGCCCGCTCGCCCCTTGCAGCGGCGCCACGCCAACCGCTACGCAAACCACTACGCTAACCGCGTACGGCGCCCATCCCTTGCAGCGGCGCTACGCAAACCGCGTAAGNCGGGCGTTGGAGAAGCCGCGGCGCTCAGTGTCGGTGCCCGCGGCCGCCCTTCCTCTGGAGCTCCAGGCTGCGGCCGGTGCCACCGTCAGGAACGGTGACCTTCCCGCAGGTCCCACAAAATGGTGCCCGCGCCGTCTCCCTCAGCCGCTTCACGTCAGGGGAGTCCCCTCCTGAGGCTTCACGGTGTTTTGTTTTTTTTCTTCCCTTTAATCTCTCCAGATGAATCGGTGTTTTTTTTCGTCAGTATAGAGTGAAAAATGAGAGCAGAGACATTCATTTTTGTAGTTTGGGGAATGCCCCAGTTACTTGTGCTGGCCCTTGGTCCCTCTACTACAAATTTCCTCTGTTTTCTCCTCTGTTTTGGTTGGGGTTTTTTTGCCCTGTATGTAACTAATCTGACAGTGACTTCCCTGTTCACCCCTTCCCCATGGCCAATCTGATAATGAAAAATAAACTCAGTGTTGCTCAAATGCTCCCAAGTAAATGCTGTGCCTGAAAAAAGACAGCAACTCCCATGCACGTAACATTTAACAAGGAAGGGCAAAGAAATACAAAATATACAGGGGGAAACAAGGTAAAAATCTGGATTTGGGCTAACAAGGGGGTCAACGTTGCCAAAACCAAATTGTCAACATTTGTCTGTTTCACTACTTTAGAGTTTATTTCTAGGCAGTGTTTGTTTCAAATTCCATTCAGGAATTATATGGTATTCCATTTAAACTCAGCTGGTGTTATCACCTGTATGTTTTACAAACTAAAGGCCAAAATGGAAGGAGTTGGCACAGGAGCAAGTAGCAGCTGTCTAAAGTTGTCTAAAATCTGCAGCCTCTGAGATGTGAGGGAGCGTGAGAGCAGGGGGGGCTGCAGCACTTTCAGAGCTCATCAGGGTGTTTATAAAGAAATGCCACATCATGTGGTAGAATCCATGTCCCGAGTTGTCACAGGCTTTTTCACAGATGTATTAGGCAGCAGTGTGGCTTGAATAAACTTCTGCCATTCCAAACTTCCCTCCTGGATACAGAACATCCCAGAACTCTGTGTTTGTACGGGAGACTGCCCTGGCAACCACATGCACCCAGCCTCTCCTGTCCGCTGGTCAGCCTAGGTTAGTCTGGCCTCAGTTCCTGTCTCCTCTTCTGTTTCTCTGAGTTTGGTGGAGATTGAGTCTGCATTTCTTTTAGCTATTCTAGAAGAATGTAGGAATTTTGTGTAGAAAGGACTCTTGTGCTACTTTGTGCAAGCAAGGATTCCAGTTAATGTGCCTCCCTTCACATCTGGATTATCTCTAATCCACACACTGACACTGCCCTGCACAAACCAGTGAATTCATCCTGTACCCAGTCCTGCAAGTTAAAATCTAAAGCTTTTATTGAAACCTTTACTGGCACCTGCATCTCTATTAGTAAATAAGTTTTTAGAGCAATTTGAAGTCATTACCTGGAGGCAGCTGAACTGTTTGTGCTATTATTGACCTGGCCTTCATTCCCCATGCTCTGTTCTGGTCAGGGTTCAGGTGTGCAGGCTGGGAAGAGCATCCATCTCCTTCACGTCTATTTTTCCTTGTCAAGAGCCTTTTCACAACTCTTTCCAGCACTGAAAAAGTGGAGGAAATGTTTTTTAATGTATTATGAAATGTTTTGTAATTTCTCAGTGGTTGCCATCCAGCAATAGTATTTTTTCAAACACTTAAGTTTTCTTTGACAGGGAGATACCCATCTACAAGGTTGGTTTTTTTTTTTTTTTTTTTTTTTTTTTTAATCAGCAGAGGAGGGACTACTGTTGTAGTTACAGCCTTAAGAATAGGTATCTTGAGATTTAAATGTAAGAGTGCCCCTGTAATGGAGATAAGATCGAGCTCCTGAGAAGAGTTTGGTAGAGGCCCTTGGTATCCAGTTATTGGGAGGAGCCCAGTGTCCTGGTGTCGCTGGGTTAGAACCGCATGGGGTTATCCAGGACACCCAGCACAGCTCCTGCCGAGTTTGGGCTCGGAGCCCGCGGCTGGAGCCAGTCCCCGGCCCATGGATCGGGCTCATGTCACCCCCCTATCCCCAGGAGATCTCCCCATGGCCGAGGGAACTCCCGGCCCGGGAACTCCTGGCCCCGCCCCGCCCAATCAGGGGCCGCGGGGCGGGCACGCGGGAAGAGTATCCCGAGCTGCCTCGCGCCGCCGTGACGCCCCGCCCCGGTACAGATCGCACCCAATGGGCGGCCGTCTTACAAAGCTCCCTCGTGCGGCCGCAGAGAGCCGCGCGCTGATTGGCCGTGGCGCCGGCCGTATTTCCGGCCATGCTGCGCCGGGTGTGATTGCATCATGGCGGGACGGAGGTGAGCGGGAGGCGCATGGCCCGGGCTGGACCCTCGGCCCCTCATTGCCCCCTCACGGCCCTGCTGGCCGGGGTTGGCTCATGCGGGCGGCACGGAGACGCGAGGGTGGGGCGGCTCCATTGGCTTGTCGAGGTGCTTGGCGGCACCTCTAGGGTGTCCCGGGAAAGCGGCGGCTCGTGGCCCGGCCGGTGCCTGTGCTGTCACCGCGGTAGCGGGGTGCGGCCGGGCTGGCAGCTCCCCTGCGGCGTTTGGCGTTATTAGCTCGTGTTTCGTGTGTACAGCGTCACGCTCATGTGTGTGTTTTACTCCCTGGGTGCTGTAGAGATTCTTAGCTTTTTCGGCAATTTAGGGGTTGCTTATAGCAGATGCTTATTAAAGGTTAGCCAAATGCCTTATTGCAGGGCTTAATACTTAGCAAGTCTTGGTTTCATTAGTTATTTGTACAAAGAATTTAACGTCCCTTACAACGTGTAGTACGTTTTAAGCATTCCCTTCAGCATCCTGTAATAAGGGGGTTTGAAGAATGCACCCTTTTTACTGCTGCAGCTGCGGTGACTTTAATGTCTTCAGCAAACCTTGGCTTCCACATCCTGGGAGCCTTTTGGAAACTGCAGAAAGCATTTTTATTCGGTGTGGTGGTGACATGCTTAGAGAGCAGCTGTCAGGTAGTAGAATTTAATTGTCACATAAAAGCAGTGTTCAGTAACTCAGCTGACACTGGTTTATGAGTTTTTATTAAAAAGACTTAGTTCAAAGTTATTTCAAGATAACCTAGATTTCTTTTTTTCACAATGATATGTTACATTTTTAATCAAGGTAATATGGTGATGACATAAATTTCTTAAGCCATCACAACATACAGTTTAAAACTGGACTCTTGTATAGCACAAAGTTTTTGTATCTAAAGATAACATTAATTGATGAGTATGCTTGTTGCTTTAGCAGTGTTTTAATGGGCTTTTCAGTATTAAAGGAAAACCTTGCAGGGGGATATCTGGGCTAGTGTTGCAGTTTTTTTCCTTGTGTAAGAAGACACTAGCACAAAATTTTCAGAAGCAGCATTTGTTCTGTATTTCAGCATTCTGTTCCCATCCATCCTTACTTTTGTTTAAACTTGGTTGTTTCCATCCCTTCTAGAAATGAAGAATTTTTATTATCAGGTGAACAGTTTAGACTGATGTGACCCCAGAACAATACCTAAAATGGTAGAATTGGGGTACCAGGTGTGTATGGAAAACAGAGCCTTGTTTAACTTTGGAGAAGGCAGCTGTAGGTAGGCAAAGGAGGTTCCTTGTCTTTGGAGGGAGCTTTGGTCTCTTTTACAGAATAGTTTGTGGGAGAGGGTGATTGGAATAAGATTAAGTGGCTGATCATAAACCCCTGGAAGTCAGAAACCTTTTATACACCTTTAGTTCATTCTGTGTCTTTATGTTTAGAGTTTCTCATCAACAAAATGATTAATATCTTGAAATCCACTTTGTTTTAATCCTGTATCTGATGTGTGGAAAGTACAATGATATTTCTCAAATATAGGTTAGCTTCATTCATAGTGGTGTTTTAATTGAATTTTTATTGATTTTTGAAAAATTAGTATTTTAAAAAGCACACATGAACTTGCTTTTGTGGGTTTAATGCATCTTTTTTCTTGTAGATAAGAAGACCAGCTTAAGTCTCGGATTGCTCTACTACAATCTCCAAACTTTGACACCTTTACTAGTGAATGTTGTTATCCTCTAGAAAAGTGAGTGTACTTAATAAAAACTTGCTTAGTGGTGCATTAACAGTTCTTGTCAGCAGAAAATTAATAGAGAACCCTGCTTGTGTTTACTGATCTCTGTAAATGTGAAGTGTCGTCTGAAAGTGTGGTTTTATTAGATGTGTTTGTATAATTCCTGTAATATGGTTTGTGATGTTTTTGCTGAGTCTGTGTTCAAAGTAATGCAGTTGTCCTTGATTATTTTGTGATTTAAAATACCTAGATTGCTTATAATGAGCTTTTTTTCTGTGCTGTAGAGAGATTCATACCTCTGTCTATAAAATTACTGGTAGACCTTGGCTTTTTTTCTCAGCTGAGGTTGAGCCATGGTGAGATTTTCAATGTGCTTTTGCCTTTTAAGTCAGTCTGTTTAAAATTCGGGTTTGTAACTTGGAAAAAATAACCAATAGCGATGGTTGCATATTAATTCCCAACAGTATTGTTTTCCCCCTGCTTCTCATGCAATAAACTTGTGATATTGCTGAGTGTGGATGGATTTGTGCCCTGTGGTTACTGGACACTGCTGTGGCCGTGCAGTGCTCCAGTTGGAGGATGGGCCCACAGTGACTCTGTGATTTACGCAGGGAGTCTGTGATCCGTGAGCAGCCTCCACAGCCCGGTCACAGGCACACCCCAACCCCAGCCTGCCTCTGCTTTGTTCGTTACACACACCTGACAGCTGGCCAGTCTCCAAACCCTTGGCAGTTACCTGATTTGGCAGGGCTGAGCTTGAGCTGGGTAGAACATGCAGATCCTTAAACCTCAGGTCAGCTGGCTTGTCTGAGGTAAAAGCTTTAAGACTGAATTCTTTTATCATTTCCATTGTCTCTGTGATCAAATCACTGAGAAATGACACAGCCTAATCAGTGCTTCGAGGCAGAATGGTGAAAACTCCCACAAGTTGTATGTGGAGTAACTCACTGTGCTCAGCTTGCTTATTACCTTTCTAAAATGCATCCAGCCATGTCCATGTGTTCCTTGTCAGTCCCAGATTTCCCCTCCAAATGCTCTGTTGTCTGTGCACCAGGTTGTGGGATTCTCAATTATAATAATATGAAAATGATAAAGGATAATTTGGCTTTATTAGTGGAGAGAATGATTTGTCATGAATACAAAAGTAGTTGAATTGGTCTGTAGCACACTTTTTCATAGGGGTTCAGTCCTTGAGCGGGCAGTGGTTGTGGTGGTCTGCGTTCTGTTTAAGCAAATGTTTTGGAACTTCAGCTGTAACTGGTAGAATTATCTTTGTGTATTTGCCTTTGTTGCTGCTTTATGGTTAGTATTTACAAACCTGAGTAAATCACAAGACTCAGGCTTTGTGCTGTTACTTGTAATTCTCTAATGCTAAGTGAAGCTCAAGGCTGTGGTAGCTACTTCTGGTTCCTGTGCTCAGGAGCAGCAGCACTAAAGTGAGAGGTGGAAGAACCCTTTTATTCTGTAGCATCGTCTATTACAACCTTCATAACCAATTTTCTCCTGTTAGGGAGCTGCTGTCTTAAAACCCTTGTTTCCTAGAGCTTTGTTTAGTTCTTGCCATGGCATTTTATTGAGATCTGACCCCTTTCCATCTCATAGCAAGCCTGGAACCAGGCAACTGTTCCCAGTTATGTTGAGAATTCCTCTTTGCTGTGTTGTTTGTACAGCATGGAAGTGGCCTGCTGGGGCTTAATTTTAATGTACTTATAAAACTCATGCTCATCTTTGCAGTGTTTTTCAACTGTGCTCTCTGCAGTCTGCTTTTTGGGGCATCTGAGAGTGCTGGCATAACCTGATGGAAAATGCTCTTTTAAACATCTAAACAGTGTGAATAAATGTACAGTGAAAATGAGCCTGTTCTTCAGTAGTTTAATGTGAAACTCTCTTGTACAAACTGGTGCTGAAGGGTCACTTTGAACTTTGAAACTTTTCCGGAAGAAAAAACCCCAAACCTGTAACCAAAAAATTATTTGCCCTTTGACTGTTTTCTCTGGGAAACAGAAATAAAAACATGATCAAGAAGGGAACAATCATAGTTGAATGAATGGAGAATCCTTTCCCTGTTCTAAAACTTTGGTGCCAGTTAGTCAAAATTAACCTTTTTTTAGATTGGAGTGCTTGCTTCCATGCCTACAATGAATCAGGCTCTTTGGAAAACTGAGTTTTGGATTGGTGATACGGATTTGAAAGATATAAGTTGTATTTGTGGAGTTATTTTTTTCTCACTTCTGTTCAATATGTATTTTTCTCTTCTTGATTCTTGTTGGGAAAGAATGGTTCAACAAGTTCCAGAAAACATAAATTTTCCAAATGAGGAAGAGAAGATACTGACGCTCTGGAAAAATCTTAATTGTTTCAAGGAATGCCTGAAGCAATCAAAGAACAAACCTAGGTAAGAATCTGTTAAAAGCTGTGTGGGGCAGTGCAGGGTTGGCTTGGCTTTAATTACTCTTTGTTTTTCCTTGGTTCTGTAAACAGCAGCTGCTCCCTTTGCCAACAGCAAGCCTGGCTCATGCTGCTGTCCCTTTATTTTTCACTTGGTGAAGAATCAGCAGTGTTTAAATAGTTGTAATAAATCTGTAATTTCCTGCCTGGTGGATTTGTAAGAGAAATGGGGAGGTAAGCAGAGAACTCTTCCCATTGTGGAGCTGTGGAGCACTGTGCTGGGGTGTTCCATGGGAATCCTGGTGGAACTGGCAGTAGCAGGAACTGAACAAGTTGGAATGTTCCTTCAGTCCCACTGCCAGCGTGGCACCTGTGCTGACTGACCATGGAAGAGGAAGGAATGGATGTTTTCCTAGTGAAACACGAGTAGTGAAACAGAGTCACCCTGTCTAAAAGCCTGCTGCTCAGGTTTTGCTATAATGTTTTGTCTTGTAGGTTTAACTTCTATGATGGCCCCCCGTTTGCCACAGGGCTCCCCCACTATGGCCATATTCTTGCAGGAACCATCAAAGACATCGTGACCAGATTTGCTCATCAGAGTGGTTTTCATGTTGACAGAAGGTTTGGCTGGGATTGCCACGGCTTACCTGTGGTATGTGCCATGAATTTGCCTGCAGATATTTCTGTTGGTTTCTCTTTGCCTGTTGTTCCCTGCTTATCACTCATGTTTCTGTTGTTTTATACCTAGCATTGTTGCTAAAAGAGAAATGGAAGTTCTTGTCCAGTGTGTTTCTCTGGCTTTTGTGTTTGGTGAGTCCAGGAGCTTCCTACTGGTCACCTGCACTCTCTTCACTGCTGTGAACTTGTATTTATTTAGTCCATTTTCCAGACACCTTTTTTTTTTGTTCATTTTTTTAAAAGATACTAAAGAAACTGTCATGCCAGGGTGAGCCCTTGAAATCCCTGCCTAGTTCAGGTGCAGCTCTTGTGAAATCTCAGAAGGTTAAAAGAGGCCCCTGAGCCTCATTAGAATGTATAGGACACAAATAAACTATCAGGGAAATCCTGAAGGCTTTTGGTAACAGGATGTTTTGTTTGGTTGTTTCCCATGCTCCCAGGAATATGAGATTGACAAGACTTTAGGCATTAAAGGGCCAGAGGATGTGGCAAAGATGGGGATTGAAGCTTACAACAAAGAGTGCAGAGGCATTGTCATGAGATACGCCAAGGAGTGGGAGGTGAGTGAAGGCTCAGTCCATGTTCTGCTGAGCATTTCTAAATCTGTTTGTGCAGAAGTGTTCCAGGTGGGGTGAACTTCATCCTTTTATCTGATTATGTGCATAAATCTCATATCTTTAGGCTCCTGTGTTTCTCTCCTGTGATGCTGAAAGGGGAACATAAAGAGCACCATAGTGACTCAGAACAGACTGCTGTGGTGTCAAGAGAAGGTTACTTGTAGGTTACCTGGAGCTCAAAGTGTCTAATGAGATACACTGAACAAATAATGGATATGTTGAGCATTGTCTCTTTCTTTGTGCCTTCTCTTCTATAGAAAATTGAAAGATCTGTCTTTGTTTTTCATATGGAGCCGTTAAAGAAAATTAGCATTAGCCTCACTGCTTTTCTGCTCCTGCTTCCCCACAGTGTTTTCATTGCCAGAGTGCAGGGTAGCAGCTTGTATTTTTGGAAGAACAGAAATTCTCACAGCTGGTTTTGTCACAAGAGGTGTGGGTAAACCCTCAGTCTTACTAGAGAATATTGGTGTCATCTTTGCATCCCAGGAGTGCAGGGAAAGTGTTGGTGTGTGCAATTTTGAAGAATGCTGATTCTTTCAAATGTCTTCCAATAAAGCTTTATCTTAACAATTTTTTCTTAGGCAGAACAGTCCTAATTGTTTTAATTCTTCCTCACGTGAAAGCTCTTCTACTTCATCACACTCCTCTGCATGTTTCTAGTCCTGCTGTATTTCTTTCTATAGAAATAGCAGTTTCTTACTTGAGTATCACTTGCATCTTGCCCTTGGGAGCATTTTGAAGTTATGGCCAGTGTCTGAAGAAACCATAGCTGCCTTGGGTAGAGGAACTGTGGCCTAAACATCAGTGAGTGGCTGGATGAAAAGCAGGCAATTTTTTTTGTTTTTTTTTAAATTACACTCTGAAATGTTGTATTTCAGACTCATCATTGATAATTCTTTGTTGCTTTAAGAAATAAAAATAGCAAGATTCATTCTGGTTTGTTGTGGTGGTTTAACCCCAGCTGGCAGCCAAGTACCAATGAGCAGAGATAAGAACAGTTTAATTGAAACAAAATAAAATAATGATGCTAATGATATTAATAGTAGTAAAAGAAGAGAGAGAGGGAGGAATAAAAGCCAGGAAAACCAAGTGATGGCCAGTCATGCTGCTGAGTGATGCCCAGCCTGTCTCTGCCCAGTGATTCACAGCTCCTGGCCAAGTCCCCCCAGTTTCTCTGCTGGGCACGATGTCCTGTGTTCTGGAATGTCCCTTTGGCCAGTCTGGATCAGCTGTCATGGCTGTTCTCCCACCCAGCTCCTTGTGCAGCTCCTGCCTGGCACAGCCTGGGAAACTGAGAACTCCTTGCTTAGGGCAAGCACTACTGAGCAGCACCTAAGGCAGCAGTGGGTTAACTGCATTATTCCCATCCTAAATCCAGAACACAGCACTGTACCAGCTATGAAGAAAATTTACTCTATCCCAGCTAAGTCTGGAACATCTGTGGTTCATTTTCCTTACCTTTTAACTTGCTGTGCTTCAGCAGCTGGTGTTTTTGCAGTGTTGGTCAGTCCAAGCACTTGATCTTTTGGATAGTGAATGGATTTTTTTTTTTAAATTTTGTTTTGTTCATAAACTTGTGAATGTATGTGTATATTTTAGATGATAAATAAAAACAATGATACTTATTTAAATATCTTTTGACTTGTAATGAATTAAAATATTTTGGAATAGTGCTAGGAGAGGAATTACCAACATTCCTGTTAGATTGAGTGTTTATTTTCTGCCTGGAGTGCTTAGCAAATATTTGAACCTTATGCAAAAATTAAAAAAGGGTTCCTTGGGTGTATAAAATCTTAGAATGCTGAGACCAAACATAATGGTGGATCCTTGTGCTAATCAGTCCTAGGCTATGGATTTTATTAGTGGAATGTCAGAGTGGCTTAAAGGTCAGGATGGAAACTGATCCATGTCAGGAGCTCAGGTGTTGTATGAAAATGTAGAGGTGAGAGAAGGAATGTGTTCTGTGTTCACTTTGCTGGTGTGACATTCAGTGTGGGCTGTGTGTTACAGGGTCAGGACAGGTGTCCCTGGCTTGGCTGCCTGCAGAGCTGGGTGTTTGGATGGTTGTGAAATCCCACTTGGCCCAGTGAATCCCACAGCTGGCTCATTCCTCACTAGTGTCTGGATATGACCATGATCTGTCCTGAGACAGGGGCTGGCACCTGTCACTCCTGTGGCTTTGGCAGCCTTCTCAATGGCTCTGGGCAGTCAGAGAAAGCAGTTGGCCCTGGAATAGTTTGATAACTTGTCACGTATCAATTTCTTTCAGCATTTCTTTGTCTTCAAATTACATGTTTTCAAGTCACTGAAAGCTGATAGACTATGTCTTCTGGGTTTTCACTGTCTCTGCAGCAAGTAGTCTTAAAAATAGAAGTGAGACCACTCTAATGAAAAGCAGTTTTCAGGCATTTGAACCTTGGCTGAACCTTGAGTGATCCACCATTTCTATTTGATGAATGATCCAAGTGATCTGCCATTTTTGCTGTGTTGAACACATTGGCCTGTTGTGTGACCTTGGTTGTAAATAAACATGTTCATGGTTTCATTCCTTCCTTATTTTTGCCTGTTTGAATACACTCTTTGGAACTATTACCAGATTAAAATATTTTATAGATGTATTTCATTGAGATGGGACAAACGCTGCACTTAAAATTACCAATATTTATTCTGTAAAAGAAAAGTCAGCTAGGTTTTTATCATGATGATGCATTGTTAAGATGCCTTTCAATGTCTTTTTTTGTGTCTTAACAGTTCAGTGTTACCAGGTTAGGACGCTGGATTGACTTTGAAAATGACTATAAAACTCTTTACCCTGAGTTCATGGAGTCTGTGTGGTAAGTGAATATGCACTGCTTTATGGATTTGAAAAGTGAAAAAGGCTTCACTCATTGGAAATGTGTTGGTCCCTGTATCACTAGAACTGTTCCGAAAATGCATCAGGCAGAATAATTCAAATTATGTTAAATCTCTTGATGTCCAGGCGACACAATTAATGGTCCCATTTTTCCTTCTCCAGGATAGCAGGGCTTTGCAAAATAAAGTGCACCAGCACTGCTTTTAGGGAGCCCTGAAATCTTACTGCTCCATGTCAACTTCAAAGCAGTTCTGAAGATCTATTAATATGTTCCTTGGTTGGTTTAGGAAATTTTGTTCTATCTCTTCATTCTTGATGTTCTTCACACTGTCAGCTGTAAATGGGCAAACTGTCCAAGCTCAATTTAGCTCCAAACCTCTTCTTCAAGCCTGAATTTAGAGGCTGTGAATCTGCTGTTATCTTTTTCTTGGCAGCACAGTTCGACAACTGTCTTGGACTCCTGGTGCAGAGCTTAATAAAGTTTGGGTGTTTTGGCAATGTATTCAGGGTGCCTGTTGGGATTTCAAAAGACAAGATAACCTTACAGGTTATGGATGATCAAATTGGTTTAATACAGTGAAGAAATGGCAGCTGTGAGTCCTTTGGGTGATAGAATGACAAGGTGAGTTTCAGGGAGAGGTTTAGCAGAGTATATGCTGACAAAAAGCCATTGAAAAGCAAATTATGTGCATAATAATGTATTATTAAATATTAGATAATATTAGCTTTAATTGAGTAGTTCCATAAAGTTATGGCAATGGATTGAGAGACCTTTTAGATGTCCCTGAAGCCACTGCAGAGGGCTGAAGTGCCAGTGAGATTTCAGTGAGCATTGGAAAGATGGTGGGTAGGCAGCAGATGTTTAACTCGCTCAGCTGAAGAAACCCTGCATAATTATAAAGTCAAAACTGACAAGAAACCTTCATTTTGTAAATTACAAAAATACTTAGTGGCACCTCAAATCCTGTTTAACTGGCAGCTTAAAAACCAAACCTGCCTTGAGCTAGCTGCAGGGTCTCTCTCAGCAGCCCAGGCTTTTTTTTTGGTGGTTTGTTTCTCCCACCACCTCTTTAAAAGGTGGTTTCTGGTCTTTCACCTGTGTTACAGAGATCACATCCTCTAATGCTTGCTTTGATACAAATTCTGAATTATATTGGATCTGAAAACTCAAATTTCAGAAAGTATGTAGGCAAACAGCCTCTTAATTTTGTACGTTTTTGGCCTCCTGATACTGTTAAGTTTCTGTTAAATCATATAATGAAACACATGTTCTCTTTTTAAAAGTTGGGGTTTTTTTTTGGAAAGTCTCCTAGAACTGTCTCAGGGCTGAAGGAGATAAAGCTTAAAGAGAGCCCTGTCACTGCAGTTAGAATAGTGCTTTTGGCAGGGTAATGCAAAATTTTCTAAAAATTAAATAAATTGGATGGTTACCCAGACAATCACAGACCCACAAGGTGTTAGTGAAATTCCTTTTCATGTCCATCAGGAGTGATCATTTGAGCTGTAGGTTCTAGCATGCTTCTCTCACAATTGATAATTGATTCCATTTTTTCTGAGCTCCTTTTGAAATTCTTTAAAAAAGCTTTAAAATTTAGTGCCCAGTTATGTACAAAAGAGAAACTGCAGCTTAATTTTGGCATTGACTACACTGGAGACCATATTGGCCTGTCCAGTGGTTTTACCTTGTTCTGTGTGTGGGAGTACAATGCTGATTTTAGGTCCAGAAAAAAATACCCTGGCTATGAAAATGGTAGTGGGTATGGCAGCTGTAGGTTTTGTGGTTAAAATATGGTAAGGCGTTTTTCTTTAGTCATATAATTAGCTAAACCAGTTCATTTAGGTTATTTTTTTCCTGGTCTGTAGCTCTCCCTGCAGCTCTGGAGTGGCCTCAACTGGAATTTCTTTGTGACATATGGTGTTTTATTCTTTGTTTCTGTCGAGTTCAGTGAGATAATCTAATACTTGTGATAAATGTTTTCAGTGGTGGCTGATTTGATCCAAATTATTTAGATTTGAAGTGTTTAAGACTCAGACACCAGATACATCTGTTGTACAGTATCTCTACAAAACAATATTAATAAGCTCAGAATGCTAGAGTGCATTTATTTTTCATCTTTATAATTGTTCTGGTGGAAATGACTACTTTGTTGGCATTTTGGTGCTATATCATATGATGACTGACTAAACTGAATTTTCAGCCTGCTAAATTTTGACTTCCGACAAAGTCAATTGCTAGAATTGTGGTATCCTGGCAGTATTTTTCAGGGCAGGATTGAAAGCTGGTGTCAGAGTACTGCAGTGGTTTTGCATGTTAAGATCTAGTCAACTCTGCACATATTAAATAACTTAAATAGAACTTTTAAATTTAATTCTGTACAATTTGTCCTGCAGCCAGCTTGGCTCTCAATTAAAAAGTGCCCTTCACTGGAACAGTGCAATGAGAGTGATCTTGAGCTGGCACAAACATGAAATATGTTCTTGCCTTGTTTTTGTGCAGCCACAGGACACATCCAGTGACACGGAGAGGAGTTTGATGGGAGCTTAAACTTCTTACTGAGGTGGTCTGAAAGAAACCTTTGGGAGTTGGAATAGCTCTAAATGATTGTCTTCACTGCTGGCTTGTTGTATAGGTGTGGCTGGGTGTGAGTTTATTGTGGGGGCAGCTCTCCCTGGGCTCTGGGGAAGCAGGGTAGGATGAGAGGATGGCTCTGTTGTTCCCGGGGTGATGCCAGGGTTTGGCCTCTCCTCCTGCTCCTCTGGAGGGTGGCTTGAGCAGATTCCTGTCACCATCTAGTGCCCAAATGAGCAACTGCGGGCTGAGCCGGTTAGAGACTGTCCTGAGCTCCTCTTGGTGACAGAGCTCTGGGAGGAGGTGCCAGGGAGAGCTGGGCTCACACCCGACCTGCCCTGAGACAGGCCCAACACTCAGCACTAAACCACAATGATCTCAGAACAACAGATCTTGGAACAGAAATTCTCCTAACAGATTTCTAGAAATAGATTTCTCCTAATAGAAATCACTATTGCATTCTATGTATTCCATGACTAATGATTCTCTAGAGAGATATTGGTGCTAAGAAATGTGGTTTGTCCATTTTTCTATGAGTTACCTGTATTTTCTCCTTTGTTCTTGTATTTCTTTTGTGCATTAAGTTCTCTAGTCCCCTTGTTGTTATCTTCTCACCATTCCAATCCTTGTATCTCCTTCCCTGTATTTTGAAGAGGAATACACTGCACTCCTATGGATGATCTTTGGCATAAGTCTAACATCAGTTTTAGATACTCAGATTTTCTGTTATACAGGTATTTCACATTTCTGGCTTGATCCAGAATCTCTCAACAAACACCAAGTTCTAAAGATTACAGCTTGGAGGGTAGACCTGGAACAGGATGATCTCTGTATGCCAGGATTTTAAAGCTTTCAGTGGTAGTTGAACATAGAATTTGACAACTTCTCCACTCAACAATTCCTAGGCCCTGGAACAAAGGAATACTTCTCTTGACTTTCTTAAGGAGCTGTCTTTCCAAGATGCTGTTCTAAAGATAGATTGTGTTTGTTGTTGGAATTCATGTTCCACTTAGCTTTATGCTTTTTTGATTGTTGCTTTAATTTTGATTTCCTCTTTGTTTTTCAAGTGTAGTCCATGAGTTGTAGGAAAACCTTTTCCTCAGAAGCTCTGCTTCCCATGGTGCTGTTAGGATGCAGTGTTTGCTGAATTTCTAAATGACAGGGCTTCTTATATAGCATGGTGTTTGTGCCTGGATTTGTTTGGTAGGTCTACAGAGACTATAAAATTGTTCTTTTGATATGAACTGATGTGAGATCACACAGCAATAATTTTGTCCATTTACCTAAAGTACCATGGATATGCTGAAATCATAGACCTCTAGATCCTGCTGTCCTAATGCCCACAGAACTGTTTACAGTTCCTGCTGTTTTTTCTTTAAGAGGAGAAAAGGGGTGAAAACACTTTATATGTGTTTGAAAAGAAATCTCAGTGTTAGTTCTCTGGGAAAGCTGGAGTTCTGAAACCCTTAGGTACTGATCATTGCAAACATCCCTCAAAGGAATGGCATTAAGAACTTGGGAAGCTCCAAGATCAAATGCTTCTCTTTGATGTGAACTGGATGTACGTGTTTGAGAAGTGCAGCTAGCTTTTGCATAGTGAGAGATGTTGGATGCTGTGTGGGATGCCAGGGGTGTGTGGAGTGCTGCATTGATTGATTCAGTATCTTTTGGAAGCAAAAGCTCCCTTTGCTGGAGTTTGATTATATCCATGTGGTGTTTGTGTGCTGTGTGTGTGACTTGGATGAACAAATGTTGCAGGAAGGTTCTGTTTTTTTGGGAGTTCTGGAGAGAGCAAGGTTTTGTTACTGACTGGGCTTGAACCTCATGACACTTCAGGAACAACAAACTTATCACTTTGGAAGTTAAGCATTCCTTGCACCTTTAGGGACCAGATTCTCTCTGAACAAGAACCTGAAATATGCATCTTGAATTTCACCTTTTCCCAAACTGCATTTTTTCTGCAGTAAAGGTCTGAATGCTGCTCCCACAGCCAAGAGGAGGCAACTATATTTATGTTTGAGGAGAAATGTAGCAGATTTAGAGGAACAAGATTTGATTTCTCACTTCTGTGAGTACATGTTTTGTTTGTCACTAGAAAGGAGCTCTGTGGTTTCCTTAGATTATTTTTTTCAGAAAGCACTGCATTTTCAATTTTGGCTTACAAACCTAGGGCCTCTTTCTTGTGAAGTTGTCAACATTTTTCAGACATAAGGGTTAAACCACGTTTTGTGAGGTGATTGTCTAAAATACTGTGATGAATTTTTAATCAAAACATGATCTCCACCTGTGAGTGATTCTTACTTTTAGAACCATCTTGTCCTTGGCAGGTGCTGTGTTTCAGGTGGGCACTGTAGCAGGGAGCTCTTCGGGAATCATCTCTGCAGCTCTGCTGGTCACACACCAGAAGCTCCCAGCAGCTTTTTGTTAAGGAAACCACTGTAGGTGTTTTTTAAGATAACAAAAGAGCTTGTGTAGTGGTAGTGAGGGCTATGGCATCAAACAGCAGTCTTGACTCAATGATAATTCTGTTTATTCTGCTGTGTGAGGGCCAGGCCGTGACAAACTCCACATGAGTGCTCCTTGTGGCCTGTGAGGAGCTCGGGGGACAGATGTGGTGTGAAGCCCATCCCTGCTCTGAGTGCCCAGCTGGAGCCAGGGCTGTGCAATGGGATGGGATTGCCACAGGAGGGAGATGCCGGCCTGGATTGGGAGCTTGGCAGCTCCACGTAGTGCTCACCTTTGCTGAGCAGCTCCCTGAGTTTACAGTGATATTTACAGCTCAATTAAATATTCAGTGTTTCTCTGAGTAGTTTTTGTGTGCTGTTAGTAGGCAGTGTTCTATAGAAAGTAAAGTGGAGCCTTTTTCTATAGGTGTTTTAGTTACTGCTTTTGAAAGGCAAATAGAACACCTTCAGTAGGAATGCTGTCACTTGTCACAGGCTGCATTCATTATGCTCTGAGAAGGTAAGCATACATTTAAAGTTATTTTAACTCCCACAAAAACTTGTGCAGTTAGCCAGCTCAAATTTATATGCTGAAAGTTGGTAAAACTATAGTCAGGGATCATTTTTATAGAAGACTGATCTAGATTTATACAAGTCTGAGTTGATAAACTTAAAATCTGCACTGTAAAATAGTCACTCACTGCTATGTTTCAGACTTGAGTCAGGCAGCCACATCTTGCCTCTGGGTGACATTTCTTGATTGAACAAGGTTTCTTTGGAGTTGTGTGTTAAGGTAAGGCACCTTTGTAGGAGTGCACAGTTCTGAGAGACCTCTGGGTTTGGCTCCTCTTTGGCAGAAGTTGATGCTACTGATGATCTCAGGCTTTTTCCATCTCAGACTTTGTATTATATAATTTTTCTGATGTTAGTGTCCACTCATAGGAGAGTTTTGGATTTTTACTGGAGGCCCGTGGATGAATCTGAGTGGACTGCACATCTTTTCCATGTGACATTCTGTATTTTTTCCAGCTGCCTAATCTGCAGTGTAATAATTACTCTGATTAAGGCACCACAGGACTTCCATGTCAGCAAGTCGGGGCATGTCTCTTGATATTCTTATTTTGGGCCACAGATAAAATCAGTGCAGTAGTCTACTTTTTTTTTTTTTGTTGAAGATGATAATTTCAAGCATAGAAGACAAGACACTGACTGAAATACAGGTCCAGATTCTCAAGCTCAAAATGACAGGCTGTAGAAGAAAGTGCTGCTTGCCAGGATTGGGTTGGTTGCTTAGCAATGAGCTATTTATCTGCAAAAGGACCCAGAAAAGGGATCAGGATGGTTTGAAAACATAGTTTGAATAAAGGAGCTTTTCAAGTCAGCAGAGTTTAACAGTTTTTGTGTGAAATTCCAAATGACGAGGCTGTGCAGCAGCTCTGATTTGTGAGTTGAAGTTGGCAGGTTTATTTAAGGCTTGCCCTCTCCTGCCTTGCAGCCTGCAGGCTGTGCCACTGAGTGTGCAAGTCAGCGAGACATGAGAAGCTGATAAATGTTGATGATCCTTGAGGAAACCCTGCAGCATTCAGGGTTTGTCCATCACATGGGCACCTTGAGTTGTTGTGTGAAATGTTTCTCTTCCAGCTTCCATTCATCTTGAGCATTGACTCAATTTGTCATTTGTGGTATTAAGTGCTGTCTTGATTATTTCAAGCAAACATAAAGATGCAGCTCTGCTACAGGCTGTATTGATGATTTCCTAAGCAGAGTTAGACCTTGGTGTGAGGCTGTGATCTTGGAAAGGATCTGATCTCTCAAAGGAGAACATTAAATTGCAGCACTATAAAACTGAGTTCATGATTTTTCATGGTTAACTGTGCCTTCCTGTGGAAAATGCTCTCAGATTATCAGGATTTACTTGGGGTGGGTTGCAGGTAGCTCTGAGCTGTATCTGTGTCTCTGCTGTAGCAGTGGTTGCTACACGTGAGAAGTGAGCAGCCATGTCACTACAGCTCTTCTCTAAATTATGACTGATTTCAGCCATGTAAATTGTTCAAATTTCAGGTGATCCTTGTATTCAGGAAATCTGAGAAGGTATTTTGATGGAATACAGATCCATATTGCTGATTAATCTCTGTGCTGTGCAGCCAGTGCATGGCATACCAAGCTGCTAGAACCAGCTAAAGCCAGAAATTCAGTTGCAATCAATTATCTCTTTGCCTTTTGACTTGCAAGTACTGTCTTTAGTTTATGGTGGATTTTTTTTAAAAAGGTGTCATTTGGAAAGAAACTCCAGCTAGAGCAGAAACCCCATTTTGCAGTTTATTTACCAAATATGAAACACCAAGTTATTCCTTGTTCCTTATGTGATTCCAGGTGGGTTTTCAAGCAGCTCTATGACAAAGGACTGGTGTATAGAGGGGTTAAGGTCATGCCTTTTTCAACTGCATGCAACACCCCCCTGTCCAACTTTGAGTCCCATCAGAACTACAAGGTAAGCTGCAGTCAGATTTCTCTGTTTTCTTCTGTTTGGATTTGAAAAGCTTTAGTACTTTTTGCTTGGTGATACCTAAGCATGTCATTACACTCCAAATTGGTTGTAAAAATCTAGGTAAATGGGTTAATTTTGATCATATTTTGCTGTATTTGGATCCCTTGATCCACACTTTGTTTTATTGTGGTAAATTCCTCCCTCTTTAGAATCCCAAGGTTTTATTGCAGTGGTGGATTTTTATGCTGAATTTTCAGAGGAGTGAGCTGCAGTTGTCCCTGTCTGTGCACATCTGAAAAGAAGAGGGTCTTTGGCAGGGTTTGAATCTTTTGTGAGGAGATTCATAAGGAATGTCAAAGACTCTGTAGCTGTAGAGTAATGGTGTTTTTGAGAGTCATTAATTTAGATTGGGGAACACCAGAAAATGTTTTACGTAATATAATGCAGGGTTTACTGTGATTTATAAAATGTTCCTTTAAAAGTGAGTGACAAGATAAAGCAAGAGCAGCTTCTCACTTGCAACAAACTCATGTTCATGTATGTGAAAGCAGAACTTGTGTCCCAATTTCCAAATTACACATTAGTTAGTAGATAGAGGTTTTGTGTCCTTTCCAATCCTGACCCAGGCCTCCATATCTTTATATTGTAAATCTTCCACTTGCATTGTGAGAACAGAGAGCTAGCACAGATTGTACATCTGGTCTCTACATCTTGCCTAAAAAAGGCCAGTTTTCTGGCCAAAAATAGTGTTTTTAGAACAAATGTTTTAAATAGACTTGGAGTACAATGCAGCCTACAGATAGCAGAGAGTAGCAGAGCTTTTAGTATTGCTGAGGTGTATTTACACTGAATAAAAAACGGTTTGTGATTTATTAAAGAGAGATCTGAAAGAGATCTTGATATTTGTGAATGTCTGACGACTGATATAATTGCTTTTCTTGTCCTTATTGACTGACATTTCACACAGGCTCAGATAAATGAGCTTTCTTTAGAACAAAGGTTATTTTGGAGGGTTTATGTGTATGTATATCTATGTTCTCTTTTTCCATAAAGCCAAAGCTCTTTTCTCTTCTTGAGTCTTAATGAAATATTTAGATGCTGTTTCTTACTCTAGAACCAGAGGGGTGTGTGTGTGTGGGATGCTGCTCTACCTCTCCATGCAAAAATTATCTTTCTCACCTACTAGAAATGGTGTTTAGAAGTTGTGGGTCTGTGAGCTGACAGGATTTATTCTTAGTGGGCACATTAATTTCTGGGTGTGAGGCAGCTGCTGCCTTCCTCACAATGGAAAGCAGCCTTTGGCTTTTGTTTATTGATCCTCTGAGAATTGGGACACAGATCAGCAGCAATAGGACACAAGAAGCATGTTCAGAACCAGAGCTGGGTGTCCCATGCACACCTGAGTTAACAATGGCAGCAGCTGCTATTGCATTAAATTGAAGTAGTGGTGTCTGCAGGTGAAATTGTGACAGTTAAAACACTACACAGTGCCATTACCTGCCAGCCTGCACGGTATTTTTTATGCTTTGCCAGTTGTTTCTATCTCCTTGGTGAGCTCAGTGCTTCAGAAAGCAAAGTGAGGAGCCTCCAGTGCTGCCTCACACTTGGTACAGACAGAGCTGAGAGCTCCATCTCTGCCTGGTATTGAGCACAGGCCATGGGTTATGTAATATTTATGTTTTACTGTTGACTGCACCAGATGTTCACAGAAAATTCCCTCTGGAGCAGCCCTCAGCTCAGCCAGAAATAGCTGCCTGTCCCATGATGCCATGAACTGTTCCATGATGCTGGATGGAAAGCAGAGCGCCTTGCACGAGACGTGCCCAGGCCACAGAACCTATTTAGGGGTGGTGTGCATGGCACCCTCTGAGCTGGCATCTAGAATTTCCTAGTGAAAATTTCACATTTGCAGGATAAGACTTGCTTTACAAGCAGCTTTTCATCATTTCTGAAATGTGAAGTGACTGAATAGGGTTGTACTTGGCTGAAAGAAAATCTTGTTTTCAGGGGATTTTTTTGGACTTGTTTGAAGGTGAAGTTCTGTAGAGTAGCTGACAAAGGTTTCCTTTCCTGAGTTTTTTT
The DNA here is from genome assembly GCA_013397375.1 of Toxostoma redivivum. NCBI lineage: Eukaryota > Metazoa > Chordata > Aves > Passeriformes > Mimidae > Toxostoma > Toxostoma redivivum. Next base: position 655,874 of record VXBI01012201.1, on the reverse strand, counting down.
TTTTTACTGACATACTCTTGTTTTTAAGTGCCCCAAACATTCCCCTCCCTCTTGTTAACAACAGCTTTTTAATTAGAGATGGATCACTTTATATGATGGCTGTTCTTTCCTCATCCTTGGCTCAAGAAAATTTGGAAAAGGCTTTATTTAGCAGTATCTGAGAAACTGCTAATTTTTCTGACCCTTGAGATTGGTTCTAAACTTCGAAAATGGGGTTATAAGAAGTACCTGAAGGAACTGCACTTGTCTTTCTTTGGTGTTTTGGCAGAAAATCCCCCAAATCTCCCTGCTAATGGGAGATTTTAATCCTGTGGCCTTGTTGTACTGGCAGACTGCACTGGTGTAATGAGGAGCTCAGTGACTGTGCTCTATTCTGACTTTAGTGCTGCCACTTCACCTTTTACATTACAGATGAACATGGCATGTTAAATTGTTTTTCAGGATGTTCAGGATCCTTCAGTGACTGTGAGCTTCCCACTGGAGGAAGATCCAAGTGTTTCTCTTGTTGCTTGGACCACAACTCCCTGGACCTTGCCCAGCAATCTGGCCCTTTGTGTTAACCCAGAACTGCAATATGTAAAACTGAAAGGCAAGTGTTGAACACCTCCTTCTTCAGTGCCTGGGAATATCTACTTATGCTTTGTATTTTAGACTGGTATGTTAAATATACAGAACTTCTCTGGGGTTGAACCAGTGGTCGTTTGAAGGATGGCATCCACTTTGGATGTGGCTGATAATTTCCAACTGCTCTGCTCTTGTTATTTAACCTGAATTGAGAGGACTATTCCTTAAAAAATACCGATAGATGAAATAAAGAATAATAAAAAAATAGTGGGGGGGGTGTTTGTAGTCTTTAATTATACCTTCATCTACAAACACCTCTCCCCTTTTTTAAAAAAAAAATAGTAGGAATTTCCAGTTTCAGCATAACCACATGAATCTGTCGTGTGTTAAACATGAAGTTGTGCAGGCCTTTGTAGTGAACTCCACGTCTTTGGGTTTTCTTTCTTTGAAGAGAACTAAAAAGTTTTAACATAAATTTGGTCATCTTAAAAAGAAATACTGGGTATTTTCAGAAATAACCTCACTTGCCTGAGGTGATGAGTTGGATTTGGATGTATCTGGCTCACTGCTCACTGCCTGAGTTGGCAGGGTAGCAACCTGAATAAAATTTGTCATTGAAGTTTGAAAATCAGGGTGATTTGGGGTAGAAAATGAGTTTTCTTCATAACTTTTCACTCTTTTTTGATGTTAACTTCCTTTGTTGGTATATACTTCTTTTATGAAGAAATCCAAGCGTGTAATTGAAATAGCAAATCTCAGGAAGTGCATCAAGTGCAGTCATTACCTTACAACTTAATAATATTGATTTTATGTAGTCATTGTCCATCTTCCAGTTGTTTCCCTGTGTTTCAGTTACAATTTACTGAAACTTATCAATTGCTTTTTAAATTTGAACTCACCAATAATAGACAAGGTATTTCTGCCTCTGCAATAACAAAACACACTGAAAATCAGTGGCCTGGGTTTCATCCTGTGGTTTCTGTTTAAACTTAGCCTTTGGAAAGTGTTCCTTAACTGGCTGTGTGGGGAAGAAATAGCTGGAAAGTAGTAAAGGATTATTCTGGGCAGTTTTATTGTTAAAATATTTTACATATATTGAAAGGCTGCATCATGGTGCACATGAGGGGACTAAACTCAGATTTGTGAAATTCCTGTTTTATTTTATATTCTAGATAAAGCCACAGGGAAGATATACATTTTGATGGAGTCCAGGCTGGTGGCATTGTACAAATCTGACAGTGAATATCAGATACTCGACAGGCAAGTACATCAATTATTATACTTGCTAGCTTTCAGTGTTTTTCTAGATCTGAAGTGAAATATTTTTAACAAGATAGATTTCCCTGCATCTGTGTTTATATTGCGAAAATCTATAAAAGGAATTGGAGTTTACTGGAACAAATTAGTCTTGTATGTGAAGCTACAAATAGAAAAAGTTTCCTTGGGTCCTTGTATTGTGGTGGGGAAAGAAGGTTCCATAGTCCACCCCTTTCCTGTGTGTTTACATGAAGGTGAAAGTTGGAGAAAATGCTGGAGATGTGGTCCAAATACCTTCTTCTACACATTATGTAAAGATTTAAAGAGAAATGGGCAAAACAATCCCATTGTTTTTAGCAAATAAATATTTCTTCTGTAATTAGTAGCAGTCATTGCTTTCTGCAGGGTGCTTATTCATCTTGATTAGGTGGAAAAACAGGAATTACTTAAGAAGTCAGACTGGGCAGGGGGTGCAGGTATTAAATTCTGTAGCTCTTGTAGACAAAATGTGTGTCTTGGCTTTTCTTAAACCTTTTCTATAAACCAGCAGCCTGTTAAAGAGGTCAAATACAACAGATATGTGTTTGCTCACTTTATTCAAACAAACCAGAAAACCCTATAAAACCCCATATAACCACAATAAAAATAAAGACTAGAAATATTTTTGAGAATAACACCCTTTCTTCACTGGCATGAGTTATTTCTATTTTTCTCTTTTTATCAAGCTGTTGAAAGCTTTAAATAGAAAAAATGGAGGTTATTTCAGCTAAGCAGTTGCATGTAATCATTAAATTAGGGAAACACAGAACTGGAATGTTTGTTTAAGATGCTTCCTATTCTGATGGCTCATACTGTGACAGTTGAATAATTTTCTATTTCTGCATTGATTTCCCTCCTTCCCCCCCATGAGAATGCTCCTAAGCTGTCACTTGGTCTGTACCAATTTAAGCTGGTGTTCAGTTTCTACAGATGATGTTCAGTGCTCTCCTCCTTCAGGGTTGGCTGAACTTCTGATCTCTGGAGTTTTTTCCTCCCCTCTGAGTCATCAGTGAAACCACTGAACAGTGTCAGTGTCAGGATGGCTCTGCCAGGACACTACTGGGAATTTTCCTTTGGTCTGATACTGAATTAACAAGAAGTCTCTCTTGAAGTGGTGGTGTTCCACCAGTTCAAGTATTTGTGCCTGTTGGAATGATGAAGTGTCAAAACTCTCACTAACACTAAGACCTAAATTTGATCTGCTTGCTTGCTATCTAAGCTGGTAAGTCTGCCCCAAAAAATTTGGCTTTGTGTGGCTTGTTCTTGACAAATTCACATTGTATGTTCTTTAGCACTTCACTTACTAAAAACCCTCAATCACTTGAAATTTAATCAGGTTGTTTGACCTGTCTCAGTGGTTTTTGGGTCCATCAGTGCTTCAGTTCTCTTGGGAAATACAGATACTCTGTTCCTTTTTGGTCTTTTGAAACCTGTTCAGAGTGTCTAAAAACTAAGCCTTCTATCAAAACCATTTTATTTTCTTAAGTATTTTTGAATACATTTGCTTTAGGCTTAAAAAAGAAGCAAGCTAGCCCATTTATTAAATTTGTTGATCTGTTGTCTTCTGCTTCCAAATTCTTATTTTAATGCTATACTACAAATTTAACTTCAGTGTGACTGCTGTCATTCTATATCCAGGAATGCACAGAACATTTTGGTCTTTTTTTTTTTTTTTGATACGGTGTCTTCATTAGAAATGGGAAAAGCCTGCTCTTTAAGGCAATCACACACATTTCAGGTGTTGTATTTATGCCCCTGACTAATGGTATTTCTAACACCACCACCACTCACTCCTCCAATCTCATGATTATTTTCAAAATTTTACATTTTTTAACCTCTGCCTGTCTATAAGGCTGCTAGCATATCTCTTTGCAGAGCAGTATATTTCAGTTCTTTTTGTATTAGTGCTATGGTCTCTTTTCAAGCTGGTTTCTTTTCCTGGTTTTGGTCATGCTCCAGTTTTTCTGTTATGTAATAATTAATTTTCTCAAATGTGAAATGTGAGACAATTAAAAGGTAGCTGGTAGTTGAATGGATCTGTGAAAGATTTAGATCTATGAGTATCTAAGTTAATAGAAATGAACTTCACCACTTCTGCTCTTAACTTTTTTTCTTCCTTTAGCTCTCTCTTAAATTCTCAAGCAGTCAGGCCCTTGAGGGAGAAACAGATGCAACTTAATCTATACCAGGCATCAGGCTGAGGTCAGGGAATGGTCTGATTGAAAGTGTTCAGTGTCTGAAGTCCCCTGAACTGGCTGCTTTGCTCTCATGAATTGCTCTGGCTGTACTATCCCAATTTTGGCCATCCTGTGCCTTCCTGTTTTATTGAGCAGTGGTAGATAGGATGTGTTTGTTGAGCATTTCCCTCCCCTTAGGTTAGATTTCAGTCCTTTGGCATATTAAACATTTCATTTCTTCACACTATTTTCCCTTGTCTTCTCTTTTTGGATTCTAAAGAATCCAAACCAGATATTCCTGATCTCCTGAGAGTGAAGGATTGCTGAAGTGATTTTAAAGAGTCTTACTACTATAACTTAGGTCACAAGAAGGCACCATTGTATAAATTTTCGACCTGAAGCTCAGGACTTTGACAAAGTATTTCAGATCCCAAAATGAAAATCAGGAGTGTGATCTACAACCTTTCCCTCTCTCTGACTTGTGTTAAATAAGAATATAACTGTTTTTTTTTTACAGCCAATTCTGGTGCTTCACATTGTGTATCTGAGCATTCCCACATCTGTGTGGCTGAGCATTGGGATGCTTTTCTCCCATCTGATCCTGATTAAGCACCTCAAACATTCCTAAAGCTGTTTGTAATATAAAAACATATATAAACCATCTGCAAAGCTGAGGCTTAAAATAGAAATCTCTATTCCTAGAGGATATTGTGTGTGCTGAGCTGAGGGTTGAGCTCTTGAACTTGGCAGTAAATGCTGCTCCAGGTCCTTCCTGTGCAGTGAAACAGCTTTGAAGAGCCCCCCACTTTGAAGGAGTCAAGTGTTTTATGGTTTGACCATTGTTTGGAAGTTGTAGATCAAGGACAGAGTAGGGAGAGACCACAGCTGGGACACAGTCAGAGAGCCAGCCCATCTATCAGGTTAAGTTATGTTTTAGCTGGATTTCCCCCTTGAAATTGGACGATTTAAGCACTTTCAGGAGAGTTCTGAGCTGCAAATCCCAAGCTAATCAGTGCCTTTGTCAGCTGCTGTCAGAAGGCTGAAGGGAGCCAGACCTGCAGGCTCCATCTCTGCTGTGCATTTCTTGTCTGCCTCAGCTGGTTCCTCAGCCAGTCCTGTCTGTGTTGGAGCATTCCCTGAGATGCCTGTGGAGAGTTTGGATCCCAGTTTTAGAATAAGGAATGAAGCATCTGAGTTTTATAGGCAGCAATACCCTGTGTCACAATCTTCTGTACATAAAATTTCAGGTGTTTTGGATCATTATTTAGTTCTCTTGGACATGCTGAGCTTTAGGCTTTGTTGTTCTGAATATTGTGTTTTATCCAGAGGATTCTTGCCCAGCTTTACCACAAGGAGCTTGTCATTAATGCTTAATTCCTTTATTAATTTGCATAGATTGAAGTCCATCAGGTACAAGTTGTTGAGTGGTAGCAGAGATGCATGAAAAGATACTGTTTTTTATCAAAGTCTAAGTTACCACAGAGGAGGGGAGTAAACTTTAAGGAAATTATTTTCATAATCTCAAATCAAATTCTGTCAGGGAGGTGAAGAAGCAAATAGGAAAAAAAGCAGTTTTCAAGTTGTTAATTTATGTTCTTGTAAATCTTTCTTCTCAGGTTTCCTGGTATTGTTCTTAAAGGCAAGAAATACATACCACTCTTTGAATATTTTATTCAGGTAAGATGAACCTGATACAGATAAAAAGACAAAAATAAAACCCATTCTGAGTATTCCTTGTTTATATTATAAAAATATGTTAGATTCTAATAACAAACTCCAGGTTGGATTAAAATACCTTAAAATCCTAGGGAAAGTTTGCAAAACAGTGTTGACTTCTCTCTCTAATTTTTTTCCTTTAAGTTTTAAATATACTCAGAGTAAACACTGAGTTTTTACTCTGAGTATGATAGATATGATAGATGAAGTTTGATTTCAGATTGCAGATCAATTTCAATACACATTAACAAATACATATTAACAAATATTCTCTCATTTTCTCATCTGGTGAGTGTTGTGTACCTCCTAAGTCCAGAAGCTTTGTCTTCACAAGAGAATGACTGACTTTGGGTAACAATCACATACATGTCATGTTTCCCACTGAAGAGTTTGCTCAAAACCTACTGATGTTTCAGATTTATCTGGATAAGCACTGCATTAGGTCTGACATCATAGATAAGAGAATATGTAGCAATAGGAGAGTGCACAGAGAATTTTTCTATTTTTAAAAAAAATCTTTTTAAAAACTGATTACCTTTTTCAAGGAGGAGAGGTACAGCACTGCTGGCCAGGCAGTTGTGAACTCCTGTAAGGGATTTGGTCATTTGTGACACTTTCTGTTATGAAAGATGTGCAGGAGTCAGCAAAGGTGGGAAAACCTCTGTAGGGAGCAAGGTCTGGTGTTTCTAGAGGAAAGTGAAACACAGCTGAATCTGGAAAATTGGACTGTGCATCTGAGGTTTGGAATGGATAAATTTTGTGAGTCCTTCTGTATTTGTAAGGAGCAGATGGGGGCATCTACAATTTTTTTATTTAGAATGGAGATCTTATCTCAAAATATCTCCTTTCAGAACAAGCCAGGCCATTTTTTTGGTAACATATTTGGTTCATCTGTGACTGCAGTAATTTTTTTACTATTGTTTCACTGAATACTAAATAACTCTTTATTTTTCATTATCTGTATACTGAACACACTGAAAATTGTCATATCTTTTCTTAGCAATTTTCTTCAGGATTTTCTCTTTTATCAGTTGGTATTTACCATGCTCTTATTCTCTGGAGGGAATAAAAATGTGTGACTATAAAAGCAAACTTTTTTTTAATTCAGAGGTATAGGGGACATACAAACAATACAGGGAAGCTTCTGTACCTGTCTTGGTTGTGCCCTCACGTTCAGGAGTGTATTGATTTGCAGTCTGTTAAGCAGAACTGTGTGAAGATCTGTGGCTTGAAGAGTAATTGACTTGGAGGCCTTCTGGAGAGGTGTGAGATCTAATCACACTTGACACTCTTTAAATGAAGTACACAGGTGTCTGGGCTATGGGAAGTCATTAAGTCATGTTAGGGATGTCACATTTTACTATGTCACTGATTCTTGATGCGGTTCTTTCCTCTTCTGTGTGGCTCATGGCTCTGCCAGGTTCTGAACAACTCTGTTTGGCTCTATGTATGTAAATATATGCCTATATAAACCCATATTTTTGTGTTACAGTGCAAAGAAAAAGGTGCCTTTACTGTGCTAGTGGATGGTTATGTGAAGGAGGAGGAAGGCACAGGAGTTGTCCATCAGGCTCCCTATTTTGGTGCTGTAAGTGTGAACTACACATCTGTAATGTTCATTTTGGCCAGCACACATTTCTTGGTTTTCTAGCTCCTGGGGGCTCTCTCAGGGTGATTGATGCTAAACAATCTTCCCATTTGCTGATTAAAAATGTAAGAATATCATATAGCTTTGTATTCTCCTGAGCTCTACCTCTTAGTGCCTCTGCAAGACTGGAGATGTTTTGTGTCCCTTGCTTTGCTTTGTGTAGTGGTGTGTGAGCTGAACTCACCACTGTATTTTTTGTGTGGCATTGATCTCAGCTTTTCTCAGAGTCTGAAGTTAGAGCTTTGAGAAGGGCTCATCTGTGGCACTGGCAGTGAAAAGTGGCTTTGCTAAGTGATAATTTTGGTTGGGAGCAGTAGTTCTGCTCAGCACACTGCCCCTCTTCAGTGTTTCAATTTCATTACTCACTGGGCTTTTAGAGAATGAGAAAACGCTTTTGCTGCTTTTGTCCTGAGACTTTATCCCTTGGTGTGAAAGGATTTTGTTGCACTCCATTCTTTTTTTTTTTCTGTCTTTATTGTCCCTTCCCTCAGTCTGTTCTTTTTTAAGGCTAAGAGGAATAATTTGTCATGGATTTAATAATTTCAGTTTTTAGACACTTGAATTAAATGCACTAGTTCAGGCTCATTGTCCTTTTTGTAGAGTGTCCTGTCTTCAGCCATTATCCAAAGATGCCCTCAAAAAACTTGCAGTGCCTAGCAATTAGCAATCCCTGGACCATGAGCTCTGTCATAATTTCCAGAGCAACTTGGCATTAGCAACAGGCCTCTTTGTATTCATGTGAAATAGCCCATCCTCTTCCATCCTTTTTTCCCTGCATTTTTCTGAAGGGTACATCCATTGTGGTGGTGTTTCCCTTGTCAGGATGATGGTTGATATGAAAAGATGTTCCAGCTTAATATAGCTCTGAATAGAGAAAATTAGAGTGGGCTGTGCTAGCAGTTAATAAAGAAAATATTGGTGGCTAGTCAAGTGTCCTCAGGAGGATAAATCCTGTCACACTTCTGTTCTTCAGACTCTCCCCTGGAGCTGCATCCTGGGTGTTCCAGGGGGGTTTAGAGAGTTGGTTTAAAGTCAGGAGCTCTTGCTGTGGGAGATGGAGGGAAGGGAAGAAAGAGGCTGCCAGCAGGAAAGGAGCTCTGGAAGAAGCTTTCTTTCCCTGGCCTGCTCTGAGTGGTTTATGTATTTGCACAGTCCAGTTAAACTTGTTGGAAAGGTTGATTGGCCTCTTAGAGCAAGGATTATCTGCCCTCTTTTATTTGATTTTTTTAATAAGCCCATTGAGTTTTGTAAACACAGAGGAAAAAATATTTCTCTCTCTTCTGGGAAATCAGAAATTACTTGTAAAACATTTTTTGGGGGGAAAAAACCTGAGTAACAGTTAAATGCTTCACGCAGAAAAAAATTAAATAAAACATTGTGTGAGGAAAGTGCACAGGCATCACAAACAAAACCTTGCAGTCATCAGCTAAAGACAAGTTTGAGTAGATAACTTTTGGTACAGGGGCCTGAGTCAATGGGTTGTGCTGCCTTCAGAAGGAAAGTGCACAGTGTCTGTTGCACTTAATGCTGCTGCCTTCTTTTTGAGGTGCATGTAGTTCAGTTTTGACAGCCCCCAGATTATTTCTGTTCAGAAAAGCTCACAGAAGCCCTGGTGTAAGTTCAGGATTTCATTATTATACAGTAGGCTCTATGTAGAATGGTGTTGGTATTGCATGTGGGCCTTTAGAAAGGCTTAGATGAAAGAAGGGAGTTCATGGTGGCAGACAGGATTGTCTTCCTGGTTAATTCCTCCTCTGCACATTCCTGTTGAGTTGAAGTGAATAGAAAATGAATAATTGGACCAGGACAGTCAGAGGAGAAGAAATAGAGCACAGTCCTTCATAAACAAGCTTTGAGTCTTTGTTCCTTCCCATCAATGTAAGTGAGTCCCTTTGATAAATTAAGTTGGAAAGTCAGGGTTTAAGTAATCTATTTAAAATCATACTTACTGATACATGTTCTGTATTGCTGATACCTCAGTAATGTATCCTTCTCCAAAAAAATTGAAAGTAAAAATTCACCTGCATTTAGTTCCAGATGTAGTTTCATTGTCTTGTGGGATGCCTTTGCCAAATACAAGCTGCCACACCATATCAGAGCACTCTATTATTTCAGTTCAAAAGACATCAAAATTAAAGCTCACAGAACAAGACAAACCTATATTAAAAACGCTGTAAACTCATTGTGCCTCCAGATTAACATGACACTAAAATTCAGTGCTCAGGCATTTCATCATATGTAGATGTACCTGCAGTCAACTTAATAAGCTTTAGTAACACTTGAATTTGCATACAAATTTTTAATTTGCAATACTTCTAGTGCCTGCTCAGACTGTGACACACAAGTTTCATAGATCTGTTACTGATGCACTTTTTTCAGTACCTGACATGTTTCTGTTGTTGTGTTGAAATTTCACATAAAATGCTTTTGATTTCTCACAAGTGAGCTGTTTAACAGTTTCTGCTTATTTTGTGTACTGCAATTTCTGTGTGTAATCTTTTGTGGGATTTTGAGGTACAAGAGTGGCCATTGTAACTCCTAACCTGAAAAAAACTGATGTTGGTCTTAGCTTTTACTTAAGCTTAGCACTTGTGGATTCATTGTATGTGCCTGAATATATTCTTGCTTCGTGATTACTGAAGGAAATCTTCATTAAATCAAATGGCTGCTCATTCTGGAGAGCTTCCATTCATGTTCAGGTTGTTCAAAAGCAGGGAGTGACTGCAGAAAGGCAGAGCAGCAAATCCCTTTGTGTACCCTTGGCTGCAGCAGTGCTGAAGTAGAGCTGAAGCACCTCTGGCATGAGGTGCTGCCCAGGGCAAGGTTTGTTGTGCTGCTTCAGCTGGGCTGTGAATGTGCCAGGCTTTACAGTGTGTGCTGGCTGCTGCTTCAAAGCCTTTAACAGCTCACTGCCAGATCAGGGCTGACATCAGCTCTGTCATCTGGCCTGTGTTTTAAACCCCACAGCTCCCAGTCTCTCAGCAATAACAGCTGAGCAAAGGCCAGCAGAGAAGGGGCTTATCTCAGTCATGTCCTGGCTGCAGGAGCTGGGTGACCCAGTGCAGAGTGAATAATTGTGAATAATTGTGTAATGCTTTCTGCATCTGCTGGGCAGGGGAAGAGGCTGTTCTCTGCTGGGAGTGCTGGAGCTGCAGGGATTTGTTGTTTCTATGTGTAAAGCTTTGGTCCATGAAGCAGCCAACTTCTCTGTCTGGGCATGAGTTTCATCCTTGTAAAATGCAGCAAGTCTGGCTTGGAGGAGCTGGGAGCCACTGGGATAGTGGGGACAGCTGAAGGGATGAGGATGGGGCTACAAAGAACATGAAAGTCCTGCCCTGGATCTCCTGGTTCGCCTGTGTTGGTTAGGCCAGGGAAGGAGAATTCAGGGAGCTGTGGAGCACTGGCCTATGAAATGTGTATTTACACACTGGCTTTCATGGGTGTCCTTGGTCAGGCTGAGAGGGTGCTTCAGATGCAGCTGCTGTGTATCCTGTAAGAAATTGCTGTAACTGAATAAGATGCAGATTTACTGTGACTTCAGACTTGAAGGTAAAATCTGAACTTTTCTATCCCCCTACTAATTTTATTTTAATCTTTTCTCCGATGCCATTATTGTTCAGTCATGTTCAGGAAAGTCTGAAGCAACTATTTTTTTCTATTTCTTACTGCTACAGGAAATTAAAAATTTAAGAGGAGACTGGCCAGGAAAAAAAACCTGTGATGTTGTCCATGTGTGGTTCTTGGTCAGTAGTATTGCCCATGGGCCGAAAAAGATTGAGAAGTGCAGGTTTAAAGGCTTTGCATTGTTGAGATATTCAGAAAATGGGACTGCTTATGTGAAATGCCAGAATTAGATTAAAACAGCCTGCTTTCTGAAAAATGGTGTATTGGCTGGAGAGCTGGGCAGATCTAGGCTCTGGCTGGGACAGGAGCAGGATGGAGTGGATGGCAGTTCTTTTGCCATGAAATGGTTGGCTGAAGCTGTTCACTGCATGAGTGTGTGTATATACTCAGACAAACAAAATACGTATGTGTGTATATGCATTGATGTGCATAGAAAAACATACACATATCCCCTGTACTAGGAAGGAGTCTGAAGAAATCATAATTTTCTGCATGAATGAAACTACAATTGTATAAACAGGGCTTTCTCATAAGTATTTGGGATTAGTGAAGGCTGAGTATTTTGCTTTTCTTGTCCAGTCATCACATTATCTGTTTAATATTTAATTTGTTTCAAGGGATGGAAATTTTACCCAGTATTTTGTATTCTTTTTCAGGATGATTACAGGGTCTGCATGGATTTTAATGTCATTCAGAAGGACTCTGTGCCTGTGTGTCCTGTAGATGCATCAGGCTGCTTCACAGCAGAAGTAGTTGACTTTGCTGGGCAGTATGTGAAGGTCAGTGGGCCTAGAGACAGTAAACCACTACTTTATTCAAGATACATTTTATATATGGCAGAGGCTTTCTTTTCTTTCCCTGTGTGGGCTTGTTTTCAATGTGTGACTGGTATCTGGATAAATCAAAATGTGTTTTAACATTTGCAACAAGGTTAGAATTGTTTATTCAGGAGCTGAGAAAAAAGTTGAAATGCAAGTAAAGTTGTTTGTCTGTGAGAGGGCAGCAGAGTATCCTGTTTGCAGCTGCTGCAGAGAGACTCTCACTCTGTGCTTTTTCCTGACACAAATGTCATGTCCAGAGTCTCGTGGCACATGTGCAGGGCATCCCTCACCTCTGGATGACTCTGAATTCCCATTATTAAGTTTTTCCCAGCCAGTTAATGTAATGAGCCACTAGAAGGGAGAAATCCATTCAAAGTAATTTCCCCCACTTGTGGGCTGGGTTGCAGAATTTACTTGCTAATAAATGCAAGAGAATCCCGGGAAGATGAACCCAGAGAAAGTCCACATTGCTGCAGATACAAATCCCTAGCAGGGAGTGCCTCTTAAATTCCATGTCCTGAGAAAACAAATTGCTTTTAGCCCTGCTGCTACAGTTTGATAGCAAAGCATGTTCCTGTAAACAAATGCAATACAAGATTCTAAAGTCTTTCTCAATTAAGTTGAGGATTCAATCAGTTATCTTTCCTTCCTGCTTTATGCATTAAGGCAAATAAGACTGCACTGGAGGCTCCATGTTTAGCTTCTTGCTGGTAGAAATCTGAATTTAAGGCTCTTGGAAAACTTTCTTAAAATACTGAATTTTTCACTCTTAGATATTTATATATTTTTTCCTTAATGTCATATTGACACTTGTATGTTCAGTAGATTGTTTTAAATTATCAATACATAGTTTCCACTTCCAGCTTAGCATGTAAATCCCAGTTAGTGAGGTATTGTGAAATATGCTTCAAATTCTGAAATCTAGTCACTTTAGAGGAATGGGATATCAGGAAGTTTAAATATTAAATAAAAAGCACTATGTGATTTCCTGCCACAAAATTAGAAGACTCAATTATTAGGATATAAAATGATGTGATTTCTGGCTTGTATTGGTGTTTCAGAAAATTTGGATTTTACACAAAATTGTGTATATGTGGAAAGAGAGTTAAGGGTAAAAAAAGGACTGAACTGTTAATTTATAAATTTTAATTTATCCAGGTAGCAGAGACACATTGAAGACACAGGGCTTGGAGAGCAAATAACTTTGCAAATTTAGTATTTTACAGTGCCCCTGCAGGAAATGTATAAACTTGATAGAAACCTTCTGTGTGTGTGAATGTAAATGCTGGGTTATGCATAGTTTTTTTAAAAATTTAGTATCCGAGACAAATCCTGTAGTAGCTTACTGAGTGATATGTATATAAATGTGTTTTTAGGATGCAGATAAGCACATCATCAGATGGCTGAAGGAGAAGGGCCGGCTGATCCACAGCACCACCTTCCAGCACAGCTACCCCTTCTGCTGGAGGTAAGCACACACCTCTAACAGTGGTGGGAGTTTGCATCATTTAATTAGTGCTTTGTCTCAGTCTCTTCTGCCTTCATTCAGAGCCAGGATTAAAAAACACACAAAGGAAACTGATTTTTCTCATGTTCAGGCTTGGTTGTTTATTAAATTTTATCTAAAGTACAGAGCGTTCAGCAGCACTTCTAGTTACTTGCTAGAAGCGAGCAAAATGGAGGAAGATCCAGCTGCTACAAGGTCTCTTGAAGCCAAACAGTCCAATAGAGAATTAACACCTATATTATTTATACTTTTAACCCAATAACTGGATTCCCATGACCCTCAGTGTGACACTGACTGACCAATCAGAAACTACTGCCTGAAACCATGGAGAAGAAGGAAGATGAGCACAAAAAGAGACACCACCCCAAATCCTCCATCTTGTCCCAGACCTATTACTATACTATAAAAACCTCACATTTAAAACCCTTTACCATGTGAAATCACACTTTTATTTAACTACACACCTCTGTTTTTAACTCCATCACCCAAATCTGGAAGCTTTCTCCAAAGGCTTAGGTGAAAAGCAGTGTTCTCCAGGGGCTCAGTGCCTGACAGCACAGAAAGCTCAAAAACCCCAGGGTTCTGGGATCCCACAGTGACCTGCACCTCCCTTTCAGTTGAAGTTTCTAACAGAGAAGTTTTTCAGGTTTCTCCCATATTTCCCCCCTCTATTACTTAATTTTCCTGACAAAATTAGAAGTAACACAAACTGAGATGATGAATTCAGGAGAGCTCCAGTTTTGGTTTAGTCAAAGAATTTTTCTTTTTTTTTGCCATAAAACTGATGAATTTGGGTGTAGTGCTGAAATTTACTTTCTATATGATTTCATATGTGTGTTTTTGTAGTTTGTGTTGCTCATTTTTTGGTGTAGAATTCCTAACTAACCACCTTTTGTAAAAAAGGTTATTTTGTAAGCAGCTGAGTGATGGGAAAGGATTTTTTGATGCCCTTTGAATTGTATCAAAATAAGTATATCACAGAAGGTCTTTAGATGTTTGTATTAAACCTTTGTATGTTTTGAATAAAATGGCTGGGATATAGTTCCTTTAAACCTTGTAAGATGATTTATTTCTTTGAAAGAAGTGTGTGGAAACATCCCTAGGTGGATGTCTCTGGGGAAGTCTCCATATGGAATTGTCCATGGGCCTTTAGTATCAGTGAACAAACAAATGTTGGTTCTGAGGAATACAGGCTAGACAGCTTTAATCTTACATAGAAATGAAGCTTGTTTTCATTAGTGTCCTCCCTGGTTTGAAATTTCCACAATTGCTGTTGTAAAAAATCACCAAACAATATCAAATTAAAAAAAAAAAATCTTCAGTAATCTTTTAGTAGAGTATTAAATTCTTACTATGAGCAAAGACACACTTAAAATAAAATACCTAATTTAATTATCTGAAATGGCTTGAAGATTTTTAAGTCCTATCTGATGTATACAGCACCTGTACTGAAATAACTGTGATAAAAGCTCATCTCTCTGTCTGGCTCTGGCCCTGCCAGGTGAAGTGTTCTAGCAGGGTACATTTATCTTTAATTTATAGCAAAAATCACCTTTGCTTGCTCTTGAACAGCAAGATTGGTTTGTTTCTAGCAGGTGCCTAGAGGAGGAAGGGGAATTGCTCTTCAAGTGTTACATCCTTGATGATCTGGGAGAGCTTTTGAAAAATGGCAGCCCCAAAATCAAGCAATGCTTGTGTTTTTCTTGTGTAGCAGCTCAAATATCCAGTCATGGCCTTCTGAGACAGAGCAGGGATGCAGAAGTGCTGATTCTGTAGAAGATCCTTAATCCTGCCACTCTGTTGACATTTTTGTTGATTGATGATAAGTTGCAGGCAGCACCTAGCAGCAAATTATCCGGTGGGAAGAACCGAACAATGGATTCTACTTGAAAAGCTCATTTCTCTGCCATCACAAATCAAACCATAATTGGAATATGCTAAAAGTAGAAGAGTAGTTCTTAACTTTGAGCATAGTTATAAGTTATTTTGATTAATGTAAGAAAACTTTGAAATCAGACTCTTCTTAATGTACTGCAGCTTTTCCCTGAAACCAAGCAGTTGTTGAATCCTTGGGGTGTTGAGAAATTTGCCTTCTTTTTTTTTTTACATACCATGAAATCAGGGTCCTTCTCTGTGTATCAATTTTCTGTCAAAACTAAAACTTTACAAAAAACAAACAGCTTGGTAAGGACACAGTAGATAGTTTTCAGTTAGAATTTGTCTTTAATGGATCTGCTGAAAATGGAGGATATTGGTCAAAACTCTGTGAGATCTTGGGAGTGTTTGTGGTGTGAGCAGCAGTTCAGCAGCTGTTGGATGTGACAGCTGGAGGGTCCCTCACAGCTCCTGCCTGCCATTCTTTGGGAACAGTGTTGGGAAACTCTTCCATTGGCACATGTGGAGCTTTGACTTTTCCAAGCCAGTGAAGGCAAAGCCAAGAATCATCCTTATAGCACAGGCTTAATTATTGATCACTTGGTTCCTAAATTACAGGAAAATTGAATAAGATCACAATTAATGTGATTTGATTATTCTGATGTGTTTCTAAAGGATCTGTCTATAAGGGAAGCAAAGCTTTGGGACAGAGAAGAATGGTTAGACAGGAGCTTTGTAAGCATCAGGCTTTGATTTAAGGTCTGTCTGGGTGGTTTTCCTCTTGTGGTGATGGGAAGCAAAACCCAGGAATGGGTATTTCTCATTTGACTCTACAGTAAAATCCAGCTGAATCTGGATTCCTCAACCTTCTCACATGTCATGAGGGGCAGAAATATGGGAGATGTCACTGCTTGGGCAGATGTGTTTTGTTCTCTGCAGTCTCCTGTTGAGGCACTGCTTGGTAGTACAGCCAGAAGAAAAATATTCAGGGAGACGTTGTCCTCTCCCCTCTCTTGTAGGGGAGGAACAAGAGCCCTGTGGGTGCTGGGAGGATCCTCCCTGCCTGAGCCAGCCCCACCTGCTGCTCTCTCCTCACAGAGCTGGGGTGCACAATTGTCCCAGCCTTCCTTTTCCAACATGTTATGACCATGTGAGAAATTTTAATATCAATTTTTTGTTCTCCTTGTTTCTGGTTACTCAAGATCTTGTAATGGCAATTCATCATTCTTCAGCATGTCTGGAACAAGATACTCAGTGAAATCACAACACCTTGTAGCTTGGGGAATGCTTTCTTTTTTACTGGGATCTTGGTGTTGTGTGAGGAGTGAACTGAACTGTTCCCTTTTTTAGTTGTTAGGACTTAAATTTGTGTAGCAAACCATTAGTAGGTTTGCATTTAATAGCTAGGACAACCACATGATTATTACTTTGAGCTGTCACCATAACTTTAAGGTTATAACACTTAAGCACATTGAAGCATGGAGGTTATAGTTACAATTAAATGTCTTTAGAAATATAGTGTTAAAAGGAGCAATGTGTTTTTTATTATTGGGCTTTTTGCACCGTGAGTTCAGCTTTTAAGGTCTGAACAACCTTTGCTGTGGGTTTTTCTTTTTTTTGTGGGTCAAGCAGGTGCACCTTTAGCAAGTGGGCACAGTAGCAATTTTAATTTACATCATAATCTGCAGTAGTTGGTGGATTTCAAATGTGTTCTTGCTGTGGCTATAAGTAAAATGAATTAAACTTTGGCTGTCTGTAGTGCTGACTGCACATGGGAGATAACATTAGTTTCTCAGGATCTTTGCTTGTGATTTTTTTGTGTATTGCAAGTTCTGAACCAAGGTGACTTAAACAGAGGTAATATTTTAAGAAACATCTTGTGGGGTGGATTGATGCTAAAGGATAATGAGCTTCTTGTCTCAGTGTTGTTTGCTCCTCTGTATCCACAGACAGATCCTATCCTCTAGGGCTCTCCTCCTGATTCATAATGGAATAATGGGATGGATGTGAAGGATTAGAAATGTCTCAGCTCCTTACAGTGACCTGTGCCCACTGCTGGATCTCAGGTTCCTTTAGAAGGATATGCTGCCTGAACAGTTATTCAAGTTTTTAAGCAGTTATTATGGAATGGATAAATCAGAGACTGGGTTGGGACATAGCAGTCAGATGCTTGGAGATACTGATTTTACCAAGTAATTCAGGAAATTGCACAGTCTGTGTTCTGACCAATTGTGTTTCCATTTCTAAACAATCCCAACTTGTGAAACTGCTCTCCTCCTGTAAGGTTATTCTTTTATTACTTATTGGAGTAAGGAATATGTTAAGATGTATTTAAAACTTCTTTTATGTGCCTATCTGGATTTCTTGCTTTCCCTCTCCTCTTGGAATGAAACTTTCTTCTGGTTAACCTTGGATGCTGTTACTTCTTTATGATTTGTGATTATTATTTTAAATGCAAATAGTAAAAACACAGCATAATGTTCCTTCCTTTTCAGGCTCATATACACATAAAAAATGATGCAGAATGAGCTCATGTGGAAGACTGAAATATGACTCATTTTAATAGTTACTGAAGTTCATAATCTTGTACTATGTAGGAGCACAAATTTCAAATTCAAGTATCATTTGAACATTCTCATGATTGCTCTTGCTATACAAATTCCTTGAATTACTGGGTTTGAAGGCTGTAAAATTTTTTTTCAGGATTGGATTTCAAAATAGTAGCTCACACAAGTGTAACAGTTGATGAAATTTTCCAAACCAAACAGACCCCAACCTTTAACTGTGATAGTATTTCAGCAGCAGCGAGCTCAGTCTGTGGAAAGGGGACTGTCATGTGCAAAAAAGAAATATTAAAGACCACTTTATAAATAATGTAGCATTTAAAAATGTTTTTGTTTGTTTTATTCCCCTCCCTGCACAGGTCAGATACTCCACTGATCTACAAAGCTGTGCCCAGCTGGTTTGTCAGGGTGGAGCACATGGTGGAGAAGCTGATGGAGAATAATGCTCAGTGCTACTGGTAATGTCTCCTGCAGAAATCTGGTTTATTGCTTTCCCTGGAGGTGGGGGTGTAGGGGATGTGTCCTGGAACTCTCCAAAGCTATCCACTGTTCCTATGCTCACTCTGCTTCTTGTTTCCACTCCTTTTCAGCCAATGCTACTGGAACCAGTTCCAAACAGTGTTTTATCTCGGTTTTATCAAGGTTGAATATTTCCTAGTAATTTAGAAGGAAATACACTACAGGATCATTAAAAGTGCCCTCCAATCATGTTATGCAAACCTAAACAATTCAGCATGAGCAGAACTGCAGAGGAGAATCATTCTGCAGAAGCAAGGATATGCTTCCCAAAAGGCTCCACTTGAGACAGTAATAGAGGCAGCTTAGTGCTGTGTATATATTGTTCCAAATTAAATTAATTTTTAGACAACTTGTGGGTTTTTTAATCTAATTATTACAGGTAAGATTGATTACTTCATCATAGGTGCATTTAAAGAAAAAATCCACACCCACTCTCCCCTCAAACACCCACAAAAAGCTCAACCCAGCTGCCCTAATTTGTTATAGGTAAACTCAGTTACACAGGTTTAAAGAAAAAATACTCCATTAATGGCAAAAAACAAATCTTGGCATTATATAAGGAGTGTGAAAAATACTTGTGTGAAATTTGTGTAGAAAATAGCAGATGAGCTTTAGATAGCAACTTAAATGCATTATGAGGTGCAGTAAAAGGCAACTGTTGGTGCTGGTGGCCTTTTAAGGAGTCAGTCCTGGGTTTGTGGTGTTAGTAACAGAAGGACCTTATCTTCTGCATTTTCATAAGCTGCATTTTTATTTCCCTTCCTCTCATCAATCAGTTGTGCCTGGGAGGCTGAGACCTCCCAGTGAGTGAGGAAAACTTGGGGATTTACAACCTCATTCAGGCTTTCCATGTGAGGAGTGCAGGGAGAGCTGGGATTCCACCTCTCTTTGCCTCTTTGTAAAGAAGGTGACTCAACCTTCAGTGAACAATTACAGCTTGTGCTGTCATTTTTTCATGGACAGTAGCTGGCAATTAAATTCTCCATGAGCAGCTTTTGCATAACTGCTTCTGTGGTATAGGCACTGTAAATCTGGGATCTGGGAAAAGTCAGTGATCCAGAACAGAGCCTGCCCAGGAGTGCTGCAGCCTGGCTCTGCCAAGCAGCACATGCCCAGTCTGCCTCTGTCAGGAGAGTTTAGGGATTAGTAAGTGTTGTTTTCTGTTTTCCATAGCAGAACATACTGTGATCCTCCTTTGGGGCAAAAATAAGCTGGAGAGGGGGTGAAAGTGTTTGTTCTTAGCTTTAATTAGCTTCCTCAAGATGCTTTCACTGTTGGGATGACAGTAGACCTGCATACTTAATTTTCACATGAACAGAAGAAAAAATGTAATGATCCTGGTAAGGAAGTGTTTGAATGGGTGGGGTTTGCTTTTCCAGAAGCAGAGCTTCAGGAAGAAGCTGCTAAGTGACATC
Organism: Toxostoma redivivum; assembly: GCA_013397375.1. Lineage (NCBI taxonomy): Eukaryota > Metazoa > Chordata > Aves > Passeriformes > Mimidae > Toxostoma > Toxostoma redivivum. The sequence continues at coordinate 636,148 of VXBI01012201.1, read as the reverse complement.
TATTCACCCAGGAGACACTAATTAGTAAGAATTAGTGATCAGTTTGAACCCTGCCTCATGCCCATATTTGGGTTTTCAGTGGTGCTTTTTATAAGTGCTGAGTAGTGGGGATACAAGTGGAAGCAAATTTTGGAGCAGCTCTTGGAGAGGTTGGGTGAGAATAGCAGGCAATGACATGAATTGTCAGTTTTCAAAATGCTTGGAATTACAGGAACCATTTGTCCTTTAGGCAATTCCTGGGTCTAAACACAATTCCATAATTGAACATAAAACTGGTTTCTCTTAAAACCATGTGGTCTTAGGGTTTGTAGGAAGCTTTTTTTTTTGTTGGGAATATAGCTACAAGTAGAGATGTATGCTCACAGAATTATTAATAAACAGTATGTGTTTCCAGTATGACATTTCATAGTTACTTGAATACTGGGTAATCTTGAAGCTGACTTTTAAAATCTAGCTTTTATAAAGAATGAGGGAGTGGTTTTGAGTGTTTTCTTCCTGTGTTCTCAATTGATGCCAGTTTTGTTTGGGCTGTAGCTTCGGAAGTTGGCATTGACTGCTGGACTTCTGCAGTATTAATTTATTTAAATTTTGGGAACTCCATCCTTCCCAAAACCTACTTTCTCTGCTTTTGAAGAGACTTGATCTCTGAAAGTGTCACAGGAATAATATGTAGCTTTTTAAAAATTTATTTTTGGACTCTCTGGGGCTTCAGCATGTCCTGAAAATGAGAAAATTGGGGATAAATGCTTTTCAGACTATATTAACCTTTACAAAATGGGTTTGACTGCATTGCTTTTTTTATTCTTATAAATGACTGATAGGTATATTGTCCCTTAAGAATAGCTGCCCTCTTGATAGATATCCTTTCTGATGAAATAGATTAAACATACTTGGACAAACTTTGCAACCTGATTGCATTTCTAATTAGTTTTTTAGTGAATTACCCAACTTATAAGGCCACAGTCATTCAAAATTTATTAAAACCAGCAACTCTATATTCATTTTTCAAAATGAATTTAACTATCACTTCCAATAATGGTTACATGAGTAATGTGCCAACATTTTTGTAAAACCAGAAGCCAAAAAACCCTTTCTGCTCTGTCACATCCTTATTTCAGTCAGACTGGGAATTAACTTGTGTTGGATTTTGATGAAAATACACAGCTGGAACAGTATTTAGGGGGCTGCCTTCGGCCTTTAATTGAAGTTCCCTTACTGAATGTTCTTTACTGTGTAACTGAGATTGTTTAAAAGAAAATTTAAATTAAAAAGGTTATTCCCTGTTTGGCATTCAGGCACCCACTACTCTGCTGTATTTGAGATGAAGAGGGGCAGATTTGGCTGCCATAAAACCCAGGTTTGTCAGACCTTGGCTTTCTATTCTCTTGATAAGGAGAGTTGGATGCAGCACCAAGGTGCAGTCTGGATTTCAGCCTTAATTGTTGTCATCATCGTTTTCTCAAATGGTTTGTTGAAAGAGCATTTTTTATGCACTCACAGACTAAACCAGGCCACTTTAGATTATAATTACAATATAGGGCTAATTCCTGTCATCAGTGTTCAAAGTTGGTGTAAATTGAAAATTTATAAGTTACTGTGAGCAATAAATCCATACAGTTCATAATGCATGAGCTACCATAGTTTGGAATTCTCTTCTGGCAGTGAATGCTATATTTCTGTTCTTGCAGACTAATAGAAAACACTCAGTAGTTTGTATTTAAATATCAGCTTTGAACTAGTTTTCTTTTTTTTAAACCTGCCTCACTTAAAGTTCTCCTTCAGTAACTCCTGAAACATTCACCTGTAACTGTTGCCAAGTTAACATTAGAAAATATTAAAGACAATATGCAGTCCTGACATTGTTTGTCTAAGATGTGCAGCACTTGGAGTAGTGGAAAAATGAGCATCAGTGGAAAGAAAGCAGTGATGGGAGACAGTCAGGGACTTCAAAGCAACCAAACCTTTTGTTCTGGCATCTTCTCATCCTTGAAGAATTCAGGTGGTGTAATAAAGAGTTTGATGTATGGTTGGAGGTATTATTTTCCTGATTTCCATCACTTAAGCTGTTAGTTCTTGCTGGAAATGCCACCCACAACTCATTTCTGAAGTTAAAATGTGAGTTTTGCACACACCCCCTGCAGCTCCTGTGTGAGCCCAGGTGTCTTCTTCTGTGTCAGTGGAGCACATCAAGCCTTGGAGAAGCTTTTGATCCTGGTCATTTTAACCTGTGCCCACAAAACTGTCTCCCACCTGTGAAAAGGTGAGATGTGATCAGGAATGATGCCTATTTGTGTCAGAAACCCCGAGGCTGTGCAGGGGATGGGCTGTGGAGCCCATCCACAATATAAAGCAAATGTTTATTTTACTGAGCTTGTCGTTTCTGCTCAGATGAGGAATCTGAGTCTGTAGCAGGGCAACAGAATTGTAAATCATGACAGAATTTTAGAGCAGTAGAAGAAAGTCAGTGAGTCCTTTTTTCTTTCTTTTGCTGTTTATTTATTTTTAAAAAGTTTCACAGGACATTTTCTTAGTTTGTTAATATTAATACATTTCATCTGAACAATTTTAAATGCATGGTGTGTGTAGATTTTTTTTTCATTTTTTCTTTTCTTTAGTATCACCATGCAGTTGTAACTCCTCTTCTTGAGTCATCAGTCACACTTTTCTTTCTGGGGAATCATGAATACAAATGAGATCCTCCCTCTAGTAGTGATTGTGATGTGTACAGCAACGTGGAGTCACTAGATGGCAATATTTCCCGAGGAAAAATCCGAATTAGTGGCATTGCCTACAGCAGGAGATTGCTGCAGGGTTAGCCTTGTGTTTGTCTAATTTAGAGAAGGTTTTATGACTGTCTCTTATCAGACATGGTTGAGGATTAGAAGTGAATTTGGAGGCTTGTTCACTGGATTTTGATGGCTCGTGTTCTGTAATTTTGCTGTTTCCTCTGTGAGCCTGTTGTGCAGAGATTGCTGATGATGCCATGAATGCAGAGGTACCTTTCCAGTCCCACTGAAGGGTCACCAAAAGCTGATTCTTTGCTTCAAGGAAAAGCTTATGAAATAAACCCCCCAAATGCCAGTTGATTAAGCAACTCCAGCACAGTTTTCTTGGGCAGCTGATAAATCTGACATGAGCAGTGTGTTGAATGTCTGCCACTGTCACAGGAATGCAAATGTCTTGATGTATGTGGATTGAAATGGATCCTGAGTGCTGATGCCCTACAAAAGTACCTTGTGCCAGTAAATGTTAGAATATTCCCAAGGAAACTGCAGAGGGAAGAAGAGTGGAAGCTTCCCTTCTGTGCTGCAGGGATTGTTGATAAGATCAGGAATGTTAGCAATTAGCAGGGTGCTGGGTCCTGGAAGGGAGATGGAGCAGGGTTTTTAGTGGGATGTGTGCCAGGATCACAGGTCAGGAGCAGCGGTGACGGGGATGCTCTGCAGCATTGCAGTCACACCACAACGTGGGGGTTGCCATGGGAACCAGGAGAAAAGAGGGAAGAGAAACATTGGGAGATCAAAATGATTGAAAGCACAGTTCATTTAGGCCCTGGAAGCTGCACCATAAGCAGAAGATGCAGCAGTGGAGGTAGCCCAGGCTGGTGTGGGGTGTGTGGGGCTGCACCATTCCTGCAGCTCTCCCTGGCTGAGCAGCAGAGGCTGCTGCAGTGGAAATTCTGCCTGGCACACACTGACCTTTCCTCCCTTCCCCTCTCCTCCCTCCCGCCTCCTCCCATGTTTAATTAGGTCCATGATATAGATTGGCACTAATTAAAGTGTCAAAAGGGCATGAATAGTTGCTTATTTTATCTCTTTGAATTAAAAACCATTAAAAATCAATTTGAGGGCATGTTGAAGGAGGCTTGTTATTAGAGTAAATTAACATAATGGAATTTAAGCCTTTGTCTTCTAAGGGTTGGTTAATGTTTAAAAAGAAAGCCAAATTCTACACCTAAAATAAACCCCCCAGTTGGTATGCTAGGAATTTAAATAAATCTGTATATATATAGTTAGATGACATAGAATAACTACTTCATCAGCTTCGGTGTTGCTGATACAACTCAGCAATCTTCTGGAAGAGTAACTCTGTTTTCCAGACTTGAAACTGATTCCTGATTTCAGGTGGCACTGAGAAAGTTACAGCTTGCCAAAGGACAGGACAGATCTGGGACCATCCTCTCAGAACCAAAGCTGTATTAGAGTTCTTAATCTGCTATTAGGTCCCCTAATTCCCACTACTTAAGGTAGTATTTTGTTTATCAACTTTGTAGTCTTAACTCCTTTAATTAGCAATTATGAAGTAAACCTTATCCAAGATGTAAAGTTGCTGTGGTTTTGCAGATAATATAATGAATAAAATTAGCTGGTGAGAAGAACGATGAAGAGTGAGAAAGGATTACTATCTTTATGTAATATCTGGAACAGCTTTTAATGTTGAGCTGATGATAAAACACGAGGCTTGTGCAGGGGCAGAGTTTTATTTTGGCAGTGCTGTTTGTGTTTACAGAAAAGAGGGATGGTGCTGCTTTGAGACAGTTCCTGCATCCTGTGACTGGGGCACGGTGAGCCAGCTCAGAGCACATCTGAGCTCTCAGATGGAACAAGGAGCTGAGTTCGGTATTTGCAATTGTGTTATGAGCACAAGAAATATGCTTCAAAATATATCTGCAGAAAAGGAACAGATGTCTTCATCCTTTTAATAAGTTTCCTTCTGGATTATGTATAATTTAGAATATTTTTTTTGCATCCTGTACATTTCTCCTCTGGAGACAAGAGTCGGAAAGCAAATTTATTTAATTGATGCTGTTCCTTGAGTATTTATTGGTGCTGAGAATCTACTGGTTCAGCCCATGGTAGCTTGCTGCCAGCAGATGCAGCCCTGCTCTGGGATTGAAGGTGGTCAGTAATTGCTATTTTCAAATCCATGCCCACATTGCTTGTGTGACTTGGGTGCTGAGTGATGCATAGACCGGGAAGGCAAAGAAAATGGTTCCTGTTGTAATAAGTTAATAAATATTACTAAAAGACTGGGTTTTGCTTTGCTTTTCATGGGTTTTTTTGGCTTGTCAAATGCAATTTTTTCTTTAGACACAAAAGAAAATGAGTAGCTACCAAGAAAGGATGTGGGAATTGACTGTGCAGAGGACTCAGCAATGCGGGAATTAAGCAAAACCCCACAACTGCTTCAAAAACAGGAACAGTCAAAAATGGACATGAAAACTTGCAGCAAATGAGTAATTTTCATTATCTCTAATGTGTATTATAGTTTTGATGTTGGGAAAGTAAGACAGACATGAGCATTCAAACAGGTTAGAACTGATGTACTTTGATTCAAAATCTTCCTAATTTATGATTTGTCAAAACAATATTTATTCCTTTGTGGAGTTCAGTTCTCTGAACTTTCCAACTGCTGCAGTGTCTGCATCCTGAAGTTTATTTAGTGCCCTGTCCTGGGTGCCAAGAGGAGAAATTGCAATTGTCCAACGCTGTTCCACACCCATGAATCAAGAGCTCCCTGACCTGCTGAGGCAGCAGTCTCCTTAACCTTGCTAAATGTCAGAGAAAGAAGTATGAAATCCTATCTGTGTCATTTTGCAGAGATATTTGAAGGTCAAATAAATTGTAGGCCAGTTGGGAAATATAAAAATCTCTTTCTCACAGCTCAGTTTGAGGAGCTGCAGGCAGGATGGCTTTGGGAGAGATGTGGCTGCTTTGATTTTTCACTTGCAGCCTCATGGAACTGTTGGGTGCTGGGGCTTGATTTTCTCTGAGATGTGAAGGTGTCCAGTGCCAGTCCAGGGGGCTCTGAACAGGCAGAACTGGGCACCTTCTGCTCACACCCAACTGCAAACTCAGTGGTCACCAGCAGGAGCCTGAGATTTGTGCTTTCAGGCTGAAAAGGGTTTGTGGTGGATGTGGGGTTAAACATGAAAAACGTGTGCACTGGCATATGGGAGAGGGCTTTTTATTTATCTTCCAGATGATTTGTGTAGATGGAAGAGTAAAACGCACTTCCTCAACTAATACATGCCTGTGGCAAGATGGTATCTTTTTGAAAATTTAACAGGAGAAATATACCAGGAAAATATCTAAGAGTAGGAATAAAAGAAAGTGAAAAACTCTGTAAGAGCTCTAACCTGGCATTGGTGTAAATAAAGATCAGGTGTTAGGAACAACATCATTGAGAATACTCTTTTTTCCCAGCCTAATCAAATATATAAGTAGAAGGTGCCTCTGATTTTACTTTTTTTCCCTTGTGATGTGTAGGGAAGTGTTAAACTGAGCTATCTGGAGCTAAATCCAGTGACAGTAAGTAAAAGAAATGGGCTCCAGACTTGAAGGGCTGTGCCTGGCATGGCTGTTCCTGCTGCAGATCCCTGTTCCAGCTTGATCCCAGCTGGAGGCTGTGTCTGCCCATGGGCTGCACCCATGGGCAGCATCTCTGCAGTGCCAAAACCCAGCTGCTTTCAGTAACACTTCCTTTGAGTGATGGGCTCAATGTGTGAGATACAGGCTCTTTTACATGGATTTGATGGCTCTGCCAGTGTCATCCCTGCCTTGCATCTCTAAAGAGCCATAGATCATTGTTGCAAATGTGGTTCATAGGAGATGGTTTGTGTTTTATGTTCCACTGAAAACTGGCAGCAGGGTCAGACAATTTTACCAGAAGAGGTAAATTATATGCTTTCATAGCTCAGAGAGAGAGATCACACCACATACATTTTTGTGGTTAATGTCCACTTTGGGGATAAAATTAATTTTTCATGCGTGTTTTGAGGAGTTAGAGTTGAAACTCTTAGCATTTTAATGTCATTGGGGGATTGTCTCAGCCTCTAGCTATGTTAAATGGGACTAATAATTTCAGCTAATCAGTGTCTAACAACTTCTGAAAAATGGAAACTAGTTTAGGAGTGATGTAAAGAGAAGTTTTCCACATTAGTGGAATGTTGGGCAAATGCTAATGAACTTTGTACAGTTTCCACTTGTGTTTGGAGAGAGGGTCTCCTTAGGTCAGCACAGAAAGTTAATAGTAATGAGTCCCACGCTGAACCAATTTGGGAAAGCCTGTATACATTTCTAGATTTCAAAGCAGGGCTACAGATGTCATGTGAAACATGAGTCACTGAGTTTGTTTAAAATTTTTTTATATTAGATTTTTGTTCGAGAAGTGTTACAGAAGACAACTTTACAGCTGAAAGTAACTCCAGAAATAGCAAGGGAAGCTGTGGAACTTCAGGCTGATATTTAGTGAGGCTTTTAAGGGTAGTTTTTATCCACTTGAGACAACATTGGCATCAAGAAGCCTTTAGGTCTCCACATGGCTTCATCGTGGATAAAACTTTTAAAAGAGAGTGGCTTTTATTTTCATCAAGAGATCACTTTTTTCATTCACGCTTATTTCATAAATCTCCTGCTGCTGGGCCAAATCCTACTTCAGTGTGTCATGTGAAGCCATTCTTTTAATTTTTGCTCTAAAGGTTAATCTTGGGACTGATCTGTGATTAAAAATCTTCTCCAAAAAGAAATACTTGACAAGAGGACCAAGAGCTTCAGACAGAAAAGGTGGAAGAGACCCTGTGTGCTTGGTAGTTTGGCTGCTCCCCCTTTGGAAATTGTGGCTCTCCTAATCCAGCTCAGACTTTGGGAAGGGCCTTTCTAGTTAGACTGGAAAAACAAACCCAGCAAAACTTGCCATGAGTTGCTCAAAGTTCAGTTCCAGACTACTTTATTGTAGTGAGCTGCTCATTCACAGCTTCTGTGTGTCTGACAGTGTCTTAAGGTCACTCTTTATGTGAGTTTCATTTGAATTTGGTCTTTTTAAATGCACCTTTAGGCATGAAGGGAACATATTGTTGACCATGAAACCCATTGCTTTCCTTCATCTGCACATAATCATTGGATAAATACTTAATTGTTTGTTTACATCCTGGGAGAAAATGGTTCTAATGGTTCTAATCAAACCACCAGGCCACTTAGCTCAGCCAGGAACCGGGCATCGGGTTCTGGCATTAACCTTTGAGCTCCAAGACACTTTCATACAATGCAAATTAGTCTTTAACATCCCTCAGTGCTCATTAGTGCTCAAAATGAGGTTTTAGCAGGCATTGATAGGGTTCTGTGGTTGAGGAGTGTGTTTTGTTTCTTAACTGGGTAATTCAAAGTGAGGTGATAAATAGCTTGGATAGGATTTTTTGTATGATCTCTCAACCTGAGTAATGTGCATGTACCTGGATGTCCACACATAATCCAAGGTGCCTTTTAATGCTATTGCTCCAGGCTTTTCAATCTTGGGAATTTCTGTTTTCTGTGTGTAATTTAAGCAGTAGTATTGTGATCACCCTTAGCCATAATCCTCCACTGATGGGCTGTCCTGAGGACTTGGGCCATTGTTTCATCCCCAATGATTCTATTTTATGTTGCACATGTTTTCCTGAGTTACTTTATAGTAAAATAAATATGGTGTTTTTCACTTCTGCAGCTTACCTGGCGATGATTTGAAGGCAGTGTTGTGGTTTTTTTGGCAGCACCTTCATAGGCCTTGCAGCAGCCAGTGCTGTAACATGAATGTGCTCCAAGGCAATCAGTGCTGAAATGAACTTCTTTGGTGGATAAAATCAAATATAACCAATTCTTACCAGCTTTCTTCTAAGTGGAACATAGTGATATGTAACAGTGGTGGGAGTTTGCATCATTTAATTAGTGCTTTGTCTCAGTCTCTTCTGCCTTCATTCAGAGCCAGGATTAAAAAACACACAAAGGAAACTGATTTTCTCATGTTCAGGCTTGGTTGTTTATTAAATTTTATCTAAAGTACAGAGCGTTCAGCAGCACTTCTAGCTACTTGCTAGAAGTGAGCAAAATGGAGGAAGATCCAGCTGCTACAAGGTCTCTTGAAGCCAAACAGTCCAATAGAGAATTAACACCTATATTATTTATACTTTTGACCCAATAACTGGATTCCCATGACCCTCAGTGTGACACTGACTGACCAACCAGAAACTACTGCCTGAAACCATGGAGAAGAAGGAAGATGAGCACAAAAAGAGACACCACCCCAAATCCTCCATCTTGTCCCAGACCTATTACTATACTATAAAAACCTCACATTTAAAACCCTTTACCATGTGAAAGCACACACTTTTATTTAACTACACACCTCTGTTTTCAACTCCATCACCCAAATCTGGAAGCCTTCTCCAAGGGCTCAGTGCCTGACAGCACAGAAAGCTCAAGAACCCCAGCGTTCTGGGATCCCACAGTGACACAGTAATACTGTTTTTTTGGCCCAGGGTTCCAGATTTCGTGGGGGAGAAGCGCTTTGGGAACTGGCTGAAGGATGCCCGGGACTGGGCCATCTCCCGCAACCGCTACTGGGGCACCCCCATCCCTCTGTGGGTCAGCGAGGATTTGGAAGAGGTGAGTGAGGAAAAGCAAAGCTTCCAGCTGGCAAAAACCTGGCTGTGCATGTTGTTTGCTTATTTTGGTGTGTCTTTGGCTGCTGCAGCCTGAAGTCCTATTTATGTGTTTTAACAGCATATCTGTATAACTCATCTAGATGTGTATAATAGGTGATAGATCTGTGCATATTTATGGGTGCATTTGTGTGTCTGTACAGGCTTTCTTTGCTTGAGAACTGCAAGCAATTTTTCTTGGTTTTTACATTAAAATTAATCTTGTCTTTCCCAGAAGAATTTGCAGTGATGGCAAATCTAAAGGAAATAATAAATGCAGTGTGAAAATGGCGAGGAGGAATTTCTTTTTTTTTTTT
>VXBI01012201.1:564455-616960 GCA_013397375.1 Toxostoma redivivum | reverse complement strand
CCCCCCCCCCCCCACTGAAGTGTTTCTCCATTAAATCTTCATGCAAATACATAGTTCTGAGACATAACCTCCTGTGCCTTATTATAGCTTTTTTATAATCACCTTCTCTTTGAAGGTTGCTAAGCAGTTGTCAGTGTGATGCCTGTTTTGAACCAGGAAAGCTGTGGCCCACCCTCCAGTTACTTTCTTCAAAGTAATTACCAACAGTAGAGTTCCAGCAGCTCACACATCCCTCCTTTGGTGAAGGCTCTGGCTCCTGAGTGTGAAATTATCACATCATCTTGCACTTCCACTTAATTTCCCAGATATAATCATATATCAGCCTGTGAACAATAGGTGCCTGTGCTTGCTGCAGCACTGATTTTCCAGAGTGTCCCAGTTTATAGTAATTGTAAACACATCAAATAGAATGGGAAGGAACCACTGCTGCCCTTTGTTGTGGGAACATTCTCATTTCCTAGTGATGGCTGATTTAAGCAGGCAACCACAACCTCCTTCCAATCAAACCTTCAGCAGGATTGGAAGGAGGCTTCTCCCATTTTGGATAACTTGCTTTTATACTATGTTCCATTGTCTGTCAGGCTGAAGAATACACAATTAACCCACAAGCACATAAAAGTGTGCTGGTCCTAAGTGATCCCGTGCTCACAGGTTTGCAGTGAGAAATAGCAAACTTGTTCAGGGGCAGAATTCCCTTTTTTGTACTAAAAAAGAGGGAAAATGCTGCAGTTTTCTTCCTCATGATCTTCCTAATGCTTCCTATTAGAATTTTTCTGCCTTTCTGGACTGGCAGATCTCAGCTGAGCAAACAGCATGATAATGCTTCAAACAGGAAGATGTACTTTCAATAAGCTTCTCTTCTGATTCTTTGCCACATAAATGTTCTCCAGACTTAAAATTTATCTTTGCTGAGGAAAGCAGCATAATGAAGCATTTATTCTGTAGTGAAGACATGCAGTCTTTAGCTTGGTGTGTTTATAAAGTCCCATTTATGTTGTCTCTTGTTTCAGGTTCTACACTTTGCTGGTGCTGTCCACTGCTCTTTTTGGGAAGCCTCCTTTCAAGAATGTCATTGTGAATGGCCTTGTCCTTGCCAGGTTGGTGTCAATCAACTCCTTCCTGAACAGATTTTCAGTCAAAGAATGTTTCAGATAAGACCTGCAAATTGTAAATGGGATGTGAAATGGACTTTGGAGCTGTTAAGACTTGCAGGGGTGATATCAGTGCTGCAGGAGATAAGAGGAATCTGAGAGTGAGAGGCTCACACTGTCCCAGCATCTGCTGCACTGGGTTCTTTCCAGCAGGATTAGTCCTGCCTGGAGAGAGAAAATGAGTAACAAGAATAGGAAAGAAATTATACCTTTTATGCCAAGTAAAGGAGATGATAAATGTTGTTTTAGATGTAATTTAAAGTTATTTATATTAGTTTCCCTTCATTTTCAAATGAAGCTTTGCCAGCGGGCTGGAGGGATTGATTCCAAACAAATGCATCTTTCTTCAGCTTGAGTAGGAAGGACAGATTTCCTGCTTAGATTTGTAACTTGGGAGCTTCTTGGGTTGGGTTTTTCTGTTGTTTTTGTAGGTTCAACAGTACTACAGAAATGATGTGCTAATATATAGATATTTATCATTATGTCTGTGCCACGAGGACAGAAAAATTGAGCTGGGTTTGAAGGGCCTTTTTTCTTTATCCATGTATTACAAGAGTTCTGGGAATTGTTGCCTACATTCTGATATTTTCTAGTGATGGCCAAAAAATGAGCAAAAGGAAGAAGAATTATCCCGATCCAATGCACATTGTGAACAGTTATGGAGCTGATGCACTCAGGTAGGATTTCTTTGAATGTTCAGTGGGATGTGTTGGCTCCCTGCTCATGGCAGATCCATACCAAGAGGCTTCTTGGGGGGTTTGACAATTAACAGCAGGGAGAAAGTTAATTTTAGAAGCTTCTAGACCACTGTGACAGAAGTAGCTGCCAGAGTGGATGACTCCAAAGAACTGGCAGTGGATGCAATGCATGTCTCCCTCCCTAAAGCCCAAGGGATCTGCTTCTTCCAGCACTGATAGTCTGAGCTGAGCCAGTGAAAATGTGAATAAAATATTTGATAACAACACTACAAGATCACTGTTAAATCATTGGCTTAGAGAAGGGTCTATGCAAAATGCACAAAACATTTGTCTCCTGTTTGCACTGTACATTTTATAGAGAGAAAATTCTTTGGTTTTGTGAATGTAAGTACATAATTTGCACCTAATAGTAGTCTTACCAGAAGAGCAGAAGTGGAGCAGCCTAATGTGAGTAGATAAATTGTCCTGGTCCAACAGAGATTAAACACAGTTCAAGTGGTTCATTAAAATTACAGGAACATAAGAAGTAATTACACAGTCACTTGGTGCTCTGGCTTGGTGTACTTACTACATGCATCAAGTGGTACCTTGAGGTAAAGGTACATAAAAGACATTTTAATAACTGCAGGATGCACCACTTGGGCATTTCTCTAGAGCCCTGTAATTTTTGTGTATATAAGAAACCCTTCAACACACTGTGTGTTACAGCTACACACAGAACTGATGGGCTGAATAGAAGCTGAATGTTTATTTGGGGGAGATGGCTGTGGCTTCTAGATAATTTAAAATAATCAATGTGAAGTTCTGATTGTTTCAGGTTTTAGCATTTAAAATAACTAGTACATGTTTACAATGGAGAGTTGGGTGGAGTTCTTAAATTTAATCAAGCTTGCACTTTACAAATAAACAAGGTGTGTTAGCAGGATAGCACTGAGTTGGTAACTGCAATAAGAAAAGTGAAAAGGGCTGGAGTTCCTCATACTGGAGATTTTTAAATCACAGGTGATGTTTCTGTTGAAAAAAAACAACAACAAAAAACCCTACCTTTTTTATAAACAAACCAAAAAAATCTCAAACACCAGAAGTTACACTTCCATTATTCATTTTTTTTTTTTAATTTCTAAGAAGCTAATTCATTTTTCTGCCAGTGTACTCATTCTTTAATGTCACATTTATTTATACCTACACCCACACAGAGAGTAAAAAGCATTGCAGCCTGGGCTCATTTCTGGAAGGAGCTCTGCAATTCAGTTCTCTGCCTTTTCTGAGGCGCTTGATGTTCTCTGTTTATAGGAAAAGCTACAACTGAGGTTTTTTCCTTGGCACTGTTTCCCTGCAGAGTTATTTAGCTTTTGCAGTACACAAATATATATGTATATTCTAACTCCAGCTTTTGAAGTATTCTCAGCAGTAGCTTGATAAATAGATCAGCAGAAAATAGAGATATAAGTTGGTGAAATGAATATGGAATTGTAGAAAGGGCAAACAGCAGAAATAACAGCACAGTAAATTTAACACCCCAACTTGAAGCTTCATGAAGTTTGATCCTGAGTGAAATCTGTAAGAAGGGCCAAATCAGTTGCATTTCAGTATTGCTGAGACCTGGCCTGGAGACCTGGCCAAGCTGAGCTAGGTCAGAAAGAATTTGCTGGGCATGGTATTTCCAGGCCTTTGCCTTCCTCTGTCCTGGGTGAGGAGTTACATCCTCTCAAGCTGGTCTTAAAATGCAGAAGAAATAATGCAACAAGCTGCTGGTTTAGAGGGGTGAAGAAGAGATTATTTCCTTTTTTTCTCATGTATTGTCAGCAAACTCAGTAACACTGGCTTGATCTGAGGAAGGTTTTATTTTCTGCCCAATGGGGAACTGAATGGCTGTGACTAAACTGATGGGACTCTTCTTTCCTTGTGTGCCTTATTTCTCTTTCCATAGAATAAATGTCTTTGAATTGGAGTAATTGAGGACATTGCTCTTCTTTTAACAGTTCCATATTGTAATGCAGGGTAAGGTTTTCTGCTTTATTAAAAAAAAACAAAAAAAACCCCCAAAAAACAATACTACAACGCCACCAAAGTGTGGCACATAAATAATTGTGATAGAAGGAAGGTGTAGTTTAAGGATAGACTTAAATTCTAGTTTCATTTAAGGACTTACTAGTTCATTGCCATTAATTGTTCTATACTTCTATAAATTTATAATTTGAATTCAGGTGTGAATTCACTTGGGTGATCTTTGGGGTCCATTCTCAGCCAAGCCATTCTATGAATCTGTGTTTAAAATTTTTTTTTTTAATCCAGTATGGAAAAAAGCCCATTTCTGTGCTGCATTACTGTCTGTTTATTCTGGTATCTCTATTTTTATCTATTAGTTTTAATGCAAGAAGCCCTCTCTCCTGAAGAATTTATGGTCTGCTATTTTTGAATGTGCTGTGTCAAACCCCATTAAGATTTTAAAACCTCCTAAATGAAGTGCCTGTAAAGTTATATTAGTTTAGAATCATGATTTTAAAAGCTTAAAAATGTGAGAAAATGGGTTAATAAATTTGGATTGAAAAAATGCCACAATCTTTAAAATGAAAAAATGTTTGGTTTGATTTTCATATTTGGAAAATTAAATGAAGTGTATCTAAATCAAGGTTGTGTTCAGGTTTTTTTGATACCTGAGTAAGGCCTGGTTTCTCTTTGAGTTATCTTGATAGATTCCAGTTTATTTCTGAAGACAAAATGTTTATTTGGGCAAGAAGGAGGGATAAAGCATAAAGATTTTTTTTTTTTAACTCAGAGACAGCAAAGAAGCTGAGGGACATTTCTGTCCCTTGTAAAAGTAGCTGGAGTCACCTGGGTTGTCTGCTTTGTCCCTCAGAGCTGGCTCTGGGGCTGAGGCACATTTGTATTGTATTCTTGAAAATGTTGATTTCTGCTCTTTCCCTTGGATTTGCCTGTTTTGTTTTGCTCCTTAGTTCTGCCAAAGCTTTTCATATTTGAGAGATGAACAAGATTGAGAAGAAAGATACTGGGTAGTGGTTAAGAAATTCAAAATATTACCAAAACAATAAGTGCCATCCTAAAGATGAACCATGCAACCTCTGCTTGTTTTATACTGTGATAGCATCTGAACACGTGTTAGCACTTCAGTTAACTTTTAGAGTAAAAAAGAAAATTTCAATTCAAATTCTGTATGCTGCATCTTATAATAACTCCTGTAGCAGATGCAAGTAAATGGTTTTATGTTCAGTTTGTTACATGCCTACAGTACAGTCATCTTTGGAGTATTAGAGTGAAACCCTATCATTATGTGCAGTTTTAAGTATCATGCTCTTATTTTGCAGGTTGTACCTGATCAATTCTCCTGTGGTCAGAGCAGAAAACCTGAGGTTTAAGGAGGAGGGAGTGAGGGATATCCTGAAGGATGTGTTCCTGCCCTGGTACAACGCCTATCGCTTCCTGGTGCAGAACGTGCAGATCCTGCAGCACAAGGTGCACATCTGGGGGGCTGAGGCCAAGGGATTTGCTGCTTCTTCAGGGTTACAGGGAGTCAGCTTTGCAGGGAAATTCAGATTAAAAGGGAGGTCTGGACTCTGGAGGTCATCTGATCTTTATCCTTGGTCTAAGATCAGGTTGTATATTATATTTGCTCTTAATTTGTTATTTGCTGTTCTGTACCACGCTTTATAAAGTTGTAATCACCTGCATCTTTCTCTTCTTAGCCAAACTTAGTAAATAGAAAGGAGGAGAGGAAGGTGGGAGACTGCCAAGACATGACAGCTCTCATTTCTCACATTAGAGTGCTGTTGAGTCCCTTTATTTCACATCTGTGGGATGCTGCTGCATTCAGACTTGTGAAATTGGAGGTCCAGACCTGATGTTTGTGGGGTCAGGACACACTGCTTCTCACCCCCTGGGCACACCAGTTAAAGCCAGGTGTGTTGGAGAGGCTCCTTCTGAGATGTCCCAGCTAAACCTGGATGGATTTTCCTGGTGGTGTTTCCAGAGGCAGCAGTTCCCACTGATCCTGCTTTAGTGCTGCTGCCTTTTCTTTGCTGTTCCTCTGTGTGGTGTGGCCAGCACAGCTCCTATCCAGGAGGCTCTGTCCCAGGAGGATCTGTCACTTGGGCTGCGAGTTCTCTGCACTGAGATCAGTGCTCAGCACCACACACATTGATCATGAGCAGAACTGCAAATCACTCAGGAAAGTTATTTTCAGTAGTGGCTGCTGTGACAGTTTCTCGAGCTAACTCATTATAGGGACTTTAATTATGAATCTGCATTAAAATGCTTAACTTGGGAATACTCAGTCCTGAATACATTAGCCATAGCAAGGAGATTGTCTTCTGTAACATGACAGTAATTTTTTTTTAAAGTTATATTTAAATGCAACTTAGAAAAAAGATTCAGAAATGGAATGGAAAGAAAGGCAAATCACAAAAGCAATAATGCCTTAGACTTGTAGATTACATTTGAAGTCTACTAAAAATGCTGGATGAGTGACAGGAGTTTCTACACTTCCAGTGTGAAAGCAAGATTAAAATTTCTTTCTTATAGTAATTTTTCATTAAAATTGAAGATTTGATGTGTATATTGTATAGTTTCTATTGAAACCAATTTTAATCTTTCAGCTGAAATTAATGACAGCACGTTTAGTGCAGACTTTTATGGGAGAGTGGGAGCTAAATGAAAAGTCCAAACCTTGTAGTACATGTGCATTTACAGTGGCAGCCTGGTCACTCTGGAGAGCTCTATTTGAATCAATAAAGGCAGCTGAATTCAGAAATCAGTACAGGAAACAGCTGACTTAAAAATTGGGTTTATCTGTTTTGGAACCTCTTTGAGGAAGAAAGTTTGCTAACTCCAGATCCTAAGATTTAACAAGTCTTTTTTTAGGATCCTGAGACAGCATGTATCAGACAAACTTAGATGTTACCCCCAAAATACACTTGTTTATCCTGTGAGGCCTTTGAATTGTCTAAAGTGAACTTTATAGCTTTTTGCTGTGATCCCATTAAATATTGCAATGTCAGCTTGGGGATGGAAGACCCCAGTGGAAAATCCAGGTGCTTAAGGAGATAGATTTGGCAGTTCAGTAGGTGGATTTTTTTCTTTCTAAATAGCAAAATCCTTCCTATGCACCATATTAGGCAAAAGAACATGCTATTGGAGGTGATAGTGCTTAAATTAGATTTCATGCACAGGTTTAAACAACTTCTTTATTGTGTTCTGCTTCCTGCAAGAGAGAAAGTAAAGTCCCAGTGTCGTGGATCAGGTATAATAATGATTTAATGCTTATTGTAATTGTCCCTTTAATTGTAGTTGGTTAATGAGTGCTGACCTCACGGTGGGATTGCTCCTCTCCTGCATTTCTTTCCTATGAATCTTCTCCTTTGTATTGTGAAAGTGGATCTGTAGTTTCTGGGTTGAATAATCCCAACAGATATTTTCATCTGGACCCTGAGGGAAGAGAAAGTTCTGAAGGATTTTAAAACCAGCTGTTAAATACTGTTTGTAAATTAAAAGAAAAAAAAAACAACCCAAAACCTGCTTCCAACCTGTTGTAAGAATGTGGGAAAGAGTCAGAGCAGGCACAGACATGGTCTTGCTTGCAAGGCCCTGCAGAATCAGCAAAGTGATGCCATTTCTCAGAGGGCTGCAAATATCAATGCTATGGAAAGCAGCAGAAATGCACTGTGTACATGTTGGATGCTAAAAACTCCACCTGTTTTTTCAGGTTGCTACATTAATCTGTGTTTTAATGTCTTGAAATTGTCACATGTTCTTAAAAAAAGTAATGGTCTTGTTTCTAGTCCTGCTCCCCAAATAGAATCCATCTGCATTGTAAATTCTTTAGAAATGCCTCAGATCCTCCTGGATGAAGGAGCTGTGTGAATTCAAGGATCCTGCCCTGTGTCTGGAGGCTGGGACTCACCCTGCACACAAGAAAAGGATTGGTTCTGCTTTTTATCTGCTTTAACAGCCCCAAATCACTGGCCTCCTGTGCAGTTAAAGGTTGTGGTGAGGCAGCAGTGAGAGACAGGTTTTCCACAGCTCCTTCTCTTACATACCTGTGTCTGGAATTTAATGTTTGCTGGTAGGAAACCAGTGTAACCCAGGGAAGATGCCAAAATAGTGGTGGCTGACAGGTAATTGGATATAGAGGTTTGATTATATACCCTGATGACTTGGAAATGTGCTTTGTGTTTTGATGATAGGATGAGGGAAGAGAATTCCTTTACAATGAGAACACAGTTAAGGAGAGCGATAACATCATGGATAAATGGATTCTTTCTTTCACCCAGTCCCTCATCCAGTTCTTCAAAGCTGAAATGGCAGGTATGCATTTTTGCTCAGGGGGTCTGGGGGTGTTTCATGTTTGACTGCAGAGCTTGCCTTTCCATACAGAGACTCCTAAATTCCATGAGAGACTTAGATACAAGGAAGGAAATATTTAACCAGCTACCATAATCCATGGAATGCTTCTTTCATGGGTGTTAAGTCAGATTTTGCTATGCTTGTTCATGAGATTTCAAAAAGTGATGAGGCTTTTTTTGTCACAGCTAGTCCTGTGAGCTCAGTGATGGAGCTTGTTGCTGTAACGACATCTGCTGCAGTGCTTGGAGCAATTAATAATATTATAATAGTCACTAAAAGACAGCAGTGAAAAGGAAGCCAAATAGAATTTGGAGAAGGTGTAAAAAAAGGGATAAAATGGGCAGTGCTCAAGTCAGCTGAATAATTTTGAGAGGTACATGAACACTGGCAATAAATTTTTCCCTGGTATAGTGTCATGGAAAGGGTTTCTTTGGAATAAAGCTGTGGGAGTGTGTGCAGCAGAATGGATGGTTTTAGGATAGCTATAAGAAGATATTGTCCAGGGCTTTTTTCCTGCATGTTGTCTTTTTCATCATCCCATACCTCTTGATGCTCACATTACATTGCAGCTCTTAACTGCAAAGAGG
The DNA here is from genome assembly GCA_013397375.1 of Toxostoma redivivum. Lineage (NCBI taxonomy): Eukaryota > Metazoa > Chordata > Aves > Passeriformes > Mimidae > Toxostoma > Toxostoma redivivum. The sequence continues at coordinate 608,164 of VXBI01012201.1, read as the reverse complement.
AGTTGGCTGCAAGAACCCCCTGAAGTAGTTGATAAACTTGCAGATAAAGTCACTGTGGGATTTGAAGAGGTTTTGGTGCATCTGAGGGCTCTGGAAGCCCAGGTACTAGAAAGAAGTTAGCTTTGGCCATTGCCACTCCTGTTCATGCATAAACAAATAACCCCCCTCAGTGCCTGTGATTTTAAGTTGCCCTCAGGAGAATTTTTAGAAGCCTTAGGCTTGGGAAGGAAGGTGTGAAGTGGGATAACAGAAAATAAGGAAATAGTTAAATGTTAGATGTGAGTTCATGAGGACACAGGATAATCCTGCACTGCACTCATCTCTTGCTTTTCCCCTGTGACTGCTGTGATGGTCACTCTCACCAAGACCAGTACAGTGAGTTTGTCTTGCTGTGACAGGTAAACCAGGGCATTCGGTACCAGCTGAATTCATGTGAGCTCATCTAAGAACATTTCATTAAAGGAAGAAAAAATCCTCAAGTACCCAACCTAGCAATATGATAAAATCTGACTCTCATTGATGAAAACGTGGCTTCTTCCTGCAAGTTGTTGTCCTTGAAATTTGATGGTGGTTTGTGTTGTGTTTCATGTGTTGCCAAGTAGAAATAAGCAGAGCCTATGCAAGTTTATGTGCTGCATCTAAAGAGGAAAATACTCTGAGGGACAGCAGAAAATTAATTTCTGAGTTGTGAACCTGGAATCTTGGATCAGTGCATGGTTTAAACAGAAATATCTGTAGGAAGGTGAATATGAGGGTAGGAACTTGAATTATCTGCTCTGATTTCTGAGAGGAAGATGAAGGTGACAAAAAGGGATCTGTCAGTGACCATCTTTACAAAGTAAGAAGATCCTTCCAAGCAGGAGAAGAGAGTTCCTGTTGGAAAATGGCAGTGTCAAGACTTCCAGGGCAGTAGTGTTGGTATGAAATGCTGCTTGTCTTATGTTTGATGAAGATAACATCATGTGCTCATCAAATGAGTGGCAGTCTCATTTGGAGGGGATTAATAAACAGAATTTTTCAGTTTCTTTTTCTGCATAAACTCTGGATTCAGTCAGGCAGATCTTAATGAGATGCAGTGAATTTGTGTACTGTGACATGATACTCTAATCTCTTTCACAAACCTATTTTGGGATTTATTTCTATTTTTTTTTTCTTTAAAAGATTTTTTGCTTCTTATCACTTCAAGTAGGAGAAGTGTCAGGAAGAGACAAGGGAAGATTATAATGGTGACTGATACTGTCAAATGCTTGATAAAGGAGATAAATAAAAATATAAATTCCTGCAGCTGGAGGTCATGGGGTGTAAGAACACACAGGTTTGAAACTGGCAGTGCTGAGGAGACCCCACTGACCAGGGAAATGCTGCAGCTGGGCTCTGCTTCTTCCATTTCATCCAGTGTCTTTTAGAGTGGAGCTGAATTTTACACTCATCTCCTCCCTCTGGAAAAATGTTTCCATTAAGTCCAATTTATGGTAATTCTGCCCCAGTTTCTGCTGGTACTTGCGGAGGTGGCAGTGTCAGCCCACGTGGGGTCAGTGTGGGATTGACCTCACCTGAATGGGCTGAACCTGTGCCCTCTCCAGCTCTGGGTGTTTGAGAGAGCCTGGAAAAACTCCAGAGAGGGGGAGCAGAAAACTCCAGAGAGGGGGAGCAGCCTTCTGTTGGTGCTGCATGGGGAGAGCTTTGCCTTCCAGCTGGAGAAGAAGACACCCAGCCCCACTCTCAATATTCATAGAAAGTGGCACAAGTTACATTGTGTTGAAACCTGATGTTTCAGGGGTGTTAAAATTCTGTATTAAAAATCAATTTTCTGTTTAATTGACCAATACAAGCACTTATTTTAGCAAAACATCTTTTCTTTTGATGACTGAAATGAAGTGTGTAGTGTCTCTGTGTACATCTATGCCTTTTTCCTGAGTCTCAAAAAAGTGGATTTCACAATTTGGTTGTAGCTATTGAGAACTGAAATGCATTTTTCCAGACTAATACTGTCTTTCTTGTTCAAGATCCACTGTCCCTGAGGAGTGTGATTTTTGATAATTTTAATATTTGTTTATGATGAGTCTCCTAACTAAATAATGCATAGCAGGAGGAAAGGGTAGGATTTTTTAGGAATACAAATTCCTCCATAAATAATGTCTTCCCCACCATGGTGTGAATCTTCTGGGCATTTCCTTTTTAGGTTTAAATCCCAGTTCTCTGCCTTTAAGAACACTTCTGCTTTACAAAACACAGTGAAAAGTGTGGTGGAATGTTGAAAGCCAAGATCCATTTTATTCAGTAGCTGCTTGATTAATGAAACTGCTTCAGAATGGAGCTCAAGAAGCTCTTGGCTTTTAGAGAATTTAAATTAAAGTTTTTCCCTTAGAAAATTGAGTCCTGTGTAAGGTCCATCTCCCTTATCCTCCCAGTTTTCTCAGGAACAGCTGAAATTTGTTTCCCTGTAGCATAGTGATGTTGGTGATGACTTTGCTGCTGGTGGCTTTCTATGATTTTAGTTACACAGAACTTGAAAATGCAGCTCTGTTTCTGTCTTACCTCATCAGCCTTGCTGCTACTTCACATTTTAGCTTACCCTGTTACTTAGAAAAATAGTTAAAAACTAATTAATTCGAGGAGACTTGGTTGAAGTAGGTGTCTCATTTTAAATCTGCTGAACAAAAAGGGGAAGCATTGGCAGTAATTAAGAAAATTTTATTTTCTGGTTCTGCAAAAATTTCTGTTTAACTTGCAGTACCTTGGCTGTGTTTGCAGCATGTGCAAATGGAGGATTTGCCCAATCCCCTGCCATTAATAGTCTCTTATCCACTATCCTCTTCACCAGCCAGATAAAAGCATAAGGCTCCCATAATGTCTGTTTGCATGGGATTAGGGAAGCAGTTTGGGAGGGGGGAATTTGTTTGTCTTGAGCATGAGAGTGATGCTGTGCACATTCAAAATACAGTTTTAAAATGATCAGTATTTAGTCACTTTCGGAGCTTTTTGCTGTGCTTAGCACCAGGACTGTAAGTGATGATGTGGTTTGTAAGTGAGGAGCTTGCAGAGGGCAGATTTGACCTGCAGCACCCATTTTCCCTTGCAGCTTACAGGCTGTACACGGTGGTGCCTCGGCTGGTGAAGTTTGTGGATGTTCTGACCAACTGGTACGTCAGAATGAACCGCAGGAGGCTCAAGGTAGGATCAGCTGCTGCACTCCTGCACTGGCAGCAAAGTCCTGGCAGTCCCTGTAATGGGATTCATGGCAGCTCCACACCACATCTTGGCTTTAAATGCTGTCACTTTGTGCCTGAGAGTGGCACAAAAATTAACTGTTTTCTCTCCTCTCTGCTGTGTGGGAAAAACCAACCAAAATGCCCCATAATTCTGTTACACTTGCTTAGTGGAATCGACCAAAGTTAATACAGTTTGGAAAACAAATGTATTGCAATAACATAGGAAGCTTTTGAAGCCTATTGAAGTGCATCTCCTGATCCTAAAATCTCCTTTTTTCTTGGTGAATTCTTCATTTAGGGTGAGAATGGGACTGAGGACTGCATTATGGCCTTGGAAACTTTGTTTAGTGTCCTGTTCTCCATGTGCAGACTCATGGTAAGGGAATTACACCCGACACTCAATAACACTTAATGTAAAAGCATCTTTGTGCAGCACAGTTCATTTTCCATATTTTCCTTTTATTTGCTTATCTGCCCCATGATAGTAAAAAAGAAGGCCTGTGTCACCTGATTGATAAGGACACATCATAATTTCCTCCCTGATGCCCAAAAATAACATTTAAATATCAGGCAGAAGGTAAATAATGTGTGAATTCTGTTATTTATTTCAATCTGCATTTTGAATAACATCCCAGTTGCAGACACTGTGTAAGCATTGTTTTTGCTGAACTATCCTTATGTAATTCATGGTATTACTGATTCATAATGTACAAGCAATAAAGGAAAGCTGGTGATTGAATGCAACATTACAGGCACCATATACTCCATTTATCACTGAGCTGATGTACCAGAATCTGAAAACACTCATTGATCCAGCCTCGGTCCAGGAGAAGAACACTGAGAGCATCCACTACCTCATGCTCCCCCAAGTCAGGTAAGAGGCAGCTCTTAGCTGGCAAAATTTGGGTTTGGTTGTTTGTTGGGGGATTCTTGTTCATTTTTGGGTTTGGATGTTTGGGGTTTTTTTAAAAATTATTATTTCACAAAACAGTGCTCCCTCACTTGTGTTTAAAACTGCATAACAAGAAGCCAAACTGCTTTAATAATGTAATTATTACTTTGTCTCTGAAAAAACTTCAGGATGCTAGTGAACATGTTCTTTTCTCTGAGCACAGAATGTTTATATTTTGATTAAGATCTGATGAATTTTAGTCTCTTTGCTGTAGGAGAATATTTCCCTTGCAGTACACTTCACACTCCACCCTCAATTTTAGCTCGGAATTTTCCCTCCATATTTAGGCAGTAGATTTGTGTTAGCTTAAAGGACTGGAGATAGGAAGGAAAGCAATTAGGAGGAATGCATGTTTCCAATTCATAATATTTTCTTATGGTGGGCAGGAATATCCTTTTTTACTCATCAAACTGTGTGTTTGCTCAAAGCTGTAGTGCCTGACTGTGAAAGGCCTTGTGAAAGGATCAGAGAGATCCACTGGTATTGCAGTGCATTAAGTTCCTGCAGCACTATCTGCTCTGGGTATCTGAAAATAAGAAAAAACTTCCGTTCAGCATTGCAGCTCAGTGTGGAAGCCTTCAAGGACAGGGGACCTGACCTTGATACTTTACAGTTTAAAAATTTAAACCTTCTCTAATGGTGTATCTTTTTATGGCTGCTGCATGCTTTGAGGAGGGTGTGTGGTCTTTGTGAGAGCTTTAATAGTGAGGGTTACTGCAACAGGGAGCTGGAGATTGACATAATGATGGTGCTGATTTTCTGTTCCCTGGGCAAGTGCTGTGTAGAATATGTAATCAAGGAATGCTACCCTCATCAGGGAGCTGCCAGGAATAGGTTTGGGCTGCTGTATAGAAGGGAGTCAGGGTAGGATGGGGAGCTGTTTGCAGGGACTCAGTTCAGGCATGGGCTTAGCACAAGCATTTAAAAGTGGCTTAGTCACTCTTCACTGCAGTTGGTGCTGACTTGCTGCTGCATCATGTAAATGTGGGATGTATTTGATGCTTGCACCACTTTTCTCTGTATTGCATTTTGTTTGGGTTTTTGTCTGTTACTGGTTTGTGGAATTTATTGGATCCCCTGTGTATCAGTTGTTCCCTTGTCCTATAGAAAAAAGCCTTTTCAAATCCAGAGTATTGTTGAAGTTGGAATTTCACCTGGAGTTGCAAAGCACATCACTGCATTTACTTTGAAATTTTTCTGATACAGCATAAGGACAATATTGTCAATTAATAGGAAGAGAGATTTTTGGATGCAGTTACAGAAAATACCACTTTACCAGTATGGTGAGTGCAGATAAAGCTGAAGGACTTGGCCACTTTCACAGCTGAGCTTGACTCAACACCTGTGTTAAAACCCCGCCGAGGTTGTGCTTGGTTGCTCAGTATCTGAACAGATGGGTTGCATTAAATTTTGTGGATTTGCATTCAGTCTTTGAAAAATACTCTCATGTTGTGGCTCTGCAATGTTGTTCAGTGATATTGAAATACTGTCACATAATCCTGTATGAAGCCTTCTGGGAGTAAAATATTCCCTCTTGTAATTTCCACATTTCCAAATTGTTGGAGCCAGAGACTGGCTTTTGGAAGAACAAAAGTTTCAAAAGAGGTAGAACCAACTCAAAGCCTTAATGCTGCAATGGGCATATTTCAGTTGTAAATTTTGCTTCACCAGCTCTGTTTTTCTCGCCAGTCCTTATTGGAGTTGTGGTTTTCATCCCAGTACTTCTGCTCCTTAGATTACAACAAGTATCTGTCTTCACTTCATTTTATTAATGTCTTTCTTTTTAACCAATACTTCTGCTCTTGCTTTGATACCTGAGTGGTTTTAAAGGAGCTGCCCAATTAGTGCTTCTACTCAACAAATCAAGAAAAATACATTTTCAGAACATTTCACTGCTTGTACATTTGAAACAAGACGTCAGTATCAACTGCCTCAAAGAAAAAAAAAAAGGTCAAAAGCTCATTCCAAATCATTAAGGAAAGATGTTAAAACTCTAAAACATTAAGCTCAAATATCTGCAGTTTCTGGAGAAGATGATAAATTGAGATTCCATGAATTGTTGTTACAGGGAATTCATTGTTGCTATAAGTATCCTATTTATAATATCTTTCTGCATCTTCTTATGATATTATTAATGTAAATTGTACTTTCTATTGGCTATTACTAGAATAGGTTGTATGACTCAATACTCTGCACCTTGTGAGAGGTGCTAACAAAAGATGTAAAAATAGCTCTGCTGTTTGTTTTCAGCAAATTATTTCCTCCTCATCTTCTCCACAAAGAGAGCGGAGAAGCCTGCTTGTTCATTTTTCAAATTGCCCCAGTCAGGGCATAATTGAGTCTGTTGCAAGAAATGTCAGAGAAAGGGGTAAAATGTTTTCAATCTGCTCAAAGAGATGTGATGAAAATGAAGCAATTATAACGTTTCCTTTCTAATCTAGGGAGGATCTCATCGACAAAAAAATTGAAAGTGCCGTTTCTTGTTTGCAGTCTGTGATTGAGCTGGGACGAGTGATCAGGGACAGGAAAACAATCCCAGTCAAGGTTAGAGCTCCTCACATCTCCTGTCATACCTTGGAAATGTGTAACAGCTCTGTAACTTTGGGGCAAACCTGGGGAAATGGAATAGTTAAGTGTCTGTTTTGTTTTTTCCCCCCAGTATCCTTTGAAAGAAGTAGTAGTTATCCACCAGGATCCAGAGGCTCTGGAAAACATCAGGGCTTTAGAGAAGTACGTACTCGAGGTAAGAACATCCTGTTTAAGGGGATTGTGTCTCTGGGTTACCTGAACAACTTTCCCTGTTGAGCATATTAACAAGTCACAGGTGAAATGAATTTCCAGGAGAGCTGTAATGAAAGGGGATATCAGTGGGTGATGTGCCAAAGTCAGTTGAGTGTTGAGAAATACTTAATCCTACAAACTAACCACACTGGACTGAGAGGCTGTTAGAATCTGACCTGTTTGCATTCTCTAAAGCCATGAAATCCATCTTCAGGGCTCAGTGACACGAAATTCTTGTTCTGTTCATACTAAACACTGGCAGTATAGGATCTGAGGGGGTTCTGTAGAAATGGCATAGCCCTTATCCTGAGCTTGTTCTTGGCAGCTTAAGGATTCTTTCTTCCCTTCAGTGAGGTACCTGTAACAGCAGATCTGCTCATGTCCTTAAAGTATGCCATCATGTTGTGGTTGAAGTTACCATTGTCAAGGTCAGCTGCTTTACCTTGACAAAGAACAAAAATGTGCATATTGCCTAGGAGGATCAGCTCACCTCACTTGTCTTGGTGTCAGGGAATTCAGGAGATGAAGCACAGGAGGACCTATGAAACTTGTGTGATATAATTCCAGCAATATGAGCTTTCCCCAAGCCTAAATACAAGTCTGTGGGAAGTCTCTAAATATTCTGCTGGGGGAATGAGTACTGGCTCAGGAAGTCACAACTCAGTGCACAAGACCTCTACATCAGTGCTGTATGCTGCTTGCTTTTAGTTACTGTGGGAGTTAAATGCTTAAGAATTGTCCACTAGAGGAATTTTAATTTAAAATATAGTAATTGATTTGCAAGTGGGACTGTAAAGCTTTTCTGTCATGTTAACTTATTGATTATTGCTCTCTTAGATTTGGCAGTTATGATCCCTCACTTCAGAATTGCTGTTACTATTAATTATAATTTCAATATCTGAGTCTCTTCAACAGCAGAATTCTGTGAAATTTAGGCTAATGTCTGTCCCATTTTTTGGATCTGGAAAATGAATTTGTAAATTCTAGAGAATCCAGTTTTAAGGGAGATGAGTTTTGCTTCCTCAAATTATTTCCAAAAGAGTAGCTGCTAAAATTTGTTGTCAACTTCTACAGCTAATGAAAGATAACAAAAGAAGCTAACAATTTTTAAATTATTACATAATTGGATCGTACATTAGTATGTTTTGATTTGTATTTCTTTGCTACTGCAGACAAAAGTGTCTCTTCTGGAGGGATGAGTTAAAAGAAATTCAGATGCCTTTGTGGAAGCACAGACACAAAGTACTGTCTATTGTCCTGGTTTTATTATGTGTCTTAAAATTCAACAAGCTGCTGCTGGAGCTTAGTGTGTTTTATTGTACTGCATGGCAATCAATCCTGTTGTTTACTGGATGGTGCAGAGCTAAAGAGGTCAGTGATTACAGCCAGGCTGGGCAGCATTGCTCGGGCTGCATTTGCAGCTTTGTTCATCAACCTCCTGCCTATTCAGAGCTTTAGAGCCCTCAGTGATTGCCAGGAGTAAATTTGCAGATGCCAGAGGTAATGGGTAAGGAGAATTACACCATTTAATTTTGTGTAGTTGCTGACAAAAGAATTGGAAAAATATACTTGTCAATTCTTCAGAAATTTCATTCATGGCTTTTGCAGAAGGGGCTGTAGTCTTTGATCTGCAGTGCTGCTCTCTCATCTTCAGAACACAGCAAGTCATTTAAATAAATGGATTTTAATATTAGAACTTTCCAGATTATAGAGTTGTCATGCAAAAATAGCCAAGCTCACAAAGTGAAAAAAACCCAGAAGGCTTTTAGCAACTGGACACAGTTGCATTTTATTCATTTCTGTTTGAGGCCTTTTACAAGCCTGGGTCAGGACTTCTCTTTCCAGCTGCTTCCAGAGAAAGGTTTTCTCTGAGTAAATTTGACTCTGTGCACAGTCAGAATCTTGTTTCCATCCAACCTTTGTATTCCCTCCAGCCCCCAGCCCTGTCTAGGGCTGCTGTAAAACAGAAAATTGACTTCTTCATCAAAGCCAGGGACTGAGCCTGTGACAGGGCTCAATTATCTGACACAGGAGCTGTGGCTGGGGGGCCCAGCAGTTTTTCATTTCTTACACTATTACATAATTAGTACTTACTTTCCTTTTTAGGCTGCCTGCTTGGAGAGTCCAGCCCAGCTGAAGCACAGCATTTCTGACATTTCTGTCTCTGTTCTGAGGACTGGGCATAGCTGGGGCACATGGCACCAGCTAAAAGTTCTTGTATGTTCAGGCATTCGATGTACAGCTCTTCCAGCTGGTCATGAGAAGGGCTGGTTGCCTCAGTATGCCCACATGAGACCTGAAAGATGTGTTAAAGAGCTAATTTTGAGTAATTAGGAAGATAAAATTAAGAATTGTTTTAAGTCAAAGCACTGAGACTCATGTAAACAGACCTGAGATACAGAATTGCTTGTTTTTCTAAGACTCATTCTGGGTTTTTAAATGAATAATGTGTACAAAAGAACGATTTCCTAATCTAATTAGTACAGAAAACTTGTCCTGATGGAGTTGGCTTCTCTGTGATTTATCTAATCGGGCCCAAAGTCATCTTTCAATTTGTGCTATTTTTTGAATTATTATTTCTTTTCCCTCATGAGATTGTCATTTACAACTCGTGGGCTCATTTCCAGCAGCACCCCATTGAAACTGAATTTCTGAAGTGTGTAATTTTGATTAGATTTCCTAAAAGATGTATTAAGTAAAATTAGATTCAGTTGTGTTCTTGGCTCCTTATGTCAGTAGGATTTCCTAGGGAATTAGGCTCCAGCTCAGAGGTTGTATTTAAACATTATTTCTCAATCCAAATGTTTGGCTACTTGCTAGTCCTGTCATGCTGATGCTGCCATTTACTTCGGCTTCCTAAATGCCTTGGAGCTGCTTGTTTGCCAAGTGCACCTGGTGATGCTGTAGAATGGTGATGGGAGCTCTCTCACCACCATCCAGTGGGCATTAAACACCAAATGCTTCAAGTATTGGGCAGCCTGGCAGACAGAACCTGCTGGATTGCACTAAAATGTACATACAGGTCTGTGCCTCGTGTTTTCCAACCCCAGTCATATACCCTTTCAGCTTTCTTCTCTCCAAAGACTTCCAGTCTTGGTCTTTCCTCATATGAAAACAACATTTTCCTCTCAATCAGTTGTTTGTAAAGCTTCCCACAGCACCACTATGTTCCTTTCAGATGTGGGACAAAATCTGCACATGTAACTCAGAAAAACGGGCACACACATTCCTGCAATGTCTGGGGTCCCTCCTGAAGTCCATGCAGGTTTTATAAAGCTGTTTTGACTTCAGGGCAAGGCCAGGAGCATTTCTGAGCAGGGTGGTTTTCTGTGCAGTGAGGAGCTGGAATGAACAGGTAAGAAGGAGACAAAATGAGGCTGTTTTGTACAACCTACATAACAACCATAAAATTGGTTATGGTTTCCTGGCTCGCTGTGTACTGAAAGGACTGTTCCAGCAGAATTTTCCTTCCTGAGCTCTGCCAGGCCATTGGTTCCAGCACTGCACATAGAGGGAATGTGTAGGTGGCTAGGGGGGTTCGTGGAGGTCCGATGCTCCAACCTTGAATGCCACTGCCTTCCCAGAGAGAGGGTCCCACAAGGGACAGCCTTCTGAGGGGGTCTCTGGCAGGTCTCCTAGCTGCCAGATAAACCTCAGCAAGCTGCAGCCTGTGGCCACAAGTGATCGGCTCTCAGTGAGGTCAGCCCAGTGATTTCAGCTCTGCTTGCAAGGTTGTCCCAGAACGTCTCAGGAACACACGTCATACGGCAATTCCACAGAGATTCCTTTATTATCCAGAAGCTCTGTGAAGGGGGGCCAGGGACAACAGCTCCGTCGAGAACTTGGCTGGGGTTTTTATGGGGGAAAACAAGGGTGGTACCAAGGGAGAAAGACTGATGGGTTACAAAGGATTACAATGGGTACTAAGGTATGATGGGATTGCTGAAGCCTTTGGGGAGGATGGTGCCCACCTAAGGAGCATCTCTAGGAGGGCTGAGATAAGCAAATCACAGCCCATTCAAGGGACATCCCTCCATGGCAGGGCTGTGGGCAGAGCTGTGGCAGGCCCATTGGCCTCCATAGGAATGGGTTTAGCTCTTCAGGCACTTGTGAAGGGGGGAATAAAAAGGGCTGTTGATTTGGGGGCTGGTTTGAGGTGAGAGCTGCCTGTTAATAACACAGAGCTGCTACCTGGAGGCTGAGGGTGGGCTCTGTGCTGAAGGTGGGTTCAGGGCTAGGTTTGTTTCTCTCCCAGAGACACCCCCATAGAACCCTTTGACGTGTCCATTGCACCTTGCCCTGGCCATTGCCGAGCCGTGTGCTGTGCTGTGTCCCTCAGGAGCTGAACGTGCGGGCGCTGACGCTGTCTGCGGACAAGGCCCGGTACGGCGTGCGGCTGAGGGCTGAGCCCGAGCACACCGTGCTGGGCCGCCGCCTCAAGGGCGCCTTCAAACCCCTCATGGCTGCCATCAAGGAGCTGAGCAGCGAGCAGCTGGAGAGCTTCCAGGAGACAGGTATACCCTCAGGGATGGCAGGGTATCCTGCTGTGGGGGGGACAGGTCTGTACTGGGACACACCCTCAGGGATGGCAGGGTATCCTGCTGTGGGGGGGACAGGTCTGTACTGGGACACACCCTCAGGGATGGCAGGGTATCCTGCTGTGGGGGGGACAGGTCTGTACTGGGACACACCCTCAGGGATGGCAGGGTATCCTGCTGTGGGGAGTTTAAGGTATGCTTCCTCTGATTATCCCTATTCAGCTGTTACAAGTAGAAAACTGGGGGGTTTTATTTCCAGTATTTTTCTGATAGTAAATTAGAAATGGCCACAAACACTGATCTTAAACTGTTCTGTTAAACTGTTCCTTCTTGTCAGAGGAGGTTTGGGGTTGGTAAGAGGAAAAGGTTTTTCCCCCAGAGGGTGTCGAGCATCCCAGGGGATGGGCACGGCTCCAAGGCTGCCAGAACTTCAGGAGTGTTTGGACAACACTCCCAAGGATGCACAGGTTGGGATTGTTGGAGTGTCCCTGTGATCCCTGTGGGTCCCTTCCCACTCAGGATGTTCTCTGATTTTTAAGTGCTACTGTAAAGCCAAAATGAAACAGAAAATAAGCTTTCTGTGAGACTGAATCAGATTGGAACAGAGTGTTTGTGCAGTAGCTTTTATTCTAAAAGCATTCCTTCGATTCCAGAGTTACAAGTGGGTGTGAATTTTGCAGCTATATCTGTATAGCAAGCTGCTTAAATGGAAATTTCGAGTCGGTGGAGTATACAGGTTATTTTTAAGTTTTATTCCATTCAGATGGTTCCACACAAACAGTTGCTGAAGTGCCTGTGTTTTAGTGAGTCCTGCTGCCTGGAGAAATGCTTGTGTGAAAAATGGGGATGTGAGATAATTCAGTGATGCTTACTAGTGCTTAACTGCTGTTTGACTGCATTGCCAGTATATGCATTGCACGTGTTTGAAGTCTGATGCTTGGTTAAAGCTTTCTGAATTTAAAACTGGGGATTTTACTTGGATGATAAGAGATGCTCTCCATGTGCCAACCCTGCAGGCAGCATTGTTGTGGAAGGACACGAACTCCATGGGGAAGATCTCCGTCTCATGTATCAGATGACAGAGGGATCTGCCCAGTTTGAGGCACACTCTGATGCTCAGGTATTTCATTGCTTATTTCTTCTCTTCCCTTTTTTGATTAAAGGAAGAGTTCCTCAGGAAATCATAGGAAAATGGTGATGTGAAAGCTGGCTTGGGTTTGTTAGTTCAGGTAGTTCAGCACATTCCAGGAGTGTGTGAATCCTGGAGCTGTTCAATGCTCTCTCCACCATCGCATTTTGTACGTGAGGAGCTCTCTAAAAGCATCCTGAGCTCGTGAGAGTGTTACTTCCACCTTGTTCCCGTTTGTCACCTGTTCATCAGTGTTCTGTGTTTGCTCAGGTTTTGGTGCTGCTGGATGTGACCCCAGACCAGTCCATGGTGGATGAAGGAGTTGCCCGGGAAGTGATCAATCGCATCCAGAAGCTTCGCAAGAAGGTGAGCAGTTGTGGGGTGGGACAAAACATTTCATTTCCTTTTCAGCAGTCTGGGCAATATGCAGCAGAGACTGCATTTTTAATTAAACATGAAGCCCTCTGTATCATTTACTCCTCATGTATGACTTTCTGATTGGATCCCCTTCCAAGAACTCTAAAGGATGTGTAGAGAAAATTTTTGTGGGACGTGTTATTTTGGAAAAGATATCTGTGCATTTAAGGCTGCATAAATCATAGATTCATAGAAAAGGCTGGATTGGGAAGGACCTTTCTTCAGCATAAGACTGAAAAATGACAACTTTTTACCAAAATAGGTATATTTTACATTATATGTCTTTTTAAAAAAATCTGTGTAAATTTTCTATATAGATACATATACACACACCTATGTAGTGTTTTTAAAATATATATATTCACACTTATGTAGATTTATATATTTTAATGTTTTTTACATATATAAAACTTAAGAGGATTTATTTCTGTATAAAATCTAACCAGGAAGGAATGTGGCCATGAAAATTTTCCTATGTGTTACTGGATGATTTATTAAAATTTAGTTCTGTAATGACATAAGGCCACAGTTTATTTTTACTATAATGATTATCAGTATCCTGAATCTTGCCTATATTCCCATGTTTTAAGATTCTTAGTGTTTTTGCAGAAGGATTGTTTTTTTTCTTAGTCTTTTTTGGAAGCTTTTAACATGTGTTTTTTTTTTAACTTGACAAGTATTCCTCTCTTGGTTTGTGATCCTGCTGTCAGTAATCGTGTGTCTGTGTGTCCTGCAGAGGAACCTGGTCCCCACAGACGAGATCACAGTGTACTACAGGGCCCTGCCAGAGGGGGAATACCTGAACACTGTCATCCAGAACCATTCTGAGTTCATTTTTGCCACAATAAAGGCAGACCTGAAGCCTTACCCTGTGCCTACCTCAAAGGAAGTTCTCATCCAGGAAAGAACGCAGGTAAGGAGGAAAAGCACTGCTTGCATGATTCATCTTACTTGCTTTTAACCCGACAAGCTGCTCCAGTTAAAGAATAATCGTGTCAATATTTATTTGTGGGATGGACCAGGAATTGTTTTCTATTTATAAAATTCTGTATAAGTCTTTTTTGTTTTATAAAAGAAAGGAGTTGGATTCTGTATGTATGATGTTTTTGAAAATCAAGCTGCTTGGATACCAAAGTAAATAACTGAGGGAGTTGTTTGTCTGAACTTAATACACAGTTATTTGGACTTGGATTAGTGTGTTGTTTAAACAGCCAAAATGTTGCTCTGATTTTTTTAGATTAATAGACTTTTGTATTAGAACTACCCCTTTGAGGCTAAATTTGGCTTAAGACCAACTTGTTTAATATTTAAGGATGCTTTTTCCTCTGCCCTGTGTTGCTGAAGTTGTCTGTTGTAAAAGTGTAGTTTCACAGTTCAAATCAGCAGCAATTTCTGTTGTTTTCTTTGATTGTTTCTTCTGACATATTTGATGATAGTTTTGTCATGGTTTTACTGAAACTTACTCTATCTAAAAGACTTTACTAGAAGAAATGAGAATGAGCTATTCTTCAGTGTAAATGTCCTGCTGGACCACAAAGATTAATTCACACAAGAATGTAGGATCTGTCAGACTTGAAATGTGATTTACAGGGTGCTGGGAAGGCAGGGAATAGCTGAAAGGAAAGGGCTAATCTCATCCATCTTAATATTGTGTGTAAGAGAAATGTTTTATAGTTATTAATGGCATTTCTGAAGTTGTACATATTTGAAGCAAAGCTCTGCTTGGCCTTTTTTCAAAACTATCAGTTTCATCTAGTGACAAACAGGGGGAAAACACTAAATAAATACTTTGGTTGAGAAATCACTGGAAGTCTTTAAGTTTCTTCTAAGTACTTATTTGATACTTCTGATGAACAGTTTGATGTAAAGGCAACATCCAATCTGAATTGGAATGTAAAAGCAGCTGGAAATACAGTGCTGGGAGGCACCTTCTGATTGCCTGCCTCAGGTCACTTCTACCTGAGCTTTAGTGCTGGTCACTGTTGCTTTCCATGAAAACTTTCATGCCTGTGCAAGTATGGTTCCCCCATCCACGCTTATTTTACTCTTACCTAAACCTAATTTAGTATGTTTTAGTGAAGAAAACCATTATGGAAAGATGAGTGTATTGGTTTAGTTGTAAATAATGCTCTGTGTGTAGAGACAAAATCCTGCCCTAACAGCAGGCACCTGACCTGTTTTTTATGGATAGAACTGATGGCTGTCATCTGGATGTCAGCAAAATCCAGGCATTCCTTTCAGTTGTGGAGATGATGAGCTGGTGTGTGACCCTGGGAGAGGTTTGTAGATCATTCCATGCATTTGCACAAATGTTGAATTTCAGACAGAGAAAATCTACAGAAATCTTCCCTAAATAACACTGTTCTGCCAGGCAGTTCTGTAGGGCTGTTGATAGCTCAGTTTAGAGAAATGCAGTTGTCTCATCATGGGCATCCAGCTGAGAGGGCCTCCTGCCACCTAGAAACCTTGGCAGGGAGGGTTTCTTTTGTTTGTTTCAAACAAAACCATGAGCAGGGAATTGGGCTTGTTCTTCCCTCTGGATAAGAGAAGGCTCCAGAGAGAGCTCAGAACCCCTTCTGGGGCCTAAAGGGTCTCCAGGAGAGCTGGAGAGGGACTTGAGGCAAGGGATGGAGGGACAGGACACAGGGATGGATGGGATATTGGGAAAGAATTATTCCCTGGCAGGGTGGGCAGGGCTGGCACAGGGTGCCCAGAGAAGCTGTGGCTGCCCCTGGATCCCTGGCAGTGCTCAAGGCCAGCTTGGACAGGGCTTGGAGCACCCTGGGATAGTGGAAGGTGTCCCTGCCCACTGCAGGAAGAGTGGAATGAGATGGTCACTAAGGTAAACTTCCAACCAAGCCACTCTAGGATTCTGTAAAATGCTCTAAGTCCTGAGTGCTGAGGGGGTGCAGTCTGTGTGTGGGAAATGGAGGCACAGAAGAACAGAAGTAATGCACTTGTTTATTATTATTTTATTTTAAGGAGTCTCAATTACAGAATCAGAATGGGTTGGGTTTGGGAGGGGACCTTGAAGATCATGTAGTTCCACCCCTGCCATGGGCAGGGACAGCCACCCCAGAGAAGCTCCTTGTGGAGGTGCTCTGTGCCTGCTGCAGCCTTTTCTGTGCTTATGGGCTTGATGTGCCTCTGAACTGTTTGTCACACACTTAGACTTTAAAATAAATGTTGCAGAGAGAAACAGATGACTGAGATTTCAGTGCAACTGTCAAGTGCTCCTTGGAAGTCTCTGTTGCTGGGCCTGCAGAGATGGATTGCTTAGGGCAGGTGCTTGACTCTGTTCTGCTGCAACTCCTTTGTCACATTGAGAACAGTGACATGAGAAAGCCCTTCTTGAGAAATCTTTTCATGTGAGTAAGTTAAGTCAACTGTGAGAGGATCGTTGCACCAAATTTCTTGAAGTTACTCAGAGGAGTAACAGGAGTCTGCTTGATGTTGAATATACGTGAGGACTGGAACAAAAATGAAATGCACTCTGTCCTTTTTACATTTATTGTGACTACATTCAAATCATTACTTCTGAGAAATTATCCTGGATCAATTTTTGATACAAGGCTTTAATTCTGAGCTTCTTTCCCAGTGACTTGCTCCAAGCCACAACAACAACAAAAAAAACCCAGTTTCTCAGAAACTATTTGGGCAGAAAAGCAGGTACTTAAAAAATGAGTTTTGAATTGTAGATTAAATGGATAAACACAGAATGGCATTTAATGCTGCATAAGTCTTTTTCCCTACTTTGTAATAGGACTTCAGAAAAGAATGGCACTTCCAAATTTGTCTGTCACCTTTTGGACTGTCTCTTGCCAAAGACCATCTCTAAATTTACAAAACAAAATGGCTTAAGTGGTCTTTTAGTACCAATTGTTCATATGGGTGATTTTTGTATCTTTTTTGGAAGGTCCATGTTGGATTTCCTGGAGTGTCTCCAGGTCTGACAGGATCACTTCTGGGGAGATAATCAAAGGCAGGTGGTACTGAGGCAGCTGTGACCCAGGGGGTTCTCAGTGAGTCCCCAGGAATAGTGGAGGCTTCTCCAGGCAGTGACTGAGAGCAGAGTGCTGGTCAGAACTCTGAATTTCTCTGGAATAGTGTTCCTCTCAGATTTGCTTTGGGATTGTATTTTGGGAGGGTGTTACCAATGCTCATCACTTGTGAAAATCAGGCTGTTTATTCCCTTATTTCCTTACATCTTGGTTCAGGCAGATTCATGTCTGAAGCATTGTCACTGAAGGAAGATGTGGGAAAAATTCCTATTTTATGGTAAATCATGTTTAGTATAGCAAGGCAAGATCTTAATGTTGCTTATTGAAGGAAAATATTTTGCTGTGTTTTAATAAGGCAGTATTGAAATAATGCTGATTTTTCTCTTTCCCCAGCTGAAGGGATCAGAGCTGGAAATCACACTGGCCCGAGGCGGGGTGTGTCAGTCTGTTGGCCCAGCCTGTGCCTATGTCAACCTCAAAGTTTGTGTCAATGGCACAGAGCAAGGTAGGAATGAACATCCCCAGCTTGATTTGTCAGGGCTGGTGTAAGGGAGCTTGGAAAAGGTGTGGTGAATGCAGGAGCCTGAACTCATTTAAAAGATTGTGCAGCCTCCCTTCCAATAGGAGCTTTAAATAGTTATTGAAAATAAGTTTATTGAAAACAAAACCATACCTGTCCATGTTTTCTTCTGGGGGAAAGACTCTTGTGAGCATGTTACTCCTGCTCCAGGGAGAGTTTGTATGTATCTTTGTGGAGGGTTCACTCTATGCATTCAGGGCTGTGTTTGAGAATTTGTAATTCCTGCTGTGGCACTGTGCAGGAGGTGAGGCCTGGATGTGGAGGAGATGGTGTGAAAAGCTCAGATATGAAGTAGAGAGATAAAAAGAATACTTAAACTAGAGAATAGCCTGACTGTGTCTTGGGCAATGGACATGGGTGCAGTGATGTTGTTACTAGGGTGAGTTAAAAAGACAGAAAACTAAATGCACTTGGGGAGTTTCTCCCTTGCATGTCACTGACAGTTTATATATTGAAATAAGTGTGCCTTGTTGGATATGGTCACAGAGCTGCTCCTTGAGGGAGAATGAATCCAGCTGGAAAAGCTGGTGACCATCTCAGAGGGCACAGTCAGTGAGCTTTTAACCAATCTAATACTGGGTTGTACTTTAGTAATATACAAATGGGACTACCTTGTTAATAAAAGCAAATATGACCTCTACACTATAAATCTGAAGTACACATCAGTCCATTTCTCTGTTTTCTTTCTCCTTTCCCACTAAAATGATTTGGGAAGATGTAGTGTTGCCAGTTTTAAATTGTCTTAGAAACTCACTGGAAGTAATTAGCGTCATTAGAAAATCATTAGAACTTGGATATTGCTTCCAAACTGCATTTTAATTTCTTAATTTTGGTTTTAGATGGTGTGTTGCTGCTGGAAAATCCAAAAGGAGATAATACCTTGAACTTCACTGGACTTGTAGATGCTGTCTCGTGCATTTTTGGTCTTAAAAATTCCAAACTGACAGTTTTTAATGGAAACACAGGTAAATGGAGTATGACAAGGAAAATTGAAAGTCTTTCTAGGAGTCATTTACTGTATAATTATTTAGTGTGTAATTTATATCTATTCTAGCTAGCTATATCAAATTGACAAGAAAATGGGTAAGGAAATATTCCATTTTATAGTACTTAGCTTATGAGACTGTGTTTATAGTCACATCAACATGTTTCCAAAAGCTGCTGCTAAATGGTGCTCATCTGTTATCTTGCTTCCATTGCAGTTCTCATCAGGACAAAATGTGATTTATTTCAGTGTTTCCACTGGGCCCAGGCTATGCTGGATCTTGATGGCGAGCTGCCATCAGCCTTTCCCTGCTTTATTTTCCCTAATGCCTCAGTAGGCAGGGTGAGAAACTTAAGCTGAATGCAAACTGTGATCTGTAGAAGAAAAATGTTGCCTTTCTACCCTGGGAAACCTTGAGGAACTCTGCATTTCTTATTTTTTTTAGAAAAACCTATTGAATATGTTTGCAGCTTGAACTTTGTTAAGGCACAAGAATGTAAAGAAACAAACCCAAAACACTATGAAAATGGTAATTGGATGGCTACAAAACCTTTTCTTAGTGTTTTTTTCATGGAAATATTACTGAAGCACATCTGAGGGGGAAGTACTTGAATTGGCTGTTTTGGGGTGCCCACAGGGCTGCTGAGGATCACCAGTTCATCTCCAACACTGACACCCATAAAGAAATAGTCTGTGTGTCACTGTTGCCATCCCACTCCTTAGTTTCCTTACTTGTCCTGTCCTGGGAATATTTCTAGGAGGATTTTGGGAGTTTCCCATCATCCATTAGCTCACTGTGATAAATCTTCCAGGTTGTACTCAGCTCAGCTGAACAGTCCCATCAAAGGATTAATCTTTGCTTCCAGTCAAAGGGGATTTAGAGGAAATCCTTCAGTATCTTCCTCAAGTTCCAGTTGTGTTTTGAAGGAGGAAATCGTTTTCCTTGAAATCCTTTTCCAAGTAGGAGCGATAACAGTGTGGTCTGTGCCTGCAGAGGGGGTCTGTACTTGTGTTGATTATTGTGATCACAGATAGTAAGAGATGACTTGCAAAAGGCCCAGAAGAGCTGGGAAACTCCCATCTCATTAAGTTTATAAGGAGTTTGACTTGTATTTGAGGTTTTTCTGCCATTTACAGGATAAAAAGATGCAGCACAAATCCAGTAATTCCAGTCCTAAAGGAAGCAGTGAAGAAAGTTGAAACCTTCCCTCTTCCTCTGCTGTTTTTCACCTTTCAGTGGTCTGGGCAGAGCAGGATATTTTCCCTGCCCACTTATTAACCAAATGGAAATTCCCTTGGAAAGATCAGATTATCAAACTGGCTTTTGTTGCAGTTTGTCACATCTCACACAAATATTGGTCAGCAGATGTGGCTCCCTGGGGAGTCACAGTTCAAGGCATGTGCCAGGAAACCAGTCCTGAAAGGTGTCAGAGAATAGAACCAGAATTCCAGTGTTTGCTTTGGATACAATCCATCTGCTTTTTCTTCCCAACCTTGGTGTGGGTAACCTCAGGTGAGGTCTCATGGTGATTCCAAGGCCTCTGTGGCTGAGCAGGGGTTGGAGTCAGCTGCTGTGTCCAAGAGGAATTGCAGAGAAAGGTTGTGCACTCCAGACAAGTAATTTCTGAATAGTTCCATGATTGTTAATAAAATTGAGACCCAGTAAAACTGTATTTCTGGCTCCTCATTCCCTTCCTGTGGTTTCTAGGGCTGTCCACTTTACTTGCAGTAATTTATTATCTTGTTTTCTAATTGTAATGAAGGTTTCCTTAGGGTTGTGCCATGTACAGGATCAGGCAGTTCTTGTATTAAGGGAGGCTCAGATGGGTCCTGTCCCTGCTTTTCAGTGCAGGATTGGAATAATGGGATAAACAGTGTCTTGGGTATTTTGAGGAACTGCACAATCCCTAAACAAGGCTCTGGGACTTGTACTGACCCTCAGAAACTGAAAATAGAATTTGTCTCTTTCTACATAAAAAGAAATTAAATTCAAAGGGAAGAAACTGGGCTCAAGTCAGAGGGTAAAAAAAAGTTGTCTGTGTCTTTTTTTCCCTCTAGATTGCTGAAAACTCTCTAAACTTCTTGTTTGGCATGCTTGTAGACTTGCACTCAGCTTGCATGGAAGTGGCCCATATTAAAAATATTTATTTGAAACACTTTCAGCATGTTTGTGGGAAGACATGCATCTGTGGATCAAGTAGGGCTTAAAGCAAAGGGAGGGGAAAGGAAGGTGGGGCAAAAATCTCCCTACAAACTTTTTGATCCATGTCTTGTTTTATCTTTATGATTTTCAGATGGCTGATTTTTTTTAATCTTTAATTTTTAAAAGGTTGTAAAGTACCTTATGGGAGAGCATTGCCACTTAAACCCCAGCTGAAGGGAGAACTGACTTTTAAAGTGATTTTGATGAGCACTTGTAATACCTGCTTGCCTTCATGTCTATTGATATATATGAAAAACTGATCAATTTTTTCTTGCTATGAGAGGGTTCTGAGAACAGACTTCTCTAACAGCACTGTGCCTGAGCTCTTCCCTGGGAAAATGACAGTGGTCCTGGAATTCCAAATGCTAATTTGTTAGTTGGGCAAACCCCCATTCCTGCAGCTCCTGCTCCCTTGCCCTGATGGATCCACAGGGATGCTGCCAGCTGGGGAATGGCAAACTGGGAGTTACTTGGGGCCAAGTGTTCCCAGGTCTGTCACCCCCTGCTCACCTGTGCTCTCTCTTCCCATGGCCTGAAATTGTGCAGGTTTAGGACAAAACTGCCCCTGGCTCTCTCCCATTGGGTGAAATCTTGATGATTCCTCTCTACTTGTTAATGCAATTGTTTTCTTGCTTTCCAGAAAATAAAACCTAAAGCAAATCCCCTTTTTGTGCTTGAGCATGAGCCTGGCACCTCAGACTGGCCAGGGCAGTGTTTGGTTTTTGTTTTGTTTTTTTTCTTTAAACTGTTACAAATTTATATGCAAATATTTAAAAGTTGATATTTAAAATACACAGTTTGGAATGTTAGGTGCAGCCTCAGGTCTTTTTGCTTCCTTGAGCAATCTTGTAAATGCTCCCCAGTGCATCCAACTCTGTCCTGTGGCACTTGACAGAATTGTGAGAGCTTGTAGCTTGTGATTGCTGTTCTCCTTTTTGTGGGGTTAGGTTTTTTGATGGTTTTGGGCTGTTTTTGGGGAGCTGGGTGGTCAGTTTAGAGGATTTTTTATTTGTAAGTTTATAAACCTACAAAATATATTAATTTATAAATTATTCCCCTTGAGATTCTTTCAGGTGAACTGATAGATGAGCTTTGTACATCTTGGGTTCCATGACATGTGACTAGGGCTGCTGTGGAATGAAAACCTGTTGACTGGAGCTGACTGCCTGTTCCATATGAACAGGAACACACAGTTCTGACAAGAAATTAAATGCATCAGTCCTCTCTGGATTTGATCTCTAGAGCTCTTTCCAGCAGAGAATGATGTTATTCCTGTGTATCTAATACAGTGCCCATCAGTGGCTCTGTTTGACCTCAAGGCTCAGGCAGTGCTGCAGATTCATTTTTGTCACAGAAACCTCATCAGCTTCTCCTCCCAGCATTTCCAGGGATTGCTTCTGATGTCCTTGGAGACAGGGTTCCTGGTTTGGGTCTGATCTTCCCCCATCCTCTCCATCTGCCTGGCTGGAGTCATGTGCTAGGTCATGAGCTGTGGTGGCATTACACACAGATACTTGTGCAGGAGCTTTATTCATGAGCCATGACTTGAATTTTTTTGGTTTGTTTTCTCTGGAGTTTATATATTTAATATGAATAAATATCCTGATATTGCATAGTAACATATTCCCCTGCTGCTTTGGCCAGGGGAGTCTGGGTGCATGCAAAGATCACAACTCTTCATGTAATGAGATAGGAATGATTGGCCTGGGTGAATAATTTCTTGCTTGTTTGAAGTTAGCTAAGTATTTTAATTGCATAAGTCACTATGTGCATAAGAAATGTTATATAGGAGCTAATTTCCACCGCAAATGAAGGACCCTCTTTGTATTATTATGAAAACCAAATATTTCTGCACAAATTCCGTTTTTCCAACAGAGAAGCTTTTTCTTGGGGATGGGATTGTGAGGGAGGGGACACTGCTGCTGCAGTGGGGTCAGGAGTGAGACAGCCTCCTTGTCAGCTCCTGGGGTGGCCTGACTGGTGTCACTTTGTGTTGCAGAGCTGATAAACCAGACAGACCTGCTGGGCCTCAGTGGGAAGACTCTGCATGTGACAGCAGGGTCAGCCCCAGCCCTGCCCAGCTCCCCCAGTGCCCTGCTCTGCCAGTACATCAACCTGCAGCTGACCAATGCAAAGCCACAAGGTATGTGGGCTGCTGGGCTGCTCCTTGCTGTCATGCAAGTTCTGGCCCTCTGCACTTGCTGGTGCACAGGTGTAGGTTTTCATTGGTACATGGTGATTTTGTTAATTTTTTTCCTAGTATGTACTTTGTTTATACTTAGCTTTTCTCCCTCTTCTCCTAAGAGAAAAAGGAGAGCCAGTTTGAGATAAGGGGCAGCAGTTAAACATGAGCCCCTGGGCATTGTTTCCCTGTTTCTGACCATCAGCTCACCTGTGCAGCTCATTGTAAAAAGGCTGAGTCTAAAAGAGACCAAGTTTGAATGAAGAGCCAGCTCTTTACCAGGATGTTGGAAACAGCCTGTGAAACATTTCTTAGTACTATTTAAAATCTAAATGAATTGTACTGTTCACCTGGTCTGGGATATAGGTATGTCTGTGTGTAATTCTTTTTCCCAGCTGCTAATCTGGCACTGAAAGCTCACGTGGGAGCAGCTGAGTTCTTTCAGTAACTCGCTCTTTCCCTTTGCCCTGGTATGAGCCCTTTCTGACACTACTGAGAGCTTGCAGGAGCCAAAAATGTGTTTTTTATAGGGGATTTGATCATCAGTAGGTGCTTGGTGAGCTTCTGCACGTAGTGGTTTCTATGTCCTATTGAAATATTTAATGTTTCCCAGACTCTGTGTTATCATGTTGACCCATGTAAAGAAGTTTTCTGTTGGTCAAGCTGTCAGTCATAACTTACATTTCTGGCTCTATAATTCATGAGCTTAGTGAATATCTGTAGGTTGGTATTGCTAATTTATCTCTCAGTACTATGAAGAAACAGAGATGAAATGGAAGAAGAAATGCTAAATGTGAATTTACCTAGATAAATGAAGTAATTTCATTTCTTACCAATAGTGACTCAGCTGTTTTATCTTGTCCAGAATGCCAGAAAGGAACAGTGGGAACTCTCCTAATGGAAAACCCCGTTGGTCAGAATGGATTAACCTACAAAGGTCTTCTGCATGAGACAGCAAAAGTTTTTGGGCTCAGAAGCAGGAGGCTAAAGTTGTTCCTGGATGAAGCACTAACTCAAGGTAAGCACAAACCTTTGGTTTGCTTGTCTGAGCTTCCTTGGAACTTGTTAAGAGCTGCTCATGTTACCTGAGATCCAGTTTAATGACCAAATCCACACTATTCACACACTGGTTCATAATTATGCCCAGTAATTCAATATTAGCATAATAAAATCCTTTAAGCAAACCTACAGATTTAGAAGCTCTAAGCTGTAATGCATTCCCTTCATGAAGTGGCCAGGGCAAGTTGTGTAAAAGCTTTTTCCTTCTCCAGTAAAGGTCAGTCAGCAGTGGGAATGGCAGTGCCCTGCTGAGTGGCTGAACAGTGAATTCCCTCCTGGAAATGAATCTACAGCAGGAATATTTGAAGAATCTGTTCAAACTTGTAACATTCATATTGTTGTATTGTCTTGGAGAATTGGAGTGGGTGGAAAAGAGTGTTGGATCTCTTGTTAGAGCAGTGTGGGTAGGTCAGACTCGGTGGGGCACAGCCATTTGGGGTGCCTGGGAAGCACATGCTCACAGGTCCGAAATGCTAAGGAACCCCCCAAAACCACTGACAGATGGGAAACAAAAATCTCTGATTCATGAGGAAGGTGTGGCTGAAGCTGGAGCCACCTGTGGTGCTGAGAAGTTGGACCAGAGTAATTTGGGACTTCATTTGACAGAGAGAATGGATTGGAAACTACATGGTAAAAACACAACTCCAAACAGGTATTCCTGTGTTCAGGAGAATTCAGCTCTGTAAATGAAATGATGGCAGGGTTTCTGTCTGCAGTGTGTCACAGTGATGTGGTTTGAGCTGTTTGGGAGGGATCCATGACACTTTTTGGCTCATCACATGTTACCTGTCCTGAAGTTGGATATCTGCTCAATGTGCCCATCTCGGGGTGGGCTGAGCTTCCTCCAGAGGTGCTGTCAGTGGGGAGGGCAGGAAGGGGCAGCTCTAGTGCAGCTGCTGAGAAATGGGGGCACTCAGCTCTCCACAAGGATTCAGGTGGGGTAGGTTGGAATCTGAGCAAGGAGTGATGGGGGATTTTTGATGTGGATTTTTGGCTATTGGGGGTTTTTAAATTTTTTTTATTTCATATGACCTGAAGCGTGTTTATTCAAAAGCCATTTTGGTAACTCAAATGGGTCTCAGATGCTGATGAAACTTTCTGGTGATAGTTTGAGCAAATGCCAGAAATAATATGCTGAGTGATGTTAACAGACAACTGGAGCGTTTCAGCACAAGGGATAAGAACCAAGAAGATGAACCACACTTGGTTTGCACAAACTAAAAGGTATTTTTGTGTTCAGCCTTGCCCACCTGGGGATTCAGGGATTCAGGCACTCAGGAACAAGGGATGTTAGGCACAGTCCCTCTTTGGTTCCTGTCACTGGTACAGCACCAGATGATTCTGTTCAGACACTGAAATAACCACTGTAGGAAACTGCAGAGCTTTGAAAGAGGCAAGGAGCTGGCAGGACAGGA
The DNA here is from genome assembly GCA_013397375.1 of Toxostoma redivivum. Lineage (NCBI taxonomy): Eukaryota > Metazoa > Chordata > Aves > Passeriformes > Mimidae > Toxostoma > Toxostoma redivivum. The sequence goes on along the minus strand of VXBI01012201.1, from coordinate 582,710 downwards.
AAAGGTACAGGCAAAACAGCCTTTAAGGCTCAGCTGAAGTGAGGATTTTTAAGATGCCTTCACCTGAAAGGGAAATGGGTTAAATCACTGTGACATTTGTAGTATGGATTCTCTACAACTGTTTAAACTTTAATGAAAGTGTATGAAGTGACAGTTCACAGTGATGTGAAAGATCAGATTTGATAACTCCTCCAAGGCCAAAACAACTGATTTGGTCTCTTTTAAACCCAGAACACAGAGAGCTTGGTCCCAGGGGTTTATTTGTGCAGCTAATGCCTTGTACCACACTTCTGCTATCTCAGATTTAATTCTCAGCATTCACTTCCTTGAATAATATTTTTAAAGTTTAAACACTGGCATAGCTGTATTTTATCTTCACATCTCTTTTTTGTATGATGAGTAAGTACTGCATATAAAAAAGACTTTGATGCCTCTAGAAAACATTAGGTCAATTAATGTTTATCTGTATTGTTACAGCTTTGTAATCCTCTATGCATCTTCTGATCAATCTGTTCAAGGTCTTAGCTTCAGAACAACAAAGTTCAGTCTCTTGAGTAGGTTTTTTGTGGTTTATTCTAAAAATAAAAATGTATTTGCTGTTAACTGTTCAAAACGTTTGATGAAAATAACCCATGAATTGGAAGGTTGGTGCCCTTTCTATAAAAAAGGAAAAACAATCACTTGGTGGAAAATGAGTTATTGGTTTTGAAAAGGTTATTTTTGTAAGTGTTGTCGGCCCAGGCAGTTGGGCATCTGCTGTCTATTGCACAGAAACTCGCTAGTTTTTCAGAAACAAACGTGGTTTTGACTCCTCCTTTGTAATGCTGGAAAACATTCCACAAATAAATGTCCAAGTGGTGAGTGTTGCTTATTCCTGAGCTGGAGAGACACAGGTTCCAGGTGCCTGATTGATCCACACTGGGGATGATGGGGGCACTTCATTGCTCCCTGCAAAGTGCTTCCATGGAGCAATTGGCACAGAAAGGAGGGACAAATTTCCAGTTTTTAAAACTAATTGTTGTGATAAATACTGTTGGAAATAGGTTCATGGAAGTTGCTAATTTTTCAGGATCTTAAAAATAAATATTTAATAAGAGACTTGGAGAGCCAAGTTCACAGTCTGCTTCTGCAGAGCAGACTTTTTTACAGCCTGATGGAACATGTTCCTGGGAAGGAAGGTTAGTGAGGGAATAAAGGTCTAATTGCTGAATTGGATTATAGCTCCACTCTTCTAGCTCTGTGGATGGATATTCAGCTGCTTAAAGAGGAGTATTACAATGGAAGAGAACCCCTGAAAAACACTGTGGTCCATGAGGACTAATCAGTTGTCCAATTAAAAGATGGCTTTAAAAATCAGTGTGGATTCTGTGTGTTTGGTCTAAAAAGGAAGTATTTTTCACAGCAACATGGGGCAGGACCTTGCAAAAGGGCTCCTCCTGAGAGCCCCCAGCCAGTCTGGGTGTTGTCAATGTGTCCTTTGTGCTAACACTGGTGCCAGACCTTTATATTATCTTGTATTTGTTGGGGTTGTCTGCAGGGGCTCCGGGGTGCAGAGTGACACCGTGACCCAAATCCTTGTTAATCTGAATTTCACCAGTGTTCCTGTGGTTACACCTGCCAAGTTTCTTATCACTCTGAACTTCCTTAGTGAAGAGGCCTCTGGAGTGTTTGTTACTGAGCTGACTTTTGTTCCAAGGCTGTACCTCCCAGTATTCCAAACACTGCTCTCAGTAGGGCAGTTTGCTACAGCTGGTGGGTGCTGGAAGCAAAGTCAGCAAGCACCAGACTTCTTGGGAAAAAATTGACATTTCACAGTGTAATAGTGAAAGATTTCCAGCTCCTGCAAGCTTTGACTTTCCCTAGACACAAGTGGGATTACTCTGTGTTTGTGCTTCTTGAGTAATTACAACCCCTGAATCAGCCTGTTAGAAGTGTGCTCTGTCCTTCAGAGGTTTGTTGGGACTTTATCCTGTTCCTGTTCCAAACTGTTCATGTAGCTATGAGAAAACTTAGGGAATTATCCTGTATGGTAAGAAATTCTTCAGGTATACTCAGCAAGATTCCAGCAGTAGTTTTTCAGCAGGTACTGGTACAATCCTTGCTTTACATATAAAATGTTTATGAGAGACTCTGGCTTTCAGTGCATTGTGTTGTACTGTTCATATTGACTTCCTATCATGGTGTTAGAGTTTTCTGAACTAGGTGCTGCTCTATCAAGATGTGAAGATGAGAGCCTGTGGGCTGATGCAGACTCTCAAAAAGTTCTACTTTGGAACATAAAACAGGCTCTCCTGCTCTTGCAAGACACTCCTGACATGTGGTGACCCTTCCTTCCATACCCTGGGCTTTAACAGGAGGGAATTTCGAGCTGAGCAGTTCCTGTCCCACTTCCACTGTGGTGGAACCAGCAAAAATGTGTGAATAAAGCAAATACAAAAAACCCACATTCATAGTTCTCCCTGTGAGCAAGAGCACTAACTCTGTTGTTTCTCTCTTCTTTCCTTCATTCAGAGATCACAAAGGATGTTTCTATGAAGAACCTGAACATGAAGACCCTCTATGTTCATGTCATACCCACCACAGCTGAATGTTGAGAACTCCAGATTTATGACCATGTAGACTTTATTCCACAAAAAGTGAAGTCAAAGGAAATTATGATGCTTTTAGATGAACATCCAAGTTGTGTATGGTACTTTTAACATCTCTAGTGGCACACAGGATGTTTTCTACCAGTGCATGTCTAATATGCTGCTCTTCGGTTTCAAATACAATGTATTTTCATTATGTTATCTTAATATGCTGTAAAAGCTGTTCAGAAACCTTAGATATCTATGCAGTAATTTGTCTGAGAGAAATGGGACTTGTACCTCAGTGATGCTTTTCTCTGCCTGTCCTTTGTGCAGAGGGCATCTTTTCTAAACCATGGCTTACCTACAAGGCTCTCTGATATATATCCACCATCCCACAACAGCTTTGTAACTTATTTAAGGGTTATCCAGACTTGTTCATTTGTACTTGCTGGGTTTTCATCAAGTGTGTGGCTGTTTATTTCAAATACTCCCAGATTTCAACACTCAGAACAATAAATTTGCTTCATCTCCAGACTCTTGCTTCCCTGAGTTCAGAGTACTTTGCTTCTTAGGATTTCTGAAGATGATGCCTCTTAGAGCTCCATATGGATCAGGAGCCAGAGACACCTGGGTGTGACAATGCTGAATATCAGTGGCTGTTTGGATTGTGGTGCTGACAGGTTTGGGGGGTTGGTTTCTTCAGGGGCTTGGGGGATAGTTGTTCTAATGCAGAAGCAGTTTCAGACTGAAAATAGCTGGGCTTTTAGTTTTTGTAATACCCAATACAACTGTGTTTCAGTGTTCACTTGTGTACCTGCTGGCAGTGGAAGTAAGAGCCCAGCTTTGGCAGTGTTGGGGTGGTTTTACCTGGTTCACCTGGAGATTTAAGCACCCCTGGGTGTTGGTCAGTGTGAGCCTTGGCTGTCCTCTCCCTGTGCTGGACAGGAGCTGCTGCTGCCCTGCTGAGAACCACAGGACACACACTGCAAACAGGGATCAGTGAGTAACAGCCTGGCAGAGCAGAGACCTGCTGAGCATGTTTTTCCATTGCTCTGTGGTTTTCATCTTTACACTGAACAAAAACCAGAACTTGTTCATGGTAACTCTCTTATTAGTTGGAATAACTATAAATAGCTGTTTTGTGTAACTCCTGTGCAGTAGTGGACTGTACCAAAATTGTAAGGACTCCTTTGAAGTGAACCAACTTCCTGGCACTCAGCTTACAGAAAACTATTTTTATCAGTATTAAAAATGGCTGTGCCTCCTGAAACACTGGCCTGTTGAGGTTAATGAATACTGGACATTGCCCCCTGCTTTTACCTGGAAGTCAGCTGGTTTTTACTGACATAGTGACATGGAAATCCAATTTTTATTGGTTTGTGGGATTTCTTTGTCACATTAAAAATGCCCAGGTTTCATCTTCTGTGAAAGCAAGATTGCTGTTCCTAAAGTAACTTTGCTTTATTATTGATGGAGAATAGAGGGAGATGGTATTGCAATGATTGCAACCTAACCTCATTCTTAATAACCCAGTCTAAGGTCACATTGCTTGCATTTTTAAAGAGTTATGTGGGATTTAGCTATTTGTCCTGTTTCATCTCACTCTCCTTTCTTCACTGTACACACTTCACTCTTCCTTTTTCTCCTTTCCTTTTTTTTTTTTTTTGTGTAAGTGTGGTTGGTTTTGTTTTGTCTTTTAAACTTGGTTGCTTTTAGTCTCTCAGCTTTCTCTCCACATCAGCATAGTGCTTATGGGTTGTGATGACTGGAACAGAAACCCAGGTGTGCTCCAGCCTGCTCACATCACAAGGATGGAAATCCCCATAGATGCTCTTTCTCTCGGGTAATATCAGCAGAAACTGGCAGAGGGAAAAAGTCAATATACTTAGGACAGGTAATGGAAGAACAAGACCAGAGTTGATCAGAGGACAGTGCTGGAAATGCTTCTGGGTCCATTAACTTTACATCAACATTTACATAAGTAGCATGTAATTAAAAAAAAAGTTGTGGTAGAATTATAGTTTAATTTTCCTTTCAGGTGCCACTGTTAGATGGCTCTGATCTCTTACCTCCAGAGCAGTGAATGGTAGGAACAGGCTGTGACCCATTTGGGTGAACTTGTGCTGTCTCTACCTTCCTTCTCCACATCCATTTTTAGTATTCCTTTTTTAATATTCTGGATAATATCTAATCATTTCATGAGAGAATTTATCTCTTGGGATCATGAAGTGGGGAATGTTTCCTAGTAATTTTTTTATTGAGGTTTTTTAATGCACTTCTATAACATTATCTAGGTTGGGCTAATAATAGTCTCTTGGCTTGATATGATATTCTTGAGGATTTATGTACTTCAATTAGCTTCCCTCTTAAATAGCTTGTTACACAAATGAGGTCCCAGACCAGTGCTGCATAGAGAAACCACGACCAGGGCGCTCCCAGAGCTGTGTCACAGCATTTGCTGTACCTGGAGGAGTTTGGATCCCTGAATCCTGATGTTGTTGCCTCTTACCTGGTGGCAATCCAGCTCTCCTCCTGCCTGGAAATGTGTGCAGGAGCTGGGCTGCTGAGCCAGCTTGGTGCTGCTGGGGGTCAGAAAGTACTGACAAACCAGATGCATTGTTATATCCAAAAATCAGTGTTGGAGCTCAGCAAGATGGAGACATCTCCCACCACAGCTGCACAGAGTTGTCCCTCCCCACTGAATCTCGGAGCTGGTTTGAGCTCCAAGTGATTTGCTCTGTCCCAGTTCCACCAGGCTGGGATTCTGTAACTCATCCTAATTGGCACCCTTGGCAAGGAGAGGGCCTGGCACAGCAGGGCTGGGGATGGAGGAAATCCTCAGGCTTGGCTGAGCTAAACCAGCAAAATTCTGTGACAGGGTAGCAGCAGGATTGCTCCCTGTCAGTGCAGTCCCGGCCGTTCCTCAGCACCCATCACTCTGAGCGTGGGCCAGGCTGGCTGCAGCCCAGAGTCACCTCACTGCCTCCCCCAGGGTGAGGAACAACGGCCAGAACTGCATTTCTGTCTTGCCTGCATGCAGGAAAAACCAGCAGCTGTAGGTGTCCTTCTGCAAGTAACTTCCAGAGAAAAGAATGGTTTTAAGGAGAGAAAAAACAAACAGGGTTCTCCTTATCCTGCAATGAGTTGAGTGGCAGCTGATCAACCCTTCAGCCCTTTTGCTGCTCAGAATCTTTCTGATTTCTGCCAGCAGTAGTGGAGTTCAGCATCCTCATCATTACTAGTTAAGCACAAAGCGATTATTCAGTCTGTTAAATAATTTCTTGCTCTTTATCTGATTTCCTACAGGCTGGACTCTTGACACTGATTAAACAGATTGAAAATACGCTGTCTGCAGCTGCATTTCAAAAGGTGACCTGCAAAATAGGCTCAGATCGATTCCTTTCACATCTTTCCCCAGCATGAGCAGCACAGCACCATCCATGCACAGGAGCAGCTTTGCACTGGGAACATAACTTTGCTGAGTTAATTTTACTCTTGCTGTGCTGTGAGTGGTGGGGAACTGGGGTTGGAGGGAGAGACTGTCTTCAATTATCTGATGTTTTCCCCAGTTAAAATGTTTATGTAACAAATATAATTATAGCTTTTATGTAATTGGAGGGGGGGGAAGGTTACTATTTCAGTATGTCTGAGTATTTCAGTTAATTTCCAGTCCCTGTCTGTACAAAGTTCTAATTAGGGGGTCACAAAGCTCCTCAGAAGACTTCTTAAAGTTCCTCGTAGATGGAATTAAAGTTGTTCCTAAAGATATTTGATTTGTAAGGCTTTCTTGGGAGTTCTGTAAATGCTGTCCTAATTCTGCAGTTTGTTCTTGTTGTCTTTAGTGTTCAAAACAGTTTAAAATAGTTGAAAACAGTTGAATTCTTGCAGACAAGCAAAATGCACCCTGGCACTTAATATTTGCTGTGTTTGATCATGTATGACAACTGGACAGTTGTGCAGAGGCTGCTGCCATGGAATATCATTTGTGGTCTGCCTGAAGGAAAAATTTCCTTTAGTTTTCAAGTCAGCAGTTTTTCGAAGGCGAAGACTATCAAAATGTAGACCTAGGACGTGCATCCTGGGATTAAGGTGCTGGCAACCCCAAAATCCTGGGATCTTTGGGACTTCATTGCTTATGGATGTTGTGTGCCAGGCAGTGCAAGTGGGAGGAGATGAGGCAATGTGGAAAGATTGAGATCTTAGACTGCAAATCTTGCTGGTGATAAAATCTAAACAAGGATGAAGGATCCTGAATATTCCTGAAGACAGTGTTTGTAAGATAAAAAAGAAGAGTTGCTCACTGTGTCAGCTGAATGAGCCAAAACCCAGGCTCAGGCTCTTGGAAACCAAGAGCTTTACAGCAAAGGGAGTTGCCATGTATTAGTAATTAAACAAGGACTAATAATTCCATATTCTTGCCAAAGAGCACAAGTACCAAAAAAAGCAAGTGCTGTGCTGCATAAACAGGATTGTCTGGGAGATGATGAAGTCATCTTTCTACTCAGTTACTGATAAGGCTCCTCCTGCAGCCCTGTGTCCAATTTTGGGAACCCTGCGATGAGGAAGATGTTGACAATTTGGAGGGAGGCCCGTGAGGAGAATCAGGAATAAGGTCTGGCAAAGATGTCTTGTGGGGAAAGATTGAAAGAGTTGGCATGTTTGGTCTACAGCAGGGAGGACTGAGATGTGATGAATGTTCCAATAAATAAATACTAATTGCAAAGAGAATAGTAATGAACAAGTTTTCAAGAGGCTTGCAGTGAAATGGGATGGGAATTCAGGCCACACATGAGGGGAAGCTGCCTAAGAATTAATCTGTCCCTAGGATGGGTGGCCTGGGAAAGTGACAGGATTTTTCTGACTCACTTTTAGAATTCGTCACTTAAGGATGGATTTGCAAAAAAAGGTCTTGACAAATTTCACTAGCTCACCCATAAAAATTACTGGATACAAAGAAAGAAACTGGTTTTTAGTTCTAAAATGTGGTTTTGTTTGGATATCTACAATAATGTGTTGATCACATTGATGTCTGAACACCTCTGTGGCACCCTGTGGCATCCTTATCAGCTACTGGATGTACAAGCCAGATACACAAATGCATTTTGCTGGCAATATTTGGGTACCTTCAAGATTCTGTCCTTCATTTGGTGTTAAACACCATCTAACTTAGACCAGCTCTGTAAGATAAATCAAAATGACAGAAACAAAGGCACAGAAGGGGGATTAAAACCCCAGAACAACACAAGTTACATTTATTTCTGTGTGTGATGACTACTTGCCCCAAAGGGCAGCGGAGGGGACAAATCCAAACTGGAACATTTACCTTATAGTGCAAATCCCTGGATCATACTATTAGTTTGTGGACTTGGTAGGAGCTTACTCCTGATCTTAATTCTGCAAATTAGTTAGAAATGTGTCTCAGGTTCCCCCTTTTTTAAAGGTCTTTTTAAAAAATGCCTTTCTCTGCTGCTTTGCCCTCCTCTCAGGGACATCAACTCACAGTTCAATACTAACAGAGGAGATGAGCTGGTAAACAGCCACAGGTGTTTCTATTCCCTCCACCTAAAATTAAATTAAGGAGAAATTGAGTATCTCTGAGGAAAAAAGTCCCAAAGCAGCCATGCTTCATTACCTGGCAGTCCATACACAGCCATGCAGTGTGTCTGACACAGCCATGGTGTGGGGGTAAGCACTGGTGCCATGGTACCAGCACATCTCTATTGACTTGTTCCAGCTGTATTGATGGGCAGCACTTGGATTCTTTCCTAACCTCTGTTTGCTGCTTGGCTGCCTGAATTTTATAATACAGAGTTCTGAATCCCAGTTTTACAGAAGGCCTTGAACCTCTTCCCCTCCATGGCTGAGCCACTGCCCTGCGAACCTGGGCTTTTGCTTTGATGCCTTTTTGGGACTACCTACAAGCAGAGGGCAGACAGAATGAAGGCAGTAAAAGCTGTTCTATTTATTGAAGGCCTTTCAGGTACATTTGGGGCAGAAAAAGTCCCCCAGGGCTACACCCAAAATGGACCCTGGGTCAGGGGTTTCACACTTTGATAAGTTTGGTCCATTTGCACATTGGGGTTAATCTCCCCAGGACAGCTCCAGGTAATGAAGTCATTGACCCCAAGTTTGCTCCCCCAATTCACTTTTGTTTCCATCTCTGGGCCTGAGGCAGTGAGGTGTCCTTGATTGCCAGGCTGGAGAGGAATTGTTGTGTGTGAGCAGAATGGGAAAGCAGCAGCTGACACTGTGTGTGGAGTTCAGAGTTCTACACTACAGAACTGCAGCCTTGCAAATACATGAAAAATAGAAAAGCCAAAATCCTAAGGCATCAGCTTTTAGTACTTGAGTATATTAGGCAAAAAACACTATTTCAGGCTATACTTATTCCAAAGAGATGCCTTCCTCCCCCCCGAGGAAAACAGCAAAGAACAAGTAACATCCATCATTTTAAAAATGGAAAAACCTACAAAAAGATACTGCAAATAGAGACCTAATGGTCTGTGTCCAAATCTCATTTTGCTGTCGGTACCATCAAGTACAAGACACAAACGGCTCACTGCGAAGAACAAGAGCAGTCTCAGCCAAACAGCTTCACAAAATTGTCAAATATTTAGTTTGACTTGGATTGTTGTGTGAAACTCTGTTTGCAGCTGCTCTCTAGGTGGATGCACAGGCCTGTATTGGGTAGGTTTGGTGGATGTGCTAACCAGAGGTTGCACAGCCCAGCCCTGAGGATCTCAAAGCGTTGTTTCCCTGCTCCTTGTTTCTCTGGGCTGGCACGTGGGAATGCTGTTCTTTGAGCTGGTTCTGGCACCGTGGATTTTCATTCCTGTCTTTCCATTCCAATTTCTCGTGTATGGACTCCAGGGATTCTCACTCACAGCTACATTTGCCAAGCAGGACTTGTGTGTGCTGACAGAGAGGCACAAACATTGTCACTGCCGCCAGAGGCTCCAGCCTTAACAACTTTTTTTTTTTCTCCCAACCATCAGTGACACACCTGGAACTTCTTAAGGCTGGTACTTCTTTTACTTTGCTGTTTGCCAGAAAGGCATTCTGCAGCTGACAATAATGTGTATTTATATTTTTAAACATTAAAGTGTCTCCTTGAATACCAGGCTCTTGGTCTGTCCCAAGGCAATTCCCACTTTCAGATTTCTTTTATGATCTCCAGAGAGAAAGTTGATAAACTCATTAATTACATTGAGGGGGAAAAATCCAAACCCAGGATTCTTTTAAGGCAAAGAAATATGCTGATTATTTTGTAGGTTTGCATTCTTAGAAGTGAACACAGGAACTCTAAGCCTGTGAGACTTGTCCTGTTTTTCCTTAGCTCAGGAGCAGAGTGCAGGCTCTGTCTGCTGGATCCTCCCAGAGCTGCCATTCAGAGCCTATATCCAAATTAATCTTTGTTAGATGATGTCAAAACAGCAACAAGGAAACTGACCCAGGAATCAGTGGCAGCAGGTTAATTCTTAAATAATTTCCATCACAATAGGAGAGGGCTGGTAAGACCTAAAATTAAAATGAGGTGTAACAAATGATGGAAAGGCAAAGGGAGCTGGAGAACCCTCAGGTTTGTGTTCAAACCCTCAACTTCAAAAGGGTCAAAGGGTTGGGATTTCCTTCCCCTTTTTCACCTCCTTCTGTCCCCTCCCTCCCATTTGCTCAGCTATAAAATGCTGCAATATTTCACAGCCATTATGACAAAAATTGGTACCTGGAAACCTTTGCAGTCTTTGTTCCTGCCAGTGCAGAACAGGATTTATTGGAGGCTGCAGCTTGGCGAGGAGCATCTGAATATACGAGCACCACTTTGCCATGAGGAAGGAGAGTTTACTTGTCTTTGCACACTTTAAAGTTGAGTCATTTCCTATAAATACACTGCACATAATCAGGATTTAGGCATGAAACAGTCTGTACTAGTGTTTTAAGAACCAATTTTGTATTTTTCATACACTTGAAATACATGCCAGGCTAACCTTAGAGTGCCTGTTCAAGCTTAGCAAGGTCACATAAGTGCTTTGTGCAATGACACACCTAAGTTGTATTTAACTTTTCATTAACTTTTCAGTGTGTAAAAAATATGCATAATTCATTTCCCTGCTGTTTTCATGTAACCATATGATAAATGAAAAGGGAGGGAAAGCTGAGAGACTGGTGAAGCTTTGTCATGTATGCCTAGCACTGAGAAACCACCAGCCCTGCCAGCTCACAGATCCTGGTAAGTGACATCATTAAAGGAATATTAATCTGTACTAAGTACATCTACCCCAACACCCCCTTAGAACAGGAATAATTACTGCTTTAGTAGAGACTCTGATTAATATATGTCACTGCATCCCATTTAAAGTAAGTAACATGTGTATGTAGTCTCTGAGAAGTTTTAAGGAGTAGATGAAGATTTCCTGTGGTTTTTTTTTTGTTGTTGTTGTTGTTTATTTGTTTGTTTTTGTTTTTTTGTTTGTTTTGTTTTGCTTTTTTTTTTTTTTATTTCTGGTGTGGGTTTATTCTTGTATAATAGAACAACCTTTTAAAAAATATTGTATCTTCATACCTAGGTTTGTTTTCTTTGATCTTAAATAACTCAATATAGCCTTAAGCCTGTCCTCTGTGCTTTTAGGCAGGTTACAGGGTGGTTGTAAACTCTGGGCAGGTGTTGCTCTGCACTCTCTGAGTTGATTTGCTGCCTCATCTAAACCTTGAACATTTGCCTTAGTGCAGAAATTCCTGGACTTTCCTTACTGAAGCGCCCCTAATGCTGACTCAAATGTGTATTTTCAATTTTGCCAACTGTTGGAGACTAAATGCAGACACAACTAATTGTGAGCATTGGTTTAACCAAGAAATAAACCAGAGACAGGAGAGAACTGTAAGAGGAAACAGAGATAACTTAATTTCCAGGACCAAGGCCTGGCTGCCTCCTTCCTCTGGGAACAGCACAGTCCATCTTTGGGATCTCACCCTGTGCAAAGAACTCTCACAGAGAGAGAAAGGAAAAAATCTGGAGTTATCAGAGCTACTGGGGAGGAAGTGATGGTGCTTATCCCAACCTGGTCATTCCAGGCAAAAACAAATTATGGAACTGCAAAGGGGATGATTTCTGAAAGACCTAGGGACTTTTTGGTCTGAGCAGTCATCCCAGAACTGTTCTGGCAAGTGGACATGGGAGGACTGGCAGCCCACCCACCAAGAGCTTTTCAAGGGCTGTTCCAGCTTTTGTTTCCCAGCAGATCCCAGTTCACTGCTGCTGAGATCCAGGCTTTCCATGCATAACCAGGACAGCTGGCTGTGAGTGGGAACATTTGTGGTTCCCACATTCACGAAAATTTTTAAAATTTTTTTCTATTCAATCAATAATTGTTTATTTTGGTGAGAGTTTTGAATTGTAAGATGATATATAAAAATGATATTTACCTTGTTAGGAAGTGTTTGTGAGCGAGGACAGAGTGTGCATCAGCCTGGGAGCAAGAGCAGCCCAGCAGGACAGGACCAAGTGCAGAGAAGCGCAAACCATTCAAATCCCATTGTGAGAGAATAACTTTTTCCAAGAACTTGCCCTGGGATTTCACTTACATGTAGCAGAAAGCTCAAACCATCTCTAAGAGGTAATTAAATCCTAAAACTTAGGGACTGGGGGAATGTTTTGGTACAGTGCATTAGCATTCTGTGTCAACACATGCCCAAGGTAATTTGGAACCAACTATCACTGGGAAGCACTAAAGATAAGGAAACATTTTCAAGATCAATAAGTCTGCAGAAACTCAGACTCCAGAAGAGCATTTAAAAATAAAATTCATCCCAATGTTTATCCATGGTTAATTGAAAGTTGTGTAGAAAGTTATACAGAGAGAAAAACTGTGGTTTGAATGCACTTTGTCAGTATATTGTTGTTGACAAAGTTCAGGTTTAAAGCTTTGAATGACAATTTTAATATTTATAGAAATAAGAAAGAATCAGCATTTATTGGCTGAGGAAATAAAAGCAAGTAGTTTTTAAGTGGGAGTAGATTTTTGTCTAAAAGTTCTAGATCAATAAAAGCCAATGTTGCTGAAATGCTCTAAGAATACAGAAAGTTGAATGAAAAATAAGAAAAGGTTTGTAATTCACCCCTCTGTAATGTAATCCACATGCACATTTTTTCCTTTCTGCTGTTTGCACTCATCACTATAATATATGCCCAGGATCATTAGACAGATATATGGATTTAATTATAAAACAATATCAGAGGTTAATTCTTAATTAATCCTTAAGTGCATAATTTAGGTGTGCAGGCACCTTAAATTCCCTCTCCAGATAATGGAGAGGTGGAAGAGGGGATCCTGAAGGTGTCTGAGGAGAGCTGGAATTGCCATCTGGGTGTGCTTATTTCTCTTTTCATTGTTTTATGTCTGTGAGCAAGAATATAAATAATATAACTATAACTAGAAATAGAAATATAGACCCCACTCTTTTATGCTAAACCTCATCAACCCCTGGGGCAGCTCAGCCATTAGGACTCAGGTAATTGTGGGATTAATTGGGGAGTGCTGGGTAATTGTGGGATTAATTTGGGAGTGTTTTGCTGGGAGGAACCCGAGTCTGACAGGAATGTTTGTGTTCATCTCCCCTCAGGGCTCACTTGCAGTGGCTGTGAGCAGGTCCAAGGTGATTATTTATAGAATGCAGTGAGAAATCAGCACTGGGTTCATTCACAGCAGTTTTGGCCAGAAGCTGGAGAAGTGAAAAAGCAGATTTCACTGTTGATAAATTGCAGAGCAGCCTAACAGCATTGTTAACTTCCTTTTGCAGTGACATGGGTCTCCTGAGAGCATCCAAGGGCTTCCTGATTGTTTTTCCTGGCATCTTAAAGCAATCACTTAAAATGCATGTTGGCAGATTTGCCTTGTCCTGGTGCTGGTGTTAATTAAGACTTGAAATATGAAAGGTAAGTGGGCTTAAAAAAAATAGCAGGATTGTAATTTACAACCTCCAGTCCAAAGAAGATACTGTAAAATATTGTTATTCTCAAAGCAAGTGAATTATTCTTACCCAAACAGCAGCAAGTTCAATCTGGGATTTATAAAATGACCACTGGGACCACATCTAGGTTTTGTTTGCCTTGCTAAATTCGCTTTATTTGCAACATGAATTCTATGTTGTTGATAAATATTTTCTTTTAGGTATTTTTGTGTAGTATTTTTTCTGGGAATTTCTGCTGAAACCACTGATGACAACTAGTATTTAAATCAATTATTCTACTTCCCCTTGGGAAGCTGCTGTAGAAAGCAAGGACTGACTTTTAAATTTATAGGAATGTTGAGACAAATTTGCCAATACTCAGCTGGTTTTCCAGTACTGACCTTTAGCTGCTGCTTTTTTCCACTTTTTTTTTTTTTTTATTTAATTTGACTCTTGTTTCTGAAATGCCCTACATCCCATGTCCAAGGATTTAATGCTCTGGCACATTCAGGATCTTTGGTACTTGCACTAATTTTGCAAACTGGTGCCTATTTCATCTATCCAGATTTTTCTTGGAAAACAAAGTAAACAAAATAGTTGAAAAATCAAAAGGAGAGGATCATGTTTGAGATTATTAGTGATTATTATACAACTTGAAGTTGTCTTTTCTCTTCTTAACTGTAAAATAACAGTGATGTGACTTAACATTTGGTAATTCACCATCTTCTGGTTCTCAGAATGTTTTCAGAGTTTTTTATCCAACACTGGCTCCACTTGAGCATTTTCCCTCATGTACTTCCTTGTTAATAAAGTGTCTAAGTTGTTCTCAGAGCAATGTCATCCTTACTAAAGCTTTTACTTTTGCCAACTGATTTCTCGCAATAATCTGTGGGATGGGTAGTATGTAAAATTTGTTTTTTTTTAAAACAGTCTTGCTGCATAACTTAAGGGGATTGTCTTGGTGTGTTGCAAAAAGGTTTGTATATTGCAAAAAACCCTTTTGCACAATTTACCCTGTGTATATAAAAGAACTGCTAAGGAGTTCAAGGGTCAAAAAAGTTCTTCTGCACCCTTTGATATACATATAATTAGCAGATTATGACAAACCAAGTCAGATCATGCATCTGGCAAAACTGACTTGTGGCCTTCTCGGAAAATACATAGTTGTAAAATTATGTTGTCTCTATTCACCATATTCTTCTGACTTTTTTGTTGTGGTGGCTTCAGTTGACTGGTAGGGATTTTTAATTTAATTTTAAATTTTATTTTTAGAATAAAGGTGTTGTGGACACCTCCATCCATTGAGTTTTAATGTGGGAGAAAATGGCCTTTTAGACTGTTCCTGACAAAGTGCTTTTGGTTGCAAGATCGTCAACTTTATGTCACGTTTAACAAATTAGAGCTTGAGAATTCTTTCTGCTGGGGAAGCACCAGATTTGTTTTGATATTTGTTAGAATTGATAGAGAAATCAATTGATAGCTTTTAGTCAATTTATTTCTAGCCAGGGTCAGCAGTACCAACAGCATGGGAACTTCGTCTGACCTGTAGATTTGCTGAACATCAGATGGAAATGGAATTCCCTCTACATTTTGTGTGGCTGAAGCTGGGCCACAGCAAGGTCAAAATGTGCCCTTTGCACTTCACTATTTTTGCTTTGACACTGAATTAGAACAGCAAAATGATGGTTCCAGAATATCCCAATATACCTGAGAATCCTCTGGCCAACCTATATTTTTTCAAAACAGAGCAGAGGGCAGGTAGTGCATACAGTGTTGAAATATTAAATGCAAAAATCAGTTTCCTCAAGCTGATTGCTATAAGACATCATGGCAGTATCACAGAGTATTTTACTGCCACAGCCTTTGTCTGGCATTACTTTTGCTCTTGAAACCAGCAGATATTTAGGGCTGGTTGGCTTTTCCCTGGCAGGCTGGTGTGAGGGTGTGAAATTACTGCAGGAGATCTCACTGGTGATTCACAGGGATCTGTTTTCTACTCTATCAGATGCTGGACTCGTGCCATGGTTTGGTGGCATTTGATACCATGGGAGTTTTTCCTCAATAGAAACTACAGCTGGGTCTGACCATTCTGGTGGTGAAATGTCCCAGTTTGGCAGGAAAGAGTCAGTGGCTGTGAGTCCAGGATGGGCACCCCAAATTCCTCCCTGCTGCCCGTGTGTCACACAGCTCTGTGCTGCTGGGTAACCACTCCTGGTGCCACCTCTGTGGCAAAGCTTTTAGAATTGCACTGTGCTCTCCAGATCCACAAACTGCTGCATTTTTGGCAGATTAAGGATTTTTCACTTTCATTCTGTGTCATCACTTGGCACCAACAGCAGTTCAAAGATAAACTCTGTAAATGCATAAGGATGGACGAGGTATTTTATATAAGATATCAAGACATCATAGTTGTGTCCTTTCACACACACATCTATTTTTAGAAATTTCCTAAAAGAGGCTGAAATACAAATAGCTGTTCCATTCTAATGTACTACAGCCAAAATCTGAGCTGCTGAACTGGCACCCATTATCACTTCCTTTCTGAAGTTTCCTTGAAAATCCTCTCCTGTTTTATTAGTGTGGAAATTAAGCTCCAGGTTGTGAAAATTATGTGAAGCTAAAACCTGAGAAGAGTTGTCTGAGAAGGATAAGTCACTATTAGGTTATTCAAACTGGAGGCAAGCACAGTGCCAGAATTTAGTGATTAAATGATCTCTGCTCCTTTACATTCTTTTGGTAAAGCAGATGACCCCCACTATGCACATAATCCTCCCTTAAGCAGGAAAATGAG
Source organism: Toxostoma redivivum (assembly GCA_013397375.1). Lineage (NCBI taxonomy): Eukaryota > Metazoa > Chordata > Aves > Passeriformes > Mimidae > Toxostoma > Toxostoma redivivum. The sequence goes on along the minus strand of VXBI01012201.1, from coordinate 566,405 downwards.
GAAGAATTTAAAGGAATCCCTAAACATCACCTTAGGTGAGAGGAGTTGCAATGAATTCAGGGAAAAACATAACACAAATGGTCCTAATCTCTAAAATAGAATAAGAAGTGTTAAATTTAGTCATTAGTTGATGTTGTTACTGTTAACATCACATTTTAAGTGTCTTTAAAACTTGTATGCAAAGGGTTGAATTCCTAGAAATGCTGTAGTAACAGAAAAGATGTACTGAGATCCCTGTCATGTACTCTACAAAAATATGGGGACAGCTTTTAAAGTTGACAGAAATGTACGAAATTCTACTTCACTGTCTGCATGGGGAGAGATTTTCATAGGCAGATCTTAAAATGAAGAAATCTACTCTGTCATTCATTGCTTATCACAAGTGATAAACAGCCAGACACTTCTGCTATTTCACCATGAGTGACAAAATCAGTTGTAGGGGCTGAACATCTGAAGATGGAGAGCAAGCAAGGAAAGCAGGAATTTGTGCTGCTCTGGTGTCATTAATTCCAGCTGCAGTAGCTGACCTGCTGAGGATGTTTGATGTGAGGAATCACAAGGCTGAGAGTGTCCTTGTGTGTGAGATTTAAACCCTGAGCTCTGCACTGTGAGCCTTGGTATTTAACAGGTATAGCTGTGTGTGGAGTTCAGTATTTTTGTGAAAACAGTCTGGAGGATGTAACGTTTTTGTGCAGCACAGAACTACCAGTGAAATGCATTTGCAGGCAGCTAGTAAGGATGCACATCTAATGCTTTTCAAATGGCACTCCAGTCATCTGCTTTAAATGATTAATAAGCACAAGCTGAAAATAGCACCACATTTACCTAATGTTTGCATGATTATTTTTGTAAACTTTTCATTCAGGCTTTCTCTGCCATCTTTCTAAGCATTGTCAAAACAAAAAGTGCTGCTATTCTTGATTAGTTTTTCTCAGTTGGTTTGATCTTCCTCACAACCCAGGGAAATGTAGCAGGGGAAAGCACCCTTGTTCACCCTCACTTGACAGTAAGCATGTGGTTTAAGATCAAATGAGAAAACCAAATCTAGATATTTGCAGAATACTTACAGGTTTCTGATTTTCTTCCAAAGCTGGTAACTGAACTTGGTGAGACCTACAAGTCTGGGTTTTGTTAACAAGCTTGCCTGAAAGCTCTTCAAATATAATGTAACATCTTCTCCTGGGTTTCAATAAGTTAGAAATAGTTTTAAAAGATGTGGAGGGATTTGTACTTTCATGTTGGCTGTCCTACTTTTTCCTTTAGTCCTTGCTGAGATAAGGTTAAAACTGGAATTTAAATGGTGTTAAGGAAGAAGACAAGATAGTAATCAGAATATAATTAACGGTGTATCATCTGTCAAACAACGAGGGCTGGGCAGTACTGCTATTCACCAATAAAAAGTAGTGGAATACTTCCAGTTTTCCAAGTAAAATGCTGGTGTTGTTCTCTGTAGCAGTCCGCAGGTGTCGTGTGATGTGTGTGCATCCTTTACACCACACAAATCCCCACCCCAAATACCAATACTGCTCTTCAAAATCCCTCCTGTCTCCGTTCAGCTTTGGAGACATTTGGAAACTGGTTTTAACTCTCAGGGTGAAAAGATTATGTGGCACAAGAGAACTGTTATGAAATCTAACTTAAGCCTATGTGTAAAACCAGAACGTGTTTGCTAATACCCAGCATTAACTACGCTGGCAACTCCTCTTTAGTACAAAAGTAGTATCTTCAAATCTAAGTCACGGGGTGGGGTTTTATTACAAATGTTCTAAATCTGGAGTGCTGTTCTTCAGTCTGTGTAACGCACATCATCCGCACATCATAATTCCATTTTCTGTACTTCCCCAGGTGCTGTGTCCCAGGGCAGGACTCTCCATCTCTCAGAATCCGCATCAGGCTTTCCTCTTGAGATTTTTGCAGAGTTCTGGCAGAAAACTGGTGACCGTTCAAAAA
>VXBI01012201.1:535004-563765 GCA_013397375.1 Toxostoma redivivum | reverse complement strand
GGGGAGGCGGGCGGGAGCGGCGGCAGCGGCCGCGCTGCTGCGGGAAGGCTCTGGTCTCGGTCCGGCTGCAGCCCGGAGCGCTGTCGGAGCCAGGAGCGGGTCGGGAGGCGAGGCTGTGCCCCGGCCGGGGCTGGCAGGGGGCGGCGGAGCCCCGCGATGCGCCCGAGGCACCGGCCCGGAGGGAGCCCCAGCGGCCCCGGGCTCCGGGAGGTGACGCTCCTCCTGGAAATACGGATTTTGGAGAGTCCCAGGAGGCTGTTGCCCGCAGCCCCGCTCCCTGGCAGGATGGAAGGGAAGCCTCCCGGGAGCGCCGTCCCCGCCGTGTCCCCGGCGCTCCTGCGGTGCCGCTCCGCGCTGCTGCGCCCGGGCTGGCGCTTCGTTTTTATTTTCTTCTTTTCCACGGGGGCATTTAAATGTTTTACAAGCAGTAGTTTGCAAAGCCTCGCAGCACTCCAGCGGAGCGTTCCGAGCGCCTCCCAGCCCCAGGAAAATGCGGCGGAGGTAACTCTGCCCGGTGCCCTGGATGCCGGCTGCGGTGGCCGCTGCAGCGGCACCACCGCCACCACCTTGGCATGGATGTCGTCAAGATGTGCTTTCCTACCGTCACCGAACATAATGGGCTCTTCTCCTAAAATCTTGATTTGGAGACTGTGCTAGAGACGTGTAAGGAGGAGCACTGTTCTGTTCTGTATCTTTGAAAGGCTTCCTGTATTGTAGGTGGAGAAAACCTCTCGTTTAATGAATTAAACTGTCCAAAAGTTTACTCATTTCTGTGTAATTCTTGCTGATTCTTTTTGCTTGTGTTCTTTTTCCCCCCTCATCTTATTGTGCAGTTTTATCACGTTGCACCAATCTGACTCTGTGCTAATACTTTTTTAGCTTTCTTTTTAATTGAAGGGTATTTTGTAGTAAAGTGCTATTTGAGAAACATGGGTACCAAGATAAGGTGCTGGAAAGATAGGCAAGCTGAAAGCAATGGTGTAGAGTAGGACTTAACTCCCAAAATAAGCTAAAATGTAAGTTTTTAAACAGTGTGAAAGTTGATAGTGCTGTAACTCAACTCGCAGCAGTAAAAGGGATTCTTTTAAGGAATATTGAGTGTGGCTGGTGGATACTGCGAGCCCTGAGTTACATAAGCAGTTCTTTGAGTGGGTCTGCACGCACACTGTCATGTTCTCAGCAGCACTTTGTTTCTGATCCTGTCCCCTCACCAACACGTGATTAATTTTCCTGTGCTGACTCAAACAGGATTCAGCATTTTCATTACTTTCCTGGGGAGCAGTGGTTTGCCTGTGGTATCTTGCTAAGAAACCAGCTCAGTATTCTCTGCAATGACTTCATGATCTGGCATTAAACTCCATTTTCAAAGTGAACATTGCTACAAGCTCTTCCTAAAGCACAAGAATATGGATTAAATGTTCAGTTAAGTGTCAATATTAACATAGTCACTTTAACACTTAATGGAATGAATACAGAGTATTCTGTTACCTTGAATTCCTGTTTGATACCATTACCAGCCCTGTCCTTTGTGCCATGCTGTAAATCCAGGACCACAACCTCTTGATTATCCAGGCTATTGAATGTGGTATTGAACCAAATGCCTGGCATGTCTCTCTATCCCAACCATATCTTTTAGCCATTCAATTGTCTATTTCCTGATTATGCTAAGTACATTTTTATGGTTTTTGACAAGCTCCATGGGGAGATAACAGGGATGTTTATATGGTGTCTTGTGAAGCTGTCACCTTGATGGATTTGGTTTGGAGGAAGCTGAATGGAGCATTATCATAGCCAGGAGGTTTGGTTTGGTTTCCCCAAAAAGGTGTTTGGTGTTGTTGGAGATGCCTCAGAGCTCCTCTCCTGGCCTTTGGCACTGTTTCAGTCTCCACCATGTCCCATGCCACGTACCAGGCACCACAAGGCACCTCTGACAGAATTTGGTGCCTTTTTGGAGCTGGCTGATTCAAACTGGTGCATTTGTTTGGTTCCTTATCCTTGGTTAGCCAAGAATAAAGCACCTCAGGTCATTTACCACAGAAACTTCAGTGATGTGACTGGAAAGTTGGACCACTTGTCTGAATATTGATAATCCTCTTAGTGCTTGGAGTTTATCTGCATCATCAAAATATTCTGATTGTTGTAGGCAGTTTAAAGTGTATCAAGTGAGGTTAAAAAGGAAGTTCTGATACTCAAAACACTCTAAAAATTGCATTGTTGCTTAAGGATAGGTTCAGGACTGCAATTGGGAAAATCTCATCTGCATTGGCCATGAGGAAAAAGCAAAGAAATTGTACAAGAGATAAATTATTGTTTTAGTGGCAGGCTGAGGGGAGATGATAGCAGAGGAGATAATTTGGAACAGAGCGAATGTTTACATTTAAACAAAATTGTGTGACTGCTGAAATCTTTTAAAACAAACATCTGAACAAAGTTCAAACTTCTGGTGAAGCTTATCCTTGGAATGTGTGTGTCAGACATAAGAATTCAGTTTCCAAACAGCTTTACATTTAATGTACACTGTGCAGTAAATGGTTGTGATTTGCAAAGTTCAGAGTAGAACTTAAGTTGTCCTTTGAAGGAAAAAGTTTGTAAAAAGTAAGATAAATAGAAATGCAGATTATTTTATGAATAGAAGAGGCAAATGAAAAAGGATAAATAATTCTAATTATCTGAAGAGAAAAAGATAAAATATTTGAGAAAGGAGGAGTAAGAATGAACAAGAAATATTTGCATGTAATAGGATGACAGAAGTGACAGCAATGAGTGTCACAGTGGCTGAGATCCAGGTTGGTCTCAGTATATTCATGCTACAGAATTATCAGTTAAATCAGAACAGCTTATTTATTGCCAAAGCCTACTTTGAAATAAGTTCCATCTTCATAACTGGAGTTATTTAGTAGTGAAATATTTCAGACTTCCAGTTTATGTGATAAAATATCCATCTATGTGATGTATGACAGCATTTCCTAAGGGATGTGTAACTGCCATGCTGCTGATGACCCCATACCCACCAGCATGGGCTTGTATCTAAGGGTCATTATGTAAAAGGCTGTGTTTTCACCTATTTTGAAAGTTATGCTCAGAAATCTTGAATATTTTGTAGCATCTAAATAAAATAACTGGTGTGCTGCAGGACGCCCTCAACACACTGGAATGTAAACTAAAAAAGCTTCAAATATTTCTACGAGGCAGAGGTTGCTACTTCAATTAGTGCAGTAGAAAGTGTGTTCTGAAGGGTTCATTGCACACCTTTAATTGTGCAGAAAAGGCATTTCTGAAGAGCCTGCTCAGGTCAGTGCCCTCAGAGCCTCAAGAGCAATTCTCTTGTGGATGCTTATTTATCTGCTTCCAGCCTTTCTCTGCTCTGATCCAAAGGCTTGCACTGCTGGCAGGTTTTACAGCCTCTCCGTCACTCCTATTCCTGTTCACATCCCTCAGCTTCCCCAGGTTGCCACGTTTGGGGTGCCAAAGGCTTGGGAAGGCAAGGTTGAGGTGCAAGAGCTGAAGCTCTGTGAGACAGCAGCAGCAGAGGGGCTGTGTGCTGGGCTGTCCAGCTGCCATAATGCAGGAACCTCTGTCTGCACAGTGGGGTCATTCCCTGTGTGTGGAATGCCTTTTCAAAGTCACAGCACTGGGGTTTTCAGAACCAGACCTGCCAAATTTCACTGGTGCTCCGAGATCCTTCTGCCTGCCTGTAGCAGTGGGATGATGTACATTGTATGTAAACACAGAAATTGCCACCAGGGCTGGCACATCCAGCCAGGATTGATATTAATTGTTGAAGGGATGGAGTTTGGAGCTGCAAGGCTGAATCACATTTCCCTCTCACACTCCACAGCAGAGTGACCTTGGATGCACATTTCAAGTTTTGAAAATATTTTGTGTGTTGTGAAGCCAGAATAATGCAGCTGTCTCTATTCAGCACTTCTATTTCTAAGATTGATAAATCATTAATTCCACAGTGTTTGGGGAATTGCCTTTAGCCTGATTGATTTATTAACAAGGCTCAAATAACTTGTATTGAACTTATGAAAATTCTACCGACTCTAAAATCATCCATCAGGGATGAAGATTGCTCAAAGATATTGCAGCTGCTGTCCACTCCAGATGCATCTCTTTATGAAATGCTTTAGGACTCAGGAGTTTTCTGGTGAACAGGATTTCTCTGGATGGTTTATCAGTGAGCCTAATGCCCAGCACATTCCTTTTGTTATCTCACTATGAGCAGGAGATTCCAAGGCTCTGGATAACTTTCCTGTGCAGAAGAAGTCACCTTGAAAGTATTTGCTGATCCTGTATATTCTGTCCTGCTTACTGAATAGCCATTCTTCATTAGGGAAGTTATTCCCACTGATGGGAAATCTGCCATCCTGGAAGGTGTGATTGCATTCAGCACAGCAGACAAAACAGGGCCATATTTTAGATGATCCAGCATTCCATTTTTTGAGACCCAGGTAATGTCTTTGTATTTTAAGCCTTTTGGTACTGTTGTTATTGTTTAAAGAGGTTAATACTGTTTTTAAGAGGATTGAAATAATAGGAATTTTGTTTTCAGAGAATGTTCTCTGTAACTCATACTGAAAACTTCCAATAGGTTGATGGATGGGTTCCTAGAAAGTATTCCAATAAGCATTTCAGAATATTTTAAAGCAGAAGTATGGATGAGGAAATTTACTATAATCAAGCAGAAAAATATTCTTTGCTGTCATAAGATTTCTTTGCAATCGCTGAAAGTAATTACTCGAGAAGAATTAAGATTTACATTCTTTGTCATCTGAGAAAATGGATATGTGCATTTTTAGGTGCTGGCCTACAGTTCCAGGAAAAGCAAAATGGAAGTTTTGAGAAGAAATTTCATTATTTAAAACTAATTGGTGGCATTATTAGGTGTATTTACAACTGCTTTGCTGCATTGAACTTGTGGTCTTAGGTTCAAATGCAGCATTAATGCATCACTTTAGTCTACAAAGTCTGCATGTTCACCAGCATTTTTCTAATGTGTGAAGTATTTTACAAGCTTTAAATCAGTTTATATGAAGTGAAAAATAGAAGGTTGGCATGAGTTTTGGCCTATAAACAGTAGAAAGTAATTACATGAATACAAAATGTCAAAATTTTACCTGGTAGAGGTCTATTCCACATCATTGGGTTTTTCTTAATTACAGAAAGTGTCCAAAATCCCTGACAAAAACTAGGCCCATTTTTTAGTTAAGCCTGAAAATGCCGCAAGAATCAATCTGGAAGATGTAGAATGATTCTTCTTGAAAGGTTAAATACTCTGAAAAATTAATGTGTTATATACAGTAGCCCTGGTGGTTCTGTGTCAAGTGCTGAAGAATTCAGGAGCAATAGGAACACAAAAATGCCATTATGGCCTGTGAAGGTTGGTGTTAATGGGTGTGTTCCCTCCAAAGATACACTATTACACTGCTTTTTGTGTGACCCAACAGTGCTCCCCTCATATTTCCCCTTGGCACTGCTGACATTTATTGCTCCCCAGCTAAATAGGATGACAAGACAGAGCTGCATTTACTGTGAATTTTCTTGTGATTTTTCTTTTCCACTCATGTTCTGCAAGTTTCTGGACAGTGGAGAAAAATGGAAAGGTTATTGTCTGAGTGGCAGTCCTGTTAGACATCCTGGCATGAAATATGCCTTTTTAAAAATGCCATTATACTATTTTTTACTTGTAGTCAATGGTGGCTTTTAGATCCCTTCCAACAGAACTCAGCTGATCTCTATGTAGTGTTTTTCTTGATGTCTAGATTTGCATTTGTTCTGCTTATTGCACTTCACTTTTCAACAAGTTCTTCAATGCTTTAAGTTTTAGTGTGAATTTTGATCTTGTTTGCTTGTGGGCTGGAGGTGACATGGACCCTACCTGTTTATTTCACTAACGTTTTTCTCTCCTGCCATTTTCTAACGTGTACAGTGAGTTGTGAGATGCATTCCTTTGACAGTGAATTTTAGTAATCACTTTAATTTGGGTGGTTGTTTGGTTTTTGATTTTTTTAAAAAATAATGCACAAAGCTGCAATTTCATATCAGTCCTTCCACCCCATGAAAACATCACTCTGGCCAGTTGCAGAAAGCCTTACTAGCCACTCTGAACTGCTGTTACTGGGGTTTCCTTCTGTAGTAGCCCAGCTACCACACCAAAAAGGAAATTTCATTGCTTTGACATTCTGATTATTTTCAGGCACTTAATCCTTGAGGTACTTCTATGGTGATTTAATTGTGTCAGTGTCCTCTGTGGTATAAAATGGAGGTGGTTGGGTTTGCAGTTTCTTCAGTTTAGCCTTGCTTCTCCCTTTGAAGCTGAGCACTGTTTTTGCCTCTCCAGTGTCCTTTGGGAACTCTACCCTCCCTTTGTGCATTATTGAATATAATAGCTAATGTTTGGGGATGGCTTTAGGTAATTCCTTAAGTACTCTGCGGTGAACTTCATCATTCTGGAGCAGACTGACTGTGTCTGGCTTCTTTTGATACTTTTTAGCCTATTCTTTCTTTTCTTCAGGCCTCTAGTCCTGTCTTCTCCGTGAAAATCACTTTAGAAACATTTTTGCTTTTCATTATCCTTTAGATGGAGACATAAAAGAATATGAAGGAAGTACTGAATGCTTCAGCTTTCTCTTTGCCATCTGTTATTTTCTCTCCTTTCCCATTAAATACTAGAACCTCTGCTTATCTTTTTCTCCCACTTACTTCTGCTGTATTTATAGATCCTTTTCCTATTGCCTTTTTATGTCCCTCATTAGTTGTTGATCCTTTTGTGTGTTGCCTCATCTGGATCAGAACTGAGCCATTTGTGCCATTCTAATTCTTGTTCTTTGTTAAATGTTCTTGTTTCACCTTTTGTACAATTTCTTCTGACAGTCAAAGCCTTTGAAGATTCTGGGTGTAACAGTCTCTTCCAGTGTCTCCTTCATTCCCCCTGCACTGAGATAATCTCTTGCATTATTTTATACACTCTTCATTGGTAATTGTCAGTTTTCCTGAATTCCTTGATCCTCTCTTTAAGAGATGTTACAAATCATTTGACTGAGTTTGCTGAAGTTGCTGCCCTGAATTCCACTTCTTTTTTGTGCTTCCTTCACATCTTCCTTTCAAAGTGTTACTGGTGAGTTCTCTTGACTTGTGATAATGCTTACTTGAAATGTATTGCTACCCTGAAGATCCCAGCCACTGCTTTCCTGTTAATCAGAATGAAATACAGCTGCAGTTTAGTAATGCTTCCATGCTCCAACCTTTATCCTGTTAGCACAGCTCCAGCTTGATGATATCCCATGTTTCCTCCTCAAGGAAAGACTAAAAAATTGCAGGGATGTGAGGGCTGTGAGAACAAATTGTGTGTTGTTACCTGCTTTGTTAGGGGACATTTTGTGCCTTCACACACATTGCTTGTCCTTGTGGGCTGTTGCTTTGGATTTATAATTAAGCATGTAACCTGCCTCTTTCAAGGGTTAATTAATCACGGCTTCTAAAGCTGCTGGGAATTTTGGATAGAAAATGCTACTGTGAGCAAAGCTCTGTTTGTATGTGCAAGATATTTGTAATGTTATTCAATAAGAGCATTAAAGCCATTTACTTATGTAGCAGTGAAGTGTGATATGTTCTACATATACACAACCAACCATGTCTCTTCTGTACTGGAAAATATCAGGTTTTTTGCTGTTCTTCTTGAGGACACCTTTCTGACAACCTTTGCATTTCAAGTAGAAGAACCTGCCTAGAACAGAATGCCCTGTAGTTAAAATTTCATCCAGCTCTAGGGAGAGAATTTGTAGACTTAGCACCAAGGGTTGTCTTCTTGTCAAGTAACATTTATGGCCTGATTGTCAAATAAGTTATAGATAGTCCAGTAGGAAGGTTTAATGTATTAAGGGCAGGATTTTTAAAAAGGGGAGGAATGGAAGCCAAATGGAATTTTAAGTCCTGTTGGCTTGTCAATGGGATTTGTGCATCCCTTAGTTGGATGTTTTTGAAAATAACACCATAAATTGGCGACTAATAGACATCTTTCCATGATAATGGCTTACAAGTTACCATTAATAATTCAGCTGAAGGTTATTGCAGTTCAATTCAGTACCTCCTGAAAATGGTGAAAAGCTTGTCTCTGTGATTTTAGTGGCTTTGGGTTATTGGGCACTCTGATGAAATAATGTGCTTTTGAGGGATGATTTTGCCCCTTTCAATGCATCTTGGCAGTCAGAACTGAAAGTCACGAATTACAGGAGAAATGGATGCTGGAGCCTTCTTTGATGCTGTTCATGTGCCAGTATTTACAGGGATCTATAAGATCCTGTCCCCCTGAGCACGGGAGGAATCAGGCAGAGCAGGTTTCTGTGTGGAAGATGTCCACAGGCAGAGCTCAGTGGTGGATTTCCTTGGGAAGTGGGAAGCGCTGTTCCTGCTGTGCAGCACGGGCTCTGCATCGCATGGCCCTGAATCCCCCTCCCATCCCTGCAATCCCTGTCCTTCCTGCATTCCCCTGGCAATCCCTGCATCCCTGCAATCCCTGCATCCCCCTGGCAATTTCTGCAGCCCCCTGTCCTCCCTGCACCCCCTCCCAACTCTGTATCCCCCTCCTCTCCATCCCTCCCATCCCTGTATCCCCCTGCCCTCCCTGCACCCCCTCCCCGGCACAGCCGCAGCCGCTGCTGGCTCGCACCCTCCTTCTCCGTCCTTCCCTGGCTCCTCTCCTCTGTCCCTTCATTCTCCACAGACACCAGCGCCAGCCCTTTCCCTGTAATCCACTGCCATTCCCGGACACCCTTCCATTTGCTGTCGCTCCGGAGGGCAGCGCGCCGCTCCCCGCTGGGTGAATTTCGGGATGGCAGCTGGACCCGCCGCGTTTCTCCAGCCGGATTCCCGAGCATCCCAGAGGCACAGCGCTGTCTTTGGGCAATCTGTGTACAAGTACACAAAACAGAACACCCGAGTGCATCTTTGTGCGGAACATAAAATCTGTAAAACAACAGTGTTTTTAAAAAAGCAGATGGAATGTTGTGAGATTTCTGAGGAGATGTGGATTTTTTGTTATACCGTTATCTGTGAAAAGACATTAATTAATCAAAACAAGAATTGATGAAAACATGTTAACACTGAAAGATGAGCTGATAGGTCCAGATACTTCTGCAGTAGAGAGAGACATTTTTCTGGGTGAAAACACAGGTGCTGATGTTGAACTGGAAGTCATTGGAAGTATTTTTGTCTCCTCACAACAGCACTCAGTGCCTGTTCGCACTCTGCCTCTGCAGCAGCAAGGGGTGCTCAGCACTGATGGCTTTTCAAGTTCAATAAAATCGTGCCTCAGACATGACTCTGCCTCAGTTTCTCCGTGGAGGAGAGGATTGCACAGCAAGGGACACTTGGGGAAGTTGGAATGAACACTTCTGGGTGCACACATTAGTGTTTGGTTCCTTTGTGAGTGCTTCAGTGCTGGGGGTGGGGTGGGATTTTTCATCCTGTTATTACACACAACTTTTGGCTTCATGACTCGCCTACCATTCAGCCTTTTTTTTTTTTTTTTTCCCTTCATATTTCTGTGTAAATACGATGAAAAAAAATTATGTAATTGGTGGAGCTTATAATAGCCATTCTGGTTTTAAACCTGTGACTTCTGGAAGAAGATTGCAGCCCTCAAAGGTTTGCTGTGTGAGGGGAGGGTAAGCAGAAGGAAAAGCCATAGGATGACTGTAAGTGTTGAACAATAAAACCGGAACAAAAAGCTTGCTATAAATAGCCTGGTCCCAGTTCAGTGAAGTACTTAAGCACATGCCTAAATCCCTCCTTGTTCAACAAAGCACTTACATGTGCACTTGAATTCTGCTGGAATAAAGCATTACACATCAGCCCCGAGAGCTTGGTGGAATTAGGGGCTGTGTGGACATGGACACACCCCAGAGAAGGGAGATTTCCTCCACAGCCCCCTGCAGTGCTGGAGCCTTTGTGGGCAGTGTTTTATAGGAAATTTCTGACACCATGCACTGACAATTAACTCGGAGAACTGCTGGGCATGAAAGCATTGCAGAGCAATTGAGTTCTGATATTTCAACAATTGTGTTCTTGTGTTGTTTGTGAACTGATCAGGCTTAACGATAACTGCAGCTTTTGTGATAGTAGGACCTGTATTATCCACTGAAATGAATTTCCATTTTCTTTGTGAAACTAACTCAGTGAGGATTTTCCTCGTGACATCAGTGAGGCATCTGCACTCAGGAGTTCAGAGCATGGGCTTCTCCATCCACACATCCCAGTTAACACTCTCAATGGGTCGTCAAGTACATCTAAAAACCATTTAGCTCTCAGTTTTAGACTTTTCTACACAAGATCTCTTACAAAGGCCTAATTTCTCAGAAAATACCATCTCTTTTCTTATAATGAAGTCTAGTTTACCATTTCAGTTTTTCAAAGTATTGCCCACTATACAACTATTCTACGGGGATCCTGACTACTGACAGCTATTTTTAGTCCTGCTGTCTCTGGAAAGGCCCCTCATAAATTCCATAGTGGTTGTTGTGGCTGGCTGGATCCATCAGAAAGTGAGAATTAAAAAATGAGTCTCAATCAGGTGAAAATAATGAAAATACAATATATCCTGGTTTTTTACAGCATGGGCATATACAGTGAAACAGATTTTTTTTCATTTGTAGGAATATGAAGGTTGTAAAACTTACATTTCCACTGAGATGGAAACTTCAATGTGTCAGTCCCTCATCAGGGATTCCGAGGTACAGATTGGCTTTTGAGAAACCTGCCCTGAGCCCCTGCTCTGACTGACAGCGCAGCTTCCACATCTCACATCACTCAAAGTTAATCAGCCCAAGATTCCCCAAGTGCCTTTCAGAATATTGGTTATCAGTCACCTTCACAGCTGGGATAATTCTTAAAAATTTTCTTTCCAATGGGAATCTGGTTGAACTAATGAATGATTGGACTTTTGATAAAGCAAAGGTTTGACTGAAAAATATTCTGATGTTTTGATGCAACAGAGTTACCATGATTTGGTGCATATATATATATATACAAACACACACATATGTGTCAAGTGGGTCTAGAAGACCACATTCAAAAATATTCTTTGAAGAATTGTGACTGTTTAAAAAGAAATCTGTAGAGCCCAAGTCATTCCTAGTGCTAATTGTCTGTCAGTCACAGTGCTGGGTCTTTGTTTACTTCACTGTTTCTCTGTTGGGCAAATCTGTGTACCTGTTTTGTGGGGGTGCTTTAAATCTCTACCAGGAAAAGCACACTGTAAGAATGGTTAATTCAAATGTTATACATTTGAGCTGATTAAAGAAATTCTAATCTGGATCCTTATGTAGGAAGTTATAAAAGGCTTTCATAATTTAAACCAGATCAAGTCTATAAAGTCATAATAAGCTCATGTAAATCTCCCCACTGTAATAGTTGAAATTTTTCAATTGTATAATTAAAAACACCCCTCTGTAAATACTTGAGTGGAAGTCCCTTGTATGCTTTACATTCTGTTTGATGAGAGCAGATGGAGTTTAGAGGAAGGGCCATTTTGGGCTGATTCAAATCCTGGCCAGTGTCAGGATGGGCTCTGACTCCATGGGCTGCACTTGGCACTCTGAGTTACACAAAATGGGTTTGTCTTTGGGAGCTTCAAACTGTGTGAGTGGCACTTTCTGTACCAGGGATCAAAATACCAAATGACTCTAGAATGACACATAACTTCTGATAAAACTAATGGAGTTGCACTATGGGATGTAATTAAGCAGCTTGGTGGACAAGAAACTAATGAGCTGGTCTTTGTGAAATCTGCAGAGAGAGTAACTTCCAATAGAATATTGCCAGGGAAATGAGGGATTAGAATGGAAATAAACTGATGAAGTATTTGATGGTCTGATGTTGAAATGTCCATGCAAAGAAGCAAAGGAGTTCTGCAAAGTATAACTCTGTCAGGCTTCCTCTTCGCTGAAAAGAGCTGCAGCATTTTTAATTAAATGTTCCAGAGCTGTTTTGTTAAAGCTGCATGGCAAGTAAATTCTTTCATTATTTGGTCAATGGTGGTGCCAGAGGCCTTTAAGTCTTGCCTCCAGGAGAAGGGAAAATATTTTAAGCTATATATAAAGTACCATTACTAATTTTCAATACAGAAATATTTCTAATTTTTATCAAGAAAAATTATCCAAGAAATAGAATTGCCTTCTGCTCCTTTTAGTAAAAAATCCCCATTTTTTAAAGACGGAATTTTGTATGTGCTGGGGGGTATTGCGAACAAAGTTGAACAAAATGGTCATGCTTATTTAGTTAACAAAAATATTTAATAAAGGAAAAAGCATTGGGGGAATATGCCCAGTCATTAATTGCTTTGCAGTGCCTTCTGTGCATTTTTTCTGCAGAAAGCTTTCAGCAGCCTTTAAGCTAAGCAGGGCTTCATCACCTGGATACATTCTCCTCTCTCCCTTCCTCCAGCTCCTTGGGAAACTGAAATCAAATTGCATTGTGCAGCAGATTAGTGCTGAGTTGAATGATCAGCTTGCAAGGCAGTGATGATCTGGAAGCTCAGCTGTGAGTTCTCCCCCTCCCCCAAATCCAGGGCTGTGGCTTTTCCCTCCATCCTTCCTTTCTGCCCCAGATCACCTACAAGGGAATATGGAGATGAACACACAGGGCTGTGCATAGGAATAGGAGGGAAAGAGACTTCTGGGGGAGGAAAAATGTATCTGTCAGCTGAGAGCAATTTATTTGCTCATTTCCAATTGTGAAAAACGAGGTTCACTTTCCTGGTAGATTTTAAAAGGTTTAATAAAAGGCAATAAGAGCCAAACAATAAAGTAAAAGGTTATAATGGCCGGGTGCTTGATATTCAGCTAAAAGCACACACTAACTCAGAAAACACTTTGTTAAATGCATCAACATGTTGTATATTCATGGACCTTTATGTATTATTCAAAATCATCCCTCCCCCAACCTGTAAATCAACCTTTTTTCTTTTGTGGCACTATCCTGTTCCTACTCCCTGATTTATTAATTCTTTTCCTGGAGTTTTTGGTGTTCATCACCCCATCTTCATCCAGATAGGATAATCCAAGAATGTAAAGAATTTTCTGATTATCTTTTTACTATTCTCTGAGTTAGTTACATGAACAAAAGCTTTTTACATCACCATGTTATAATCAAAAAAAATATATATTTATCACACTACTATTTCTAAGTTTTGTTTATAGCAGAACTAAAAGAAACTATATTCACTCAGCAAAGTTTTCCAACATTTATACATATAGCATTCATTTTAATATTTGTGAAAAGCCAATAATATAATATGCACTTATAACACCAACTCTTCCTGAACGTGGAAGGCAGGTTTCCTTTGGCCATGTTCATGTTCCAGCTCCTGTGCCTGTGCTGGGCTCGTGCTTTAGGAGGGTGGGATTGATGGCAGCTTTTTGTATTCACTTTTCTCATCCTCACCCAGCAGCATCAGAGATGTTGAAGGTGCAGTGACAGCACTCACGAGAGCTTGGTGTGAGAAACTCAGTGTATTTTCTCTCCCTTTAATATTTTTTTTCCCCATTTTGTTATCCAAGATGCTTTTTTAGCACCACCAGGGTTGGTAGGAATTAGTCCAGCTAATCTTTAAATCAAAGTGGTAATCTTTGCTGGATTCATAGAAATAACACAACATTGTTGTTGTTAGATAACTATTGATATAAATAACATTGGTTATTTATATGAGTAGTTGTGTGAGATCATTATAAGGTCACGACTTATATTTAAATATATCATACATTAAATATATACTTCCTAAGATGCTTATTAATATGCATAATAATGTCTTGGGTTTTCTGGCAAATAACTTTTTGTGTATGTTGAAGTAGGAATTACAAGGAACTTCTGTGAAGCACTTCCCATCTATAAATATTTGTGAAACCCTGAACAGCTATAAATAGTAGGGCAGGCTGCAGGCTGGAGATGTGATCTTAGAAGACACCAGATTCAGTGAGGATGGTGCTGGAGTTCTGGAGCCAATGAGGCACCAAAGAGGTGCTTTTTATAGATGAGTATTTGGCCCTGATGACACACACACAGATTACTAAATGGATTAATTTTCTGTTTCTGGCACAAGATTTTCTCTGCATCATCTCCATCATATGTGATGTTTTCTTGTAAGTTGTAGTTCCTGGAATCAGATAATACTGCAAAACCACTTTTTTTTTCTTTGATTTTTCTTTAAAAAAAATCCTTTATAATTGTGTAGAAAAATATTTTGAAATGCCTCAGATGTTGACTTAAAAAGAAAAATAATGTCAATTTTTCCTCTTTCTTCCTAATTTTTATAACAAATGACCAGATTAGGATTTTCTTTTCCAATTTCTTGGTAATAATGTCTTTACAAGATAATTCTGGGGCTGCTTTGGAAGCCAGTTCCCTGCTACAGTAGTCAGCATTAATACAGCTGCATGAAATTCCTAGTGTGTATCATTGCCCTTTTAATGTTCAATTGAGAGTGTAAAATAGCATTTAAACTCACTGGGGCAGGAAGTGCAGGAAGGTGGAGTATCCAGTTGCCAGCAGGTTTACAGACACAGAATCATTTAATGAACTTGAGAAAAGTAGCTGAAAATGAAGAAACTGCATATTAAGTTGAATCCTTGGTGTGCCCTGTGGTGCTGTTGTACTAGAACAGATGACAGAAATCAAGTAGGAGCATTCAGCATTTTCCTGTATTTAAAAAGAAAAAAGAGAGCTCTTTTCTATAGGAATTAAATCCCAAGTTTTGTTAGATAATCTCAAACTTAGTATTGAAGCCCCATGAATAAAACATTATCAGCTATGTTACAGGGAATTTCAGTGTGATTATGGCAAGCAGAAACTGGTGTTAGAATAAATCCTCCAAACAGTAACTCTAATTGCAGGCTTAAACTTTCAGAGGATTCCCCTTTTAAAAATAACATTTTCTATATTCAAAATACTTTTTAGGGAACAACAAGGGTATAGAATGAGACAGTCCCAGGTTAGGATATCCTACAGTGTCTATTTTGTGGGCAGCCTCGGGATCCCAGCTGAGCTGGTGATTCAGCACAGCCTGGATGGATTCTGTGTGTTCTTGTGCTGCAGCCATGACAAGGATCTCTGCAGAGTTCAGTGCATTGGCTGTGTTTGACTGGCAGAAGTTTCAGCTCTGATGGCTGTGTGAAGTGGATGAAGGCATTAAAAATGAGTTGTATTTCCAGGGCTCTTTCAAAGGAGCGTGCAGGGAAATCCTTGGCTCAGTCTGCAGTTACTCCCAGGTGGGGAGGAGGATGTTCAGTGTCTGCATCCCTCAGCATCCAACTTCACTGCCCCTGACTTGCAGCACTGGAAGCTGGAAAAAAATCAGTGTTTAGAAAGCTGGGACCACAGGAGCTGAGTACCTGAGGCAGCCAGGCCAGGCAAGCTGAGATGCCCTGACCAAGAGAAAGTTGTTGGTAGAAAATTTTCTTAGTTGTTGTTTTTCTGTTTTAAATCTCTGCTCAGATAGAAGATAGCCCAATTACTCCTAGAAGTGGATAAAAAGAAAAATAAGGTCATAGATGTTGAGAATCTTTTGAAAATGTCTTTATTGAATCGTTGATGTGAGCGAATTCTGATGAGAATAAGGGGAAGAGGCAGCTGATGAGGCAGAACCTTCTCTGGCCATCATGCCTAAAACTCCACAAAAAACCCTCACAGAAGCAGAGGGGAGTGGCAGAGGTTTATCTGCAGCTATTTTTGTGCTGGGTTTTCTTTCTCTCATTTAACTGAAGTTGTGCAGAGCTGAATTGTGTGTACTGCAGCTGCTCTCCTGTCTGTGTGTCCAAGCTTACTCCAGGTATGGTTCTTCATTCTTCAGTGTTCTGGGGGCTGCAGGCAAAATGCAGATAAAGGCACATTCCTAAGGGCCTTTGAATTGGGTGGGCATGCTGGATATCTCCTCACTGTTTATGTGCTGTGGCATTTCTGATAAATCAGTGCTTTTCTTCAGCAGAAGTGTTTTTCTAATCTGGTAGTTTATAAACTCTCCCATGGCCATCAGTGGACCAACTGAAGGTCAATATGCAGCATAAATTAACAATCTACTGCCGTGTTATTGCATTAGAGAAATTAAAAGTAATATGAATAAATGTTGTCTTTGACAGATAATTAGTATATAAAATATACAGTGGATAAAATACTTACCTGAAAATAAGTGCTGCTACCAAGGACAATGATATTGTTAGGCAGAAACATTAGTAGTGTGTGTCAAAATCACATTTTAATTACAAATGTTTTTTGGGAACCTTCAGTATATTGTTGTTCTTTTGCCCACCCTCCTGATGATGTGATCTTTTGTAGTTCCCAAAAAGAAGCAGTGAAGAAAACAGTTATTAAACAACAGTAGGGTAGGAACATGGCAATTAGGGCTGAATGCAATTCCAAGCTATTGAATATGTAAACAGAATTTTCCATACATTTTATTTCTAATGGTGACCTGATCTCTGAGTCTGTACAGATGGACAGCCTGTTTCTCCTTCCTTAACAGTTCTTGCAAAAAATAAACTTTCCTTTCAACTTCTGCTGTTTAGTGTGCATTAAGTACCTTTAATTTTCAGTATAGTTCCTCTTTATGTAGCTGTTTGGCAAGATGAGCTATAAACATTTATAAAATGTAATTATAGAGACGTTTAATTGCTGTATAAATAAATGGGTTTGAAGACAGACACAAGAATTCTCCATGGAGTCACTTGATGGTGTGCGTTGACTCTCAAATTCATTTTCTGGGTAAGAGTAACTGGCTCTGAAGCACAACCAGTCCCAGCACAGCAAAGCTTTAGGGGTTGCTGTAAATCTGTCAGTGCCTTTTAGCAGAGATTGCAGCCTCAGTTTGGTTTAGTGCTGCTCCAGTCCCGTTGTTAACCCCACGTCAATGATTCAAAATGTTTCACGGCATCGCAGGCAAATTTAGAAATGCCAAGTTTTCATGGAAATGATGTGAATGAGAAGAATAATGACTTGTATGAGCAGAGGGGATAAACCTCTGTGAAAATGTTCAAACGACTCAAAGGCCTTATGAATTACAGTTGGCAAGACAGGACTGTGCTGTTTGAAGAGTTACCAAGTATTAATTGCAAACTTTTCAACCATGACAGATTTAGGAAAGCCTAAAACCTGGTGCATTTGGTCTTGTTCTTAGCTGATTTTCCTGTCCTGTTTGATCTGGTTTTCTGGGCTCTTTGATTTGGCCAAGACAAGTGTGTGTGCACACAAACATGAAATAATTTCATTACCACTTGGGGTAAATGGTGAATGTGTGCATACACATAAACACACACATGCTGTCCTCAGTATCACCTAATTACCAAATAATTAGCAAATAATTTTCCTGTTTTCTGTGTCCTGGGGCACAAAAGCAATGTTTTCTTCTTTTGGTTTGTTTTAGGGGCAGTAGGCTAAGTGTTTTTCTGGAAGATGTAATTTCATGTCTGAGCACAGAAACATAATAGAAGTGACTGTGAAAATTAGAAATACATTACACTTCCTTGGCATTTAAATATTTTGTTTTGTATGAGATTGTTGCATCTTGCTAAATGTTTGGCATTTATACATACAGCACCATGATTAAAAATGTTATCTTGCCTAGACACTGTAGAAATATTGTGCATATTTGTTATTTGCATGTGGATATGGACTTTTGTATATGTGCATCTAGATTTCTGTTTTTCTTATCTGTTTCAGGGTTTCACATTTTTGTTTCAAAGCTATTACCAGAAAGAATAAACATCATATAGCTCTTATGAAATGCAATGTTTGGCCCATTCAGTGGGTACAGGGACCTTGGGCAGTTTACCAGTAAATAGATGTTTAAAGCAGAGAACTAAAAATAAGATTAGAAAGTGATCACTAATTGGCATCCTGTAGGTTGAGCAAGAGACTACTGAGACAGAAATAATATTTATGTGGTGCATGAGTACCACTGCAATAGAAATGAATAATGACTGAGCTGCTTTCTCATCCCTGGAAGTGGCTGGAGGGCTCTCTGTGGAACTCCTGCCCTCTGGGACTGCCCCTGCTCTAGGTGAGTAAGAGACTGCAGGCTGTACAACCTCTTAGCCTTGCTGAAATATTAATTCTCTTCAGCATTCCAAACTATGCACAAAGGAACCAAAGTACAAATGCTAATTGTTGGGGAAGGAGGAGTCTGTAGGAGAAGAGCTCAGAACTTGCTGTGCCAACCAAACTTACAGCAATATTGGTTATTTTCTTGTCCCTTCTTTAGCTGCTTCCTTTCTCTGGATTCCTCAGTAAGATCTTGGAGGCAGAAGCCTTTATATTTTGCCCTTTAACTACTATAAATATTTAGGAGCAGCAGTTCTTAATAATGAAAATCTTTTTGCCTTAGTTACCCCTGCTGAACTTCTGGTGAGTGAGAACTTCTCTTTCAACTTCTTGAGAAGGTGAATGCACCTGAGTCCTACAATATATTTCACCTGTCTACCTGTTAATATTCCTTTATATTCCTGTTAATATTCCTGTTTATATTGCTGTTAATGTTCTGTCAGCTCTCCCTGCCAGCACAGGTACCAGCTACTGGCTGTGTTCCTGTGCTAATTGTCTGGGCCCCTGCAGGATCTCAGTGGATGATTTCATCCAGCTATGAGGAGCAGACTTGCATTCCACATTGGACTGAAATCCCTGTGAATTATCCCTCAGATAAAGTTGGTAAATTTTGTCTGCTTTCAGATTCGTAGTGCCTGAAACAAAAACTTTGAAAGAAACAAAACTGGAATCAAATTGAAACAACAATTATGGGATTGCTGGCAAAACACTGCATAAGGCTTTGCTTTTCAGCCTAAAATATTTGCCAGCTCAATTAACACTAAATGTTTTCCAGATTTCCTTGAATTTAGGTGAATTTTGAAATGAGAACTTAACAGTATAAAAGATTTTAACATGAAATGTTAAATTGTCAAAAAAGGAGCATTTCAATTGGATTTCAAAATGGGATCTTTTACATTCTGAAACTTTTGCTCTCACATTTTTTCCACCTTAGCCTCTTGGTCAAATATGACTTAAACAGGAATTGGTTTTAGTCATGACATCTTTCTCCTGCTCCTGCACTGCCCAGCTCTCCTCAAGACAACCCTAATTTTTCCTGCTGGCTGTATTATCACTGATCCCTCTGACTTCTGCAAAATGTTCCTGGGCTAAGTGAATGTCATTTGGAGCAGTGACATGCTCTGTACTGAGGTCTTCAGTTGACTGCAGTTGGACTTCTCAAGGAAACTCAGCCCATTTGCTGTTTGATTTGTGATATGGATAACCCCTTCCCTAAGTAGTGAAAGGAGGAAAATCTAAGATGACTCTGTTTGTTTGCTCATATTCTAATTCGCTAAATGGATTAGAAGTCTAAAGTGTGCATTATTTTTAGGTTCATCAAGAAAAGCACACATCCATAATTCAGATTAGAGCAGACCTGTGCTCTGTGGCAGGGCTTCCATCTGAAATAAGTGCAGCTATTTCTTCATCCAGGGCATTTCCCGCCAACTGGTTATTGCAGTAGCTGCATGTGCTAATTCTGATGTGTATAGGAAAAGCAACATATGTGCTTTTATCTGAGAAGTAGTCTTAAAGCTTTTAAAATTTTTTTTTAAATTTTTAAAAATTTTCCTGTAGTTAGAAATTCTGTCGTTGCAGACTTGGATTAAAATTGCTTAGCTTTGGAAGAAAAACTTAATGAAGAGTTGGTGAAGTTAAATTTCAGTAGCAGAGGATGAGAGGAGGTGCAGTACAGAGCTCCAGTCTCCTCCTGTGCAGCAGTGACCATGGTGCTCAGGGACAGTTCTGTCATTTGCTCTGGAGACTCCTGTGTATGTTAATGCTCATCTGTTAATGTTAATAATCATTCCTGGTTCTAAATGCAAAATCTTCCTACTTTGATCTCCAGGCTCTCCCACAGCCCTGCCTAACATTGCTCTTAGGCAGGCTTTTCACAGGCCAGATACTATTTGTCAAAAAATCAGGAGAAAATGTCTGCCCACAAGTTTCTCATTTGCATATTCATCTGGGCATATTCCTGGCTCAGCCTGGGCTTCTCGTTCTTTTCCTTTCATTAAAATCTTCTGCTGTGCAATGAGCTCATCACAGCACTTTTCCTCTCCCCGTTCCTTCTGGAGAAGAATTGCCTGTGTAAATCACTGAAATGGCATCACTGATTGCCACAGTCTTGTAATGTAGCTGCAACTCTAAGAATGATTCATCCTTGGATCTGCTCAAGGTCTCCAAATATGAAAGAAAGGAAAAATAGTTTGAATTATATAGAGAAAGTTCTGCTGAGAATTCTCCACACTCCTTGAAGCCCACTGACTAACTCCTGCAGATGATCAATATTGTCTGTCAGGGTTTTTTTACCCAGCCATCCAATTAACTTTGTCTCCCAGTGATACATGGGAGAAATGAGACCAGAGTTTTGCTGGTACCTTCAGACTCTGCAGGTATGTTTTACACCAAGACCCAAACAAAAAAGGATTTTTATTTTTTCAAATTTGAGCTATCACAAGAAGAACAGCAAAGGATAAATGACTTATCCAGAAGATTGAATTAGAATTTCTTTCAGGAAATATTTTCCAGACACCTCTAGGCCTAACAGAGAGGAGGGATGACTACCAGCTCTATCAAATAGAAAATATCAGACACCTAGAAAATGCTCTGGCAAAACAATGCTGTCATTGCCTCTGTGTTGAAGGTGATTACAAAGAATGGAGCAACAAGATTGTAAGGGAAGTGTAGAGGAGTTGTACAATCCTCCCAAACCCCACAGTCAAACAGTGGAAGTGGAAGCTGTCAGAAAAAATCCCTGGCACAAGTGTGTGGTGGGCAGTGAGTGCTTGCTCAATAAATGCTGATACACTTCTTTTTGATAAGTATTGAAAATAAGCTTCCCTTAATGTGCCACACTGCTTGAAGTACCTCATCTCCAAAACACAACACCTACAAGACAGATTTAAAGACCTAAAATTCTCATAAGAGCTTTAACCAGCGTCCTTTACTTATTCTCCAAAAGTTCTTGAAAAATGTAAATGCATTCCCTCATATTCCTCTGCCTGTGAACTGAAAAGAATCCAAAATTTCACTGCCAATAAAAGAGAGAGGGGGGAACTGGATCTGAGGCAAACAAAAATGTTTTGGTGAAATAGGATTAGTTCTTAAATCTCAAAAAAGCTTGTGGAGTCATGCAAAACAGAAAAGAGAGGTTTAGCCTGCATAGAAACAGAATCACATGAGTGCAATATCATTCAGACTTTCACTCATGTGACGTTTGGTTGTTGTTGGAGACAAATCTTTGAGAAAAGTACAGTAGTTTTTATAGATAAGGAGCTCAATTTCCTTAGGTTTTTGCAGTACCTGAAATACAATTATTGCAAGAGGGCTGGAGTGGGAATATGGAAAATACTCTCCTACTTTGGCTGCACGTGTGTTTTCTTTAAACAGTGAGTTGTTATTTTCTTATTTAGGGGGATGTGTGTTGATTTGTGTGCTGTAACACCAGGTGCAGCCTGTGTCACTGCTGGAGCTTCACAAGGGAGTGACAAAGCACAGGGAAAATTAAGAGCTGCCATAGAGAAGATGAGTTTAAAAAGTCTGATCCTGGGGAGAGTGGCTGGAGAGAATGAGATTTATTTGTTTGTATATGGGAACTGCACAGCCCCTTCTGTCATTTTCCTGCAGACCTCTTTGAATAATTGTCCCCATGCACAGAGTGTTTGGAAGGTTGGATCAGCACCTGCAGAGTGCTCTGTGTTTGTTATGCTGAGCACAAGAAGGAATGAAGGATATAGTGCATTTCCTGGGGCTCAGCTCCTCTCCACTGCTCCATTCTCCAAATGTGTGCCTGTGCACAGGTTGTGTTAACAGGTCACTCGTTAGTTTTTCTTGTGTTTTTATAAACCTGGGGCTTGCCTGGAATAAAGTTTACTGCTTCAGCTTATTCAAAGGAGGCATAACAACTCCACATTCTGTTTCCTGGGGTAATGCTGCACCTCCAGATTGCTCAGTATAGATGGTCAGTCATATTGGAACTGGTCTAGATAATGCAGCCAGGCACAGTAGAACTCTGAGGGAGTTCAAGTGGCAAATTTCTCATGAAAAGGCTTTTTCAGAAAGAGGATTTTCCTGGTGCTGCCTGCACTGCCTGTCTGCTGAGGCTTGTGGCATTTGTTGAAGGCACTCACGTTATGCTCAGGGTCAGAGCTCGGGTGAGTACGGGGTCAGTGTTACAGGTGCCAGAACAGGCATTTTGTTCCCTTCTCTGCACTTGAATTTTCTGCAGCATAACCTGTGCTGCCTGTGTAGGGTTTGTGTGCTGCCTGCTTCCCCTCCTCAGAACCTTTCTGAGCAGAAATGAGTGGATGGCAGCACTGTGAGGTCTTCCAGCTGCTGTGGGTGCAAAGGTTCTGCAGTGCACGCTTGGTTCTTGGTCTCTTGTCTCTGTAATCGAGAGTGGAGCTGTTTTGTGTTTATGATCCTGGCTCACACTGTGAGTGACTAAAGAGCATTCTGGTCAAACTTGTCTCAGTCTGGGCTCAGAAGGAACAGGAGAAAATGCAGGACTTGCAGTCCCATAAGTCAAGTTCTGTTTTAACCCCTGGGTGAGGAATGGTGATCCCAGCACTGAATTCTTCCCTCAGAGCCTGGCCTCCTCTGGCAAGCAGGGACACAAGTCATAACCATTCCTTTCCTTTGCCTTTCAGCTTCTACTTGGCCTTTGGGCCACTTCCAGTGTGACAAAAGTCCATATTACAAAAAACACTCCCTGTGTGCCTTTTCCTGCCCTCAAATTCAATTTTCACTCGCACTACCAAGGATTCAACTTGGAAACTTTTTATCCATGCTCATTAATGTGGAAGAAATAATATTCTCATGGGAATGTGATTTTTTTCCTGGAGTATTGTACCAGCCTCTCCTAAACTCTATGAAACTCCTATGCTCAGCTTCTTGCAGTTTTCTAGTTATTCGTAATAATCTGTTGTCTTGCCTTGTCTCTGGTGCTAAGGTAACACCATAGCAGATGGAAGGTAATGTCTTCTGCAACCTGCTCTCAGAAACAGTGAATGTTAATGTTCCTCTTGAGTTTTTCTCCTATCATTACCTGCTAACTGGTATTTTGCTGATACAGTTTTTTCCCAAGTCTATGGGAGAATTTTTTTTCCAGAAACAAAATACAAACAAAAAAGTGGATTGAGGCAGTATGGTTGAAGGGGGAAAATGTTTTCTCTGGTTAATAATTCTTACAGAAAAGTAAGTTCAGCTTAAAAGAATCACTGTTGTGATGTTAAATGAATGTTTTATTTAAATGAAGTAATGCCACCAGCTATAAATCACTTGGTGGCTCTGCCTTGAACATTTTTCTATTTGGGTAGATATGACTGATTCCTAGAGGCAGGAAAGGTTTATTTGCATTGATCCCACAGTGCTGACCCCAGGCTAAGTGCCATCAGCTGTGAGTTTAATCACATCTATTCAGATGGATTTCACACGATCGATGTGAAACTTTTTCAAACCTTACAAATATTGAAACTTTCTTTACTCTTCCTACAAAGAACAAATGGGACTGCAGTGTTTTGTATAAGGGTGACAGCCAGAAGTTCCAGCCTTTTATTTTGTAGTGAAGAAGTGATGCTGAACTTGAGAGAGACACAGGTGGGGGTGTTGAGAGTCCAAACCTGAGCTGCTGAGAATCCAAACACTGCTCTGGAGGGAAGGCACAAGTCAAATTAGGTTTAATTTGTCTCTCAGGCCAACAGCAGGACTATGCTGTGCTCTCAACTGACCCTATGATTTGGAAACTGAGAATGCTAATAAAAAGGAACGGTAATTAAGATATTGTAAATTAACAGGCTTTCTGTGCAGCAGGTTAGGAGTGAAGCCTGGCCAGCAATATGGGCAGAGGGCTGCAGGTAGAGCAGCAGTGCATTGTATGTACTCCTCTGAAAATATTGCCTGGGGGATGGGATGCTCCCTGGGATGTCCTTTCAGAGAGCAAACAGGACATGGTTAGAGAGCAGCAAACATTTTCAGCCCCACACAGATGTCAGCCAGGGCACTAAAGCAGAGAGTATCTGTGCCTGGTGAGGATATGCCTTTAATTCCCTAGAACAGGAATTTTAGTCATCATAACCAGGAGACACCAACCTGGTGAGCTGCTGGGGTATATCAGAGAATTAATTGTTCAGAACATGGAAAAATAACTTTTGAGAAAAAAGGGCAAACCCATTGAGTCAATATTTGGCAGGCCATGTGTTTAATGGTGAGAGCTCACTTCACCAATATATGAACAAGCAATTACTACCAGTTGTTCACATCTGGCTTCTGAGGCAAAGAACTATAATGAAAAATCAAAACAGTCTAAAATTTTTCAAATCTAGATGGTAAAAGATGATGTTATTTCACTGACTGATCTAGAACAGGAAACTAGGCTTGTTGCTTTCACTCATTAGTGATTTAAATCAATCACAGCTGGATTGAATTGGCTCAGAATTTCACCCAGGCTGATTTGCCCTCTCCCATTGGTTCCCTTTCTCCTATTTCTAGTGGCTCAGAGTGCAGGTGGAGAAAAGGTCTTGGTAGCTAGTAGGGACAGAACCTGAGCAGCCTCTGTGCTGAGCTCAAACAGAGTCACTTACAGCCAGCAGGATTTGTAGGCAATAGTGGGCATTTCAAAGGAACTGGCAGAACTTGGAGCTGTTTGAGTGTGAGCTGTGAAGAAGATGAAAGAAGGATGTGTAGAAGATACCATGTTCCATTTTCCAAGGGATGGGAAGACCCCCAGTGAGGAGGTAGGCCCAGTGGAGATGTTAAAATTGCTGAGACTCACTTTTTTTATTCTCGTTTTGGTCCAGTCCCTGCTGTTCCTGTCCAGCTCTCTGCTCACAGAATGTTTTATGGGACTGCCATTGTTTTCCTCTGGCAGCTTATGCTGTCACTTCAGACTGTTCCCACAGTATATTCAATATGTTTCCAGTCAGTGGGTTTCAGTTAAGGAGATTAGTTGCTCTTATAGAATGCTACTGGACAACATTAATACTTGAGAATTATTGTGTAAAATAAGGCTTAGGCTCCCTGGGTTGAGGGTGGTAAGCTGTAAAGTTTTTTTCGCAAGTGCTTAATTTTCTTGTTTGCTCCAGATGGATGGTTTCAATTGATTCCAGGCAAAGGTATTTCTGCTGGGCATACATAATGCAGGAGCCTTGTGTGAAACAAAAGTAAATATTTTTTACTTTGGATGCTTATGGATGTTTGAAACCCCTCTAAGCTAGGACTGCTGCAGGTATTTTCTGGTGCTTTTATTTATGTGAAATAATTTAAATGGGTACTGTAGGTGACAAAAATGATAGGTTGTTATTTTATGTCTTTTAGTGCATCATTGTAAATCAGTTTAACCAAATATTTGCTTTAAACCCCTAAAATAGCACATTTTATTTCACTTTGGGTGTAAATGGGCATAATTTCATTTGACTTTACAGCATGTCCTCTATCCCAAAGTTAACCCACATTTCACAAGGATAACTCCAAGTTGCCTGTTAGTGTAATTTCTGGAAAGCAGAATGAATAATTCAGGAGTCTTCCTTGGAACACAAATGCAAATCCTTTTTCTGTCCTGACTCCTTTCTCTTCCTCTTGTGTTCCTTTTCCCCACATGTGGGATTTGAGGGTGTGTGAGCTGCCCTACAAACCTCCAGGAAAGCTGCTCTGGCTGTGGGGAGTATGGGATTGGAAAATGGGGTTGAACAGCTTTTACACTGAGAACTGATCTTGACAAATACATTACTTTAACACCTCAGCTTCCTGTACAACACCCTTAAAACTTTGTGAAGAGCAGGATTTTCTGCCCAAACACCTGTGTGCCAGTTCCAGCAGCCTTTTCTGGGGCACACTGGGATTTCTGGCTGCTGGTTCTTTTGGAATGTCTCAGCGAGTCCTGAAATCCTCTGTGGAACAGCCACCAGACACGTGCGTGGGCAAAGCTTCCCCTGCCAGGGCTTACATCACCTCCTGGCTTTGTTTTGCTCCCGAAACCCTCAAAATGACCTTTTCTGTGCTCTGTGCTGGACTCCAAGGTGTGTGAGGAGCCTGACAGCAGTGGCTTCATGGTAACTGCAGTGGCTGGAGGTTCAGGAGCAGCAAGATCTGTCAGGAGAAGGATTAAATTTTATGAAAGCAGTTGGTATCGCTGTAACTTGTAAGTTTTGAAGTGTTGTGTGTGAGTGGGAAGGCAAAACTAAATAGAGCATGTGGTTGGCCTTAAAAAAAAAAACCCCAAAGCCAGCAAAATTTAACTCTTGGGAGTATAGTCTGTGAAGAACTTCTTTCTTAGAATATTTTTTTCTCATAGAAGCAGACTAGAGCAAGAAAGATTAAAGAACTCATTTCTGTAGCTCTGAAAGATCTTTAAATGCTTCCTTTTGACTTTTAGCTATAACCTGTCCTTTCTAAGTTTCTGTTTTGAACTAAAATTTTTTAGTTATAATGCTGTTTTGCTTCTCTTAGAATAAAACTCCAAAAAGGGACTAAAGTGTCATTTGTATGAGCTTCCAGTTCTTTGGTACCAGCCTTATACACATGGCTAGTTAGAATTTTTGTTGCATTTTGCTCAGTAGTGATAATGTATCAACTTTGCTGACTTTGTGTAATTTGGGACTTCCCCTTCAGTGTTCTGCCTAATGTGGGAAATTCTAATTCTTGTGCTGCCAGGGATTGAAGCACTGAATTTGCTGTGTTTCCAGTGTGTTTTTATGATGCCTACAAAAGGTACAGGGTGAGGAGGAGAGGGTGGAAAGGCAAATTTACACTAAACACTCCCTAGAATATAAATAATATTTAGCTCTTTCTGTGAAGAGTCAATGGGATTTTATTGTTACTTTTGCACATCAGTCCTTTTATTAACCATTACTGCCTGGTTCTCTGTGGACACAAACCTAAAAGTGTTTGAAGAGGTAAAATTTGTCTTGATCTCCAGCCCTTCAGCACCAGTGATTGTAAGTGATCAAACCAGCTGCAAACCCCATCCTTGCTGAGGTGGGAGGTTGATTTCCATGCAGTTGTTAGTACAGAATAGTCAAACCTGTAATAATAATACCCAGCGTGAGAAAGCAGCACCAGCTGATACCATGGCATACACCAAAGGAATTTTTATACAAACATGCACAGAGCAATGCCACCAAACTTGTTTTCATATTTGAGACTGACAGATACCCTGGACACTGATCTTCTAGGCAGAGGCTGTGTCCAGCTGTCACCCTTGGAGCTGGCACTGCTGGCTGGAGTGCTGGGCTGGCTCTGCTCTGTGGCTTTAGCCTGTCCTGCCCCAGCCAGCACTCAGAAATCCCTCGATGCATCTCTAGACAAATGTAAGCTCACTCTGCTCGTGCTGATGCAAGATGCAAAGGCTGTGGCACCAAGAGTGAGCTGAGATTATCAGATCTGTGCTCAGCTGTGCAGTTCTAATTTGTGTTTCACCACAGGCAGTCTCAACACTCATTTGATTGCAAATCATTATTTAGAGATGCTCAAAGTTTTTTGAAAAATTCTCCCTTTACAAAAAAAAAAAAACCCACCCCGAGTGAGAGACTGGTGCCACCTCACCCAGTGCTTACTTTGGCTCAGTCCATCGACAGTGTCTGGTTTGTTTCCATGCTCGTGTTTGCTGAGAGACTAAAGACATCCTCTTTCTGCAGTGGGAAACTAATACAGAAACTTGGCCTTCTTTTTTTCCTTTTTTTGAGGCTTCAAGAAACTGAATGTCTTAGCCAAACAGAGGCTCCAAATCCCTGTTAATGATACTCCAGTCTTGTTTCTGTACTCACCACCACTTGTCCATAGCCAAATGTGTGCACTGGGTGATCACACTCTTGGTTGTTAGTGTATGTTTTTTATTCCTTTAACCCAGGGATAGAAATAGGTTTGTCCTGAGCTTGATCACCAGGTTTTCTGAGCTGTTCAATGCTATTTTTTCAGCCAAGTATCCTCCTTATGTATATCTGTATGTGTGAGTGCTAATGCATGTCTCACTCCTCTTCTCCATTTAATGGCATTTTTCTCAAGAAAGTCCTTGGGTTGTGATAGGGCACTCACAAGGGAGGCACTGAACACTTCCCTCAGCCTTATCTTCAGTTCTGAATTAACCTTTATTGAAGACTCTATTCAAACTTCAACTATTGACTTGACATCTATTTAAGACAGAAGGAATATGTCTTTGGGGCTATTATTGTTAAAAAGCGGGATTTAAGATCCAGGACAAAAGACTGGATGTTAAACCTCCCTCTCTCGCAGAGAAATCATTCAGCAGCTGATAATGTGATCTGCTCAGGATAAATGAAGATAAGGCACTGTCAGCAGCCTCAGTCTCCCATACTGTTTGCTGTGGGTTTTTTTGGTTTTTTTTTTTGGTTTTTTTTTTTTTTTTTTGTTTAATTTTTTTTTTAAATGCTGCTGGGGCTGTCTGCGTTTATTGTATGTGGCTCCTCTGAGGGCTGCAGCAGCTGTGTCCTCATTGCTCACAGCGTTCGAGTCACTGGGAGCGGAGCAAATCCCAGCTTGGCTGCTCCTCCAGTGCCGCTGGATTTGGGGCAGTGCGGGCGGAGCCCAGGCGAGCTCAGCGGTCTGTGGGGGTGATGGGGCGCTCCTTCTGCCCGGGGTGTCCCCGGGGTGTCCCCAGCTCTTCCCGGGGCTGCACCGGCCGCGGCCGCCAGGGGGCGCGGGGCGGGCAGAGGAACCCCCCGGGCCCGGGGCCGGACC
>VXBI01012201.1:449579-534999 GCA_013397375.1 Toxostoma redivivum | reverse complement strand
CCCCGGGGCGCTGCTCCATCCCGCCGCTCTCCGGGTACCGCGGCGTGGCGGGCGCCTCTCCGTCCTCCCGGTGCTGCGGGGCCGTTCGAGTGCCGGCCTTGGCACCGTGCACAGCAGCCTTGTCCCGCTCCCGTTCTCCCGGCTCCGTTGTTCATCTTCACGTTCCCTGCTCCCTTCTCTCTCTGTATCCCGCTCCCGTTATCCCCGCTCCGGTTATTATCCCCGCGTTTCCCGCTCCATTATCCATCTCCACGTTCCCCGCTCCCCTCTCTCTCCGTTATCCCCTCTCCTTTCTCCATCTCCCCGCTCCCCTCGGTGTCTGACCCTCTGCGGATCGGGGTCCCCCCGCAGCACAAGCGCGCCCCAAGCCCGGCTGGTGGAGCTGTGATGTGACCCCGGGGCTTTGGGAGCTTTTCAAGGAGCCAGAATTGGAGACGTTTCAAGGTCTCTCCTGTGCCGTTTATGACTCTTCCTGGCACCATCTTAATGGTGTTTTGTGTTGATAATCTCACAAGTTCTCAGATACCCGGTTTTCCTGGTGAGTAATGAAGTCCTTAGTGCTGAGCAAAGAGCTTCTCACTCTTTTTTTCAGAATGCAAACCCCAGAATTCTGTCCCAAGGTTGTGTTGAAACCCCAAATTTGTGCTGCCCAGCATTGCCATTTATTTAATACCACATGGAAGGAAGAAATAGGGCTATTCTGATTGTCATATGGTCCCCTTGAACTGGTTCAAGTGACCGAGTAAACACAGAACGTTTTTTTCTAAAATCTGTTTTCTAGCATAAAACTACAAGTGAAAGCAACTGATCATATTAAATCCAATTACAACTTAATAGCATTATATGGAGTCTTTGCATTTCTTAAAAAATTCCCCATTCGGGGCACATCCTGAGAGGAGATGATGGCAGTAACACCTGTGTTCTTTGTAATATTGTTCTTGTTATCAAACTTAAAGCCAATCTTCTAAATGTGTTTTTTTTCCCCCAAATGTTATCAGTCAGGATGCATCACTACATTATTAATTCCTAACTAAAATGTGTGAAAACAAACCACAACTAATTTTAAATTTTTAAAATCTAAAATAACTATTATTCATCAGAAAACTGTAGTTCTGAAATGAAGCCCTCTATTGGGATAAAACAGTGAGTGTGTTTCTTACGTTGAGGGAGAAGATCACCTGTTTGCTCTCAGCTTGCTCTGTTTCTGTACCCACTGCTGCTGGCCTGGCTGGAAACATCAGGCTCTCTGCTACACAGAATTTTTGCCATCTACTGCAGGTGACTTGATTGTAAATTGATGAATATAGGCATTCTTTTATAACTGAGGGACCTTCCTGCTGTATCCAGCATTATGGTGTAAACAGACAGGTGGGTGACCAGAAGAAGGTGGAATTACTTTTAAATTTTTTTGAAGTTGTAGCCAGAGGTAAAGAAAGAGCTTTTAGCTTTTGGACAGATATTGTTGCCCAAGATTAGAGCACTTTTTAGAGGAGGCTGTTCAAAAATTTCTTTGGCTCTGGAAGCATCTGTGACTGGGCATCTGAATCTCAGCCTGGTTCAGAATTAGAATGTGACTGTTCCTTCCAGTTTAGCTGGGATGCATCTGCTCAGCACGCTTAAATTGCTGCCTCATTATGTGACAATTAATCGTTTTGTTAATGTTTACATACATATGTTAATATTTTCCTCAATATTGTCAACCCCATATGCATATTGATGAAATGAAATTTCACCCCATTTAGCATTTTTAATGTGGCACGAACAGAACTGTTTGTTTAAGTTTAGGCACACTCTGCTTACATCAGTAAAGCTCCTGGTTTCACTGGAGGCTCTATCACTAAAATTGAGATAGGAAGCTGCCTCCAAAAATGTGAGTTACATAACAGATAGAAATCCTCTTTGGCTATAAAATATTTATTCAGTATTATGTTAGAAAATGGAAAAGCTTGGAGGTGGAGAAAAAAGAGGAAAAAAATCTAATATAAGATTTGAGTGGGAAACTGAAGCAGATAAAATCTGAGAAACTGAGCCTGGTGATGGTAGAAAACAGAAGTCTATTTAAGGTTTCCTTTATGACTTCAGCATCAATTCCCAAAGTTTCCAGGCTGAGGAGAGAAAAGAAGTGTACAGGGTCTGAGCTTTCTGGTGCACAGCTCTCACATATTCTCAGACTCCAGTAGAGGAAGAAATGGCTTTTATTTGCTCCATCAAACTTTTGTCACGTTGTATGAGGCTCCAGTGGCAGCTTTTTCCAGGGAAGCGTGACTGAGAGCTCCCTGCACCCACTCCCTCTCCGGCCCTGCTCCTGCTGGGGCACAGGGATGTTGGAATACCTGCAGGGCTCCTCCCATGCCAAGTAATGCTTCCAGGAAAGCACCATGTATGATGTGAACACTTCTAAAGCTGGGGTTAACAGGTGAAAGTTTTTCAGCCTGTGGCTTGAGTCCCACTTCTCATTTAAAAACAAAATTGGAAAAACCAATTTAAGAATCCTGAAGCCAGTATTCTCTACCTATCTGCAGAACACAAAGAAACTCATGTACATGCCCTGAGAGACAGACCTAGGTATGAATGTTCTGTTTTGAGAGAAAGCAAACTCAGGAGTTGCTTCCTGCTCTAAGCCATGCAGAAAACATCCAGCAGGGAAACCTCTGCTCAGTCACAGGAAGCAGAGGGACTCAAGCCACAGGCTGAAAAACTTTCACTTGTTAACCCCAGCCTTAAAAGTGTTCACATCATACATTGTCCTTTTTTTTTCCAATTTTGTTTTTAAATGAGAGGTTTATCTCCAATTTTAAAGCCTTGATGGTTTTATGCTCTCTTTTAATTTAAACCTACAGTGTAGCGGTAGGAAAAACCTTTTATTAAAGTGGTTTTATTAATGTTTCCCCTCAATGGTTGCATTTCCTCCTGCAAGAATTACAGTGGAAAGCATGGGTGACATATGTACTGTTAGCTTAGTAAATGATTGATTTTTAAATATTTGGCCAGAAAAGTAGGGATGAATTCAAGTGGATGATACTCCTTGGTTCCAATTAATGTAGGAGCAAAGGGTTCTCACCAGGGAAAGGCTTTGATTCCCTTATCTTGCTGTCAAAGCACATGATGAGGAAAATGAAATTAACTTGTCAGAAGGAAAGTTTGGTGAGAACTCATCTGTGTGCAGAATAATTCCTGTAAGCATGACATCTTAATTTCAAGATGTTTCTGACACTGCACAGAAAATTTGTCATGCAAATGAGATCCTCATTAGGAAGTAATATTTTTAGAATACTTTAAGCAAAAAGAAGTGTGTTCTTCTAAAGGTTTTCTGTACATACATAGAACAACTCTCGAGAAAGGAGGATCAGACTGGACATGGGTGTGTTAATGTGAGACAAGTGTTGTCCCAGATCATCTCCTTAGGAAATCTAAATCTGGAGTTCTTACATGAGCCACCTTTCACAAAATGTTGTGCTTTAAAGGCATTCATGTCCAAAATTACCTGTGTAAGCTGACAGGGGGCTGTTCCTTTGCACTGCACCACTGGATATCCTTCCCATTCATTTAATTCAGGGAGAAATGAGTCTGTTCCTCCTGATTTTGAGCCTAAAGGCTTAGCTAGCCTGGGAGGGGCTTTGCATTCATCTCAGTTGTCTTTCTGCTTGCCTCATTTTGTAACACAGGTGCTTCTGTAGGTAATTTCTAGTCCATTCCAGAAGCTGAGGAAGCTTTCTGTGTGTCAGCAGGAGGAGGCTTGACTTTGCTGATGACAGAAAATCCACGGGCTCTGTGCAGTCCCCTGTGGTGTGAGCAGGAGGTGATAAGAGGTTTTGCTCAGTGAACTGTCCTGAACCAGCTGCAAGAACCAGAGAAATCCTTTGCCTCTTGTAGCATTCCAGCAGTGTGAAGGACAGAAATGATGAAGGTGTAAGGGAAAAGTGGTGATAGAAATCAGGAATTCAGCTCACTGGATGGTAGGAGTGAGAGGGAGGAAATTAATGAGCACTCACATTACAACATTTGCTACTCTGGCTCCCTTGTTGATAAGACCAAATAAGTATTGTTAAGGAGGAGCAGTTTGTGTGAATTTCTTATGCTGTAAATAGGAGCAACTGATTAAAATGAATGTTCAGTTTGGTGTCAGTCTCCTGTGAAACTGATAAAGTATCAGGAGCTGCAATGACCTCTGAATCTGTCAGCCTGAACATTGAAGAAACAAAGTGTGTGAGCCCTTCAGCTCTGTGTGCTTAGAAAATGTTTAACTGATTAATGTGGGCACTTCTCTTCAAGTGAAGTCATCAGAACTTTTTTCAGGTGGGTTTGGGTTCTACTGCTCACTGGAGAGTGTTGGAGACAAAGTCTGGAATGTGCTGGTCCTGGCCAGATTGCCAGGTGAGCATGTACTGTACCAACTCCACTGTTCATTCACATCTCTGAGTTGCAGCACTCTTGCATCCTTTTAATATAGATCCTGAAATTACTAAATTTGTAAGTAATTTTTTTATTATAGTTGTCTAAAAAAGCAAAACTGTGAAACTTCTAGTTTGAGTAATGAAATAGTTTTGTATGGTTTTGGGTTTGATATATTATATCTTAAAGAGAAGAGGTTTAGGGTCAAGTGTGTGCTTTTACTGAGTGAAGCAATGCTTCTTACAGCTACTGAGATGGGAAGGAAACAAATGCAGTAAATGCAGTTACTGTTCAAGAGCATGATGTTTGCTTTGAAATATGCTCTGCTTTTATAAATTGCACTCCCTCCTTGTCTGAGAAGGGTGCTGATGTCAAATGCTGAATTTGGGACTTTGGTGAAGCTCTGTGTGCAGGGAGGGAAACAGAAAGTAAACTGGGAAATCTGGAGATGGAGCAGCAAGGAGCAGAGAACTGCTCTGTCCACAGTTGTTCCTCTCTGGTGGGGTTTTGGTTTGTGCAGGGAAATGGAGTTTATCTGGGTGCTTTAAATAACCACATTTTCTTTTAAGGAAGTCCATCATTAAAAACCAAACAAGCAAAAAATCAAAACAAAATCAACACTCCTCAACCCTAAATATCAACCATCCCCAAAAAAACCCTAAATCAAACAAAAAAAAAGAAACCCCAACCAATCCAATGAAAAACCCCAGTGCTCCTTGAATCTGGCTAACTCTAGGCACAAGAAAATAATACTGATTTTAGTTGGTGGCAAATAGAAATAGAAATTTCATCATCATAACAGCAGTTCCTAGAGGGCCACTTAAGCATGGTTGAATTGAATGTGCATGTAATATATCTGTATTTGAGAATTTACAGGTAAATAGCATTTATATGAACAGAGTAGTGATATGCACTCAGTCAAATGAAAGCATTATTATTGTTGAAGAGGTAGATAGAAACCCTAATAATGACAGAAATAAGAGATGCAGGCAGGCATTGGTGTGTGCCTGTGAGAATCTGTTCCCTGAGTGCTGCTGCAGATCCTCACACTGGTTCATGAATGTACTTTTCTGGAAGAGTTATTGACTTTTGGGGGGCCAAACCTGTGTCTCTGAAAATGTGATGGAAGAGATAGAGAGCAGTTGGGACCATAGGTGCTGCATTCCAGCTGGCAGGCACCTGGCACCAACACTTCACCTGCCTGCAGTGTTGACAAGGATAATTGCAGCATTTCTGGAGAGAAAAAAAAAAGAAAAAACCCAGTCTTATGGCAGTCAGCTCCAGGGGGATTCCTTCCTGAGGCACTGGGTGCCTGTGACAGAGCTTGGCATTGTCACCCAGGGGTGCTCAGCTCCTGCAGCAGGAGCAGAGTGGATGATTGAAGCTGTTGCAGGGAACAGAATGATTCTGCTTGACAGAAATGCAAAGATTTCCTTATTCCCTTTGCTTGTGGTGTAGGACATGAGGGGCCAGCAGAACATGTGCTGATGTCACCTCTGCTGTTTTAAATGAATATTTTATGTTTGGGGCTCTGGTCACAGTCTGCCAGACTGTGCAGGGGCTGGCACAAAGCTGCCCCCAGAAGTGGTGAGCCTGTGGCTTGGATGCCTGGGGGAATATGCCACTCTGTGGATTTACTGCTGAGATTCAGATCCTCATTGATTTTCCTGAAAGGATCAACCCCAAAAGCATGCATTTATCAAAGGGAAATGGAAGAACAAGCATGATTCTTCAGCCTTCTTTGAGGGCAACCCAGAGTTTGAGATGTAGAGGGCTCAGGTCTGGTGGCATTTCTGTGAAGTCTGTCTGGAGTCACAAGCTGTGGCTGTCCAGCTGGAGTTGTGTTGAGCACACAGAACCTCTCCCTGCAGTTATGGCACCGAGGGGACAGAGCAGAGCAGCAGTGAGAGCCTGGGCACGTAAGAACCCAAACTGAGCTGAGACAGGAGCATCTCCTCAAGGGCAGAGGCTGTCCTGGGGTCAGGCTGGTTCTGTGGGGCTTTGTTTGTCATGCTGTACCTTGATGCAGTGCTCAGAACAAACAGCTTTTTAAACTGTGAAGCACAAGTGACAGAGGATGAGTTTTGTTATGCAAGCACCTAACAGAGCAGTAAGTACAGAAAGAAGGAATTCTCTTGCCACCAATGTCTTATTTTTAGGAAGAAGTGCTGCTAGATAGGATTAATTCACTAGCATGTACAGCAGACTTCTATATATGGGGTATTAAACAAAAGTTTAGTGATTGCTTTTATTAATTAATCTAATAAATAATTTTATAGATTTTTTCCTTGTCAAATATAATAATTCAAATAATATCTTAATCATACAGTAATTACCCATGATCACAGACTCTAGTCTGTTAACACTACAGATGCTCATGCTTTTAGTAAACACTGGGTTACCACAATAATTAGTCCTGGGGCTCCAGCAATTACAATTGCCTTTGTGCTCTCTGCTTAATGAGTGACAGAAAGTACAAACCATTTTGAACAGGGACACTCAGGTGTATTTGATGAGAATTTAAACTTTCCCATAGCTGTTCATTCTTTGAATTCCCATACCAAAACTAATCTGGGAAGCTGTATTTTTTTTATGTTTCAGGACAGATTTCCCACGACCTTGACTATAAATAAAACAAGATTATTACTTCTGGAGGCTGATTCTTTCTCTGAGTAGTTTTTCATGGATGCTTTCTTAAAATTAAGACAAAAAAAATTTTTGAACCAATTTTTTTTCCTGTTATCACTCATCCATTGTCTTTCTGTGAATTGAAGCTTAACTCTCCAACTGAGGCTGTGCTGATGCAGCAAAGTGGTTTGCTTTTGGTTGTTTACTTTTTGGAAAAGTTGATGGTAAATATGAGGAAGGTTAAGACTTTCAAAGTCAGAAACAAAGATGTATACAACCATTTTGCATTCAAGATCCAAGGTTGGCTGTATACTTTATATATAAAGTTTGCAATTCCCATTTATCAGCAAAAAAGCTGAACTGTGGTCTCTGTGTTCATGGCTGGACACTGCTAAGCTGGCCACAGTTGAATTTGGACAAGGTTAAATGCAGGTAAAATGTAGTCTTGATGACATGTTTTATGTCATCTATCCTTGATGAATTTTCAGGGAAAAATTTCCAGCGAGATACTGGAAAAAGAACTTCCTGGACTTGCTCAGAAATGATTTATCCTTATGGTGTTGGTCTGTAGATGAAAACCTACAAGACAAATCTGCAGGAGATGTATTTCTGTCCCTGCTGGCTGTTGAGAGAAGGAAAAAGATCTTGTGCTCTGAATTTACTGACTCCTTAATGGAAAAAGGTAATACAGGATGATTAGAATATTGCATAGGCTCATGAGTAATACAAATTCTTTAATGAAAATTTAAATTGAGGAATGTTGACTGCAGCAATATTACTGATGCTGTGATCCCCTTGAGCAAAGGACTTGGCTCTTTTTTTTTTAATGCTATTCAAAGGTAAAGCAATGGAGTGGGGAGATGTGACAGTTTGCAAAAGCTGGTGGCCTTGCTTGGAAGCTGCTCTAAGTGACCCTGCCTTGGCAGGAGGGTCGGACTAGATGGTCCCTTCCAACCCTGACTGCTCTGTGATTCTCTGAAATCTTTGGGCTGAAGATGTTAAAGGCAAAAGTTTTAAATCCTCCAAATAAGATTCATTGTTATGGGTTAAGGAAAACAATACCTGAATCCTGCTGGAAGAGAGTGTGAGTGGCACATGCACTTGGGGAAAGAGT
Source organism: Toxostoma redivivum (assembly GCA_013397375.1). Taxonomy (NCBI): domain Eukaryota; kingdom Metazoa; phylum Chordata; class Aves; order Passeriformes; family Mimidae; genus Toxostoma; species Toxostoma redivivum. The sequence goes on along the minus strand of VXBI01012201.1, from coordinate 526,865 downwards.
TCCCAGCCAGTACAGAATTTTCTGTGGCAGTTTGAGAAGGGGGTTTGTGCTATCTAAACAGCTATTTGTGTAACAAAGCAAATCACAGCTGGGCTTTTTTCGTATCTTTGGTGCCTTCCAGGCTAGGACATGTAATTAAAATTCCACTCTGTTAATGTTGGAGATGGTGCTACTATGGATTAGGGCAGATGAAGTGACCATGGAATCCTTGACAATCTGCCCTGGTTGATGGGTTGGCCCCAGCTAAGAGCAAAGCACTCACCAGCTTCTTGCTCACACCTTCCCCACAGTGAGATGGGGCAGAAAATGGGAAGAACTGGGGTCAGAAATCTCATGGTTCAAAATAAGGACAGGGAGGGAGATCACTCACCAGTTACTGCTGTGGGCAGAATGGGCTGAGCTCAGGGAATCAAACTTGATCTGAAACGTTTGATTGCTGATTGGGAAACAGATGACAAGCATTGAAACACTTCAGGAAAATCCCTTTCATCCCCTTTGGCAGGCTCAGTTTCAGCACAGAACTCCCCTGCCCTTCCCTGCTGTTGCTGTGGTTGGGATCAGTTTCTGCTGCTCCTTGTTCCTCACTCTGCCCCTGCTCCCTCCTCCTCAGTCATTCCTTGGATTCTGCTGGCCTCCACAGGCTGCAGCCCCTCCAGGTGTGTCACCAGCTCTGTGCTGTCACTGAGCCATTCTCCAGTTACTGCCATTGCTCAAGTGCTCTCTCATGGGAGCAGCTCAGCTCCTCTGACTGTTCAGGGCACCACAGACTCCTCCTTCTGCCTCAGCCTTGGCCCATGGTTGGCACAGGGCAACCCCAGCCCTCTCCCACTGAGCCCCTGCAGTCCCTTTGCTACCAAGCATGGGAGTTTGTGCCAGTACACCTGGATAAAAAACACTTCCAGGCTCCAGGCTGGCTGCTGGGCTGTCCCCCTGCCTGGGAGTGGAGTGCTGAGTGTGGGTTCTCAGCTGCCCCTGGCAGGAGGAGATGGCTCCCTCAAGGGATGGCAGCCCCTGGGGTACTTTTTGCTTGTTCTCAGTAAATCCTGGCTGTCACCTGAGGACAGCTCTCTTTGCATGGTGTGGCTCTGCTGGAGAAGCTCTCTGGAGCTGTTGGCAGTGCCCTTTGCAAACACCCCTGGGTGAAGGAAGGACTGGGGTGAGGTAACCAGAGCCTGGGTTCCTTCTTGGCAACAGCCCCGGGATGATGCTGTGGGAGGATGAGGAAGCGGCTTTGTGGCTGGGATCTGTTGATTTCCAGCAGTAAAGCCTGCAGAGGGGCAGCCTGTCAGCTGGGAGCAAACAGGGACGGGGCCAGTGCTAGTTCAGCCTGCATGAACAGCAGAACAAGCAGAGCAGCTCCCTTGCTGCCCCACTGCCGTGCTGGTACCTGTGGCTGTGAAGGGAGGGAGCTGAAGGGCTCCTTCCTCTGCCTCAGCTCCCTGTGCTGTCCTTGCAGGCAGGGCAGGAGGGCTTGGCTTGTGCTGGGGCTGCAGGAGGGACCAGGAGCAGCTGGGGCACAGCCTGCAGAGCCCTGCCTGCCTTTCAGAGCTGGGGAGAAGTTTTGGGGGAGATGCACAGGTTACCTGCAGAGCATGGTTTGGACACCTGTTGGAACCCTGAGACATGGGAGTTTGGAATTTTCTGTGCTGCCAGGCACTGACCCTCGAAAGAACACTGCTTTTGACTTGAGGCTTTGGAGAAGGCTTCCAAAATTGAGTGATGGAGTTGGGATCACTGGTGTGGAGTTGGAACAGAAGTGTGTAATATCACATGATGAAGGGTTTGGAATTTGGGGTTTTAGAATATAGTAATAGGTATGGGGCAAGATGGAGGTTCTGGAGCGTTGGCTCTTCTTCCTTCTTGTTCCTTCTTCTTTTTGGTTTTAGGTAGTATTTTTTAGATAGAAAGTACCACACTGCAGGTCATGGGTGTTTGGTCATTGGGTCAAAAGTAAAAATAATGTAGATGTTAGTTTTTAATTGGATAATTAGGCCTTAAAAGACCTTGTAATGAGATACAGCTCCATTTTGTCATTTTTAGCTTGTTTACTAAAAACACTATGACACTTGCTATACTATAAATAAAAATTAATAAACAACCAAATCCAAACACAAAACTTTGTCTCTCACAACTTTTCGTCTCTACTTCATAAAAACAAACACTAATAGACACCCTTGTCCTGCACTGAGGAGCTGTTTGGGGCTAGCTGGAAAAGCATTTTTCTGGTTGTTTTCCTGTCTGTCACCTGCTGTGTTTGTGTTTGATGGCACTGGCTGCTTTCAAGGTGCAGATTTTGTCAGTGGCTCTGGCAGGTGCATTGACCTCAGAGTAAGAGCAGGTGGGGAAGGAACATTCTCTCCTGGGCTTTGCCATTGCTTTTGAGCTCCACCTGTTGAAGTTGGAGGGAGGAAATTCTTTTCAAATGTGTTTCTATCCATGCATTTTGTATTGTCAGGTGGCCCCAGATGTATTTTCAATTCCACATTTGAAGGAATAATTGTAACAATTTTCTTTATTAAACATGTTTTGCCCATCCTAAAGGAGTCCAATTTCAAAAACATTTTTTGTTCTTATGTTTTCCAGTTACAGTCCTGTGCTTGGGCTTAAGCTAGAACTGCTGTGCTTTGTGTGGCAAACAAAACACTTTCCTCTCTCCTGTTTTCCTGAGCACCTTGAAGCTTGTGTACAAAGAGGGAAGGGGCATCCTCCCTTGTCCCACAGGAGTTGGAGGAGATGGTTCTCACACCCAGTGGGTGTGGAAATGTGGAACCCAACTTTGCCCTTGGTCTGAGGTCAGATCTGGTCCTGCTGAGAAGGGCAGGTGTGCTGGTGGTGCCTGGCAGTGCTCCTGGCACTGGGAGTCCCAGCACAATAATGCAGGAGTCATGAGAGAGGAAAAGTTTTCTTTTAAAATGCAGTAAGGGCTGTCAAAAGAGAAGCAAGCAGAAAAGAGCAAACTTGGGAGCAGTCAGTGGATATAAAGCAGGGCAAAACAACAAGTTCCATTTTCCAACATAGACACATTATTATTCCTATGGGCAGGTAAAGCATAAAAGGAATGAATTTAGGAATTTCTATTTAATGTCATTCCTATGATTTAGATAAATTTCTACCATTTAATTCCATGGTTTCTGCTGCCCACTTTAATAAGGTTTTCTGTGTTTGATTGCAGATGTTTGTATTTCAAGGTCAGAAAATTTCAGGTGCTTCAGCCTTATAGGTTCTAGAGGAAAATAACTCCCAGCAAAACTGTACGTGACCTCAGAGGCAAACACAAAATAAAATAATCCCTGGGATCTGCAGACTTAATTTAGAATGCAGAACATTTCCCAAGGAGCGTTTTACTGTTTTGCTGAAATGATGGAGCATATTGTTAATGTCTTGTAATTTTTAAGAGCATTTAAAGATTTATTTTTGTAGCCATTATTTTACTTTGTTCTGAGATTGGGTTGAGTTTGTTTTATGGTTGTCATGTTGGTTTTTTTTTTTTTTTTTAATTCCTTATCAGGTCACAGGTACTTGATAGACATCTCACTAGACTTGCTTTTGATTCATCTGGTTATTTTTTAATAGTATTTTCTGCGATACTTGCTGGCAACAAAGATAACAACTAATTATAGAAATAGTGTTGTGTGTTTGTCATCTCTTTCTTATCATGTTTACAATTTTGTTTTCCTTTTCCTTTCATTGTTGCGTTTTCTCAAAAAAAAAATTGTTCAAAGTTTAATTCTAAACCCCAATTTTCTCATAAAAATACACATAATGTTTAATACTATAGGATAATGTTAATACTACAGGATAATGTTTAATATATAGGATTTATGCAAACTCTGTAAATGGTGTTGCATAGCAATGTTTTGATTTGTTTTTTCTGAAGAGGTTTTTCTGTTTAATAAAAATTTACTGTCTTTTCTCACTTTATTTTTCTGATTTGCCAAGTTGATTCTCATGTTTTACAAATATGTTCATTTGGAAAAGCTAGTAGTTATGAAAACCTTATAACAGAAGCTGATTTTGGCAGTTAAGTTACTTTTTAAAGCAATTTGATTTCTATAATTATTTTGTTTTCCTTTGCCTTGAGCTAGAGAATTAATTTTGTTATGTTGGGGTGAGGAGTCATTTGCTTAGGCTGTGTTTCTATCAGAAGAGTTTATGAAGCCATGAAAGATAGTTAACTTGGAGAGGAAAATAAAGAACTGTGCTGTATCTGGGAGTGCCTTTCTTGTAGAGTGTTGTAATGTCTTGCATCTATAAAATGGTGTTCAGCACTGGCAGTCTGAGACAAGTCCCTGGCTTTAATGGAAAAAACCACCTCAAGCCACACTTTGGTGAAGGGAGTGGAGAGAGCTGAGGTCTTGTGGCATTATTTAGTGATGGTGAGATGTGGTCACAGGATTGGGGATAATGAGAGGTGTTTGTGTGAGAGGCAGAGGAGTCCCCAGGCAGGATAAGATTGTTGTTGTTGAGGTGCTGGGGTCACAACCCTTCTGCTTGGCCTCAGTGTCATGGTCTGGTCTGGCTCAGCAGGGACCCCAGGGCTCATCCCAATCCACCCCTGCCCTGGGAAAAGGGACCCCAGGGCTCATCCCAATCCACCCCTGCCCTGGGAAAAGGGACCCCAGGGCTCATCCCAATCCACCCCTGCCCTGGGAAAAGGGACCCCAGGGCTCATCCCAATCCACCCCTGCCCTGGGAAAAGGGACCCCAGGGCTCATCCCAATCCACCCCTGCCCTGGGAAAAGGGACCCCAGGGCTCATCCCAATCCACCCCTGCCCTGGGAAAAGGGACCCCAGGGCTCATCCCAATCCACCCCTGCCCTGGGAAAAGGGACCCCAGGGCTCATCCCAATCCACCCCTGCCCTGGGAAAAGGGACCCCAGGGCTCATCCCAATCCACCCCTGCCCTGGGAAAAGGGACCCCAGGGCTCATCCCAATCCACCCCTGCCCTGGGAAAAGGGACCCCAGGGCTCATCCCAATCCACCCCTGCCCTGGGAAAAGGGACCCCAGGGCTCATCCCAATCCACCCCTGCCCTGGGAAAAGGGACCCCAGGGCTCATCCCAATCCACCCCTGCCCTGGGAAAAGGGACCCCAGGGCTCATCCCAATCCACCCCTGCCCTGGGAAAAGGGACCCCAGGGCTCATCCCAATCCACCCCTGCCCTGGGAAAAGGGACCCCAGGGCTCATCCCAATCCACCCCTGCCCTGGGAAAAGGGACCCCTCCCTCTGTCCCAGGCTGCTCCAGCCCTGATGTCCAGCCTGGCCCTGGGCACTGCCAGGGATCCAGGGGCAGCCACAGCAAATCTGGGAATTCCTTCCCAGCCCCTGCCCACCCTCCCAGGGAACAATTCCCAATATCCCATCCATCCCTGGCCTCTGGCAGTGGAAGCCATTCCGTGTCCTGTCCCTCCATCCCTTGTCCCCAGTCGCTCCCCAGGGGCTCTGAGCTCTCCCTGGATCCTTCTCCTCTCCAGGTGAGCTCTCCCAGCCTGTCACCATCAATCCCAAAGTCCTTGGTTTCATTTTTAGTGCCAGAGTGGCTGAGACAAACACCTCGTTCAGGGAAGCTGTCCCTGTGGACAAGCAGTGCTCCCGCTGGCTCTGCAGCAGGACCTGATGCCAGCAGCCTCTGCATACAGGAGTTCTGCTGCTCTGCTGCAGCATGGGATTTTTGATTTAGTTGTAAGGCACAAATGGACATTTCCACCAGTTCTTTTGTAATACCCACTTATTGAGGTTTTGGATTATATCCACCCTTTTCCAAATATGCCTTTTCCCCATATTATTTGGTTATTTTTTTCTTTCTTTTTCCATTTAATCTTGGTGCTTAAAAATAGATATTTTTCAGACATCATTAAAGTTTCTGCCTCCATGAAATTTTAACAGATGTGACACTTGAGAGGCTCTGTAGTGGACAGAGATCATTTATCAGGCAATGCTTTTTAAGACCTGCATTATTATTCAGTGGTTAAAAATTCACAGGAGTGAAAAGATACCTTTGTAAATATTTTATTCTTTCTTTATTTGTTGTTAGTTTGTTTTTTTTTCCTTACAAGATTTTTTAAGATGGTCATACCTGCTATGAAAGGCCAGTAGCAACTGTGGGATGATTTTCTGTGGACAGTTTGGTGCTGAGGTAAGCAGTGGGAAATGAGAATTTAAGGGAAGGGCTCAGCATGTTGAATTGTTTCACAGACTGCACCTGGCCATGTTCTTTAGAGAATGAGCAAAGAAATACTTGTAGTAATGTGCATATTTTTCTTGTGGTCCTTGGTTGAGATACTGAGAAAGCTTTGACATTGAGTGGAGTTAGGAACTGCTGGAAGAAAATGCATATTAACATAAAATATAATAGATGCTGCTCTCATTTTGGAGAGGTAATTGCCTGAAGCCTGTGCATTGTTTACCTAATTTCCACTTCTTTATTGCCTCTATTTCTATCATGGAATAATGAATATTCTTGGGGGTTTGGACATTTGAATAGAAATGTTCACCTTTTCCTTATGTTCCGAAGTTTTCAGTCTTTGGTGTGTGTGGTTAAAAAGCTGCTCTAACACTCTTTGGGAGGCCCAATCTGTTTGCCTGTCCTTTTGTATTTGGTGACTCTTTAGCCATGGTGTTGTCAATGGGATGAAAATGCCAAAGCCTGCTGTGGTGGGAACTCCTTGGATTCCAAATCACAAGGCAGTAAATTTCCAGCTGGTTTACACGTGGAGTGTTGTGTCACTGGAGAAGCTGGATCACATTTCTTGTTTAGAGTTTTGCTCCCAGTACTCACTATTGGAATACAAAACTCAAAATGTTTTACTCTCTGACCTCATGTATTAGAATTTGACTGAGTCATCTGCTTTTACTATTTCATGTAAGAAAAAACCCCATTTCTTCAAAATCCCTTGTAGAAAGGAATGTTATGTATAGAAAAATCTCTAAAAGTGTGCATAAAGCATGACAAGGCAATGGTTTAAAATCTCTCTTTGTGAAGCTCACTTGTAAAAATATTGAGAATAGAACAGATTTCTTATGAATGGAAAAGACTGAAGGGGAGTGGACGTGTGTGTTGGATCAATAGATGTGCCATCTCATCCCTTGTCAAAATCTACTTTACTCTTTTTATAAAGCATAGTGGAAGTTAAAAAATGAATGTGGGTGAATAATGCTCTGTCAAATGTCTCTAACAAATGGTATTTCCAACAGAGGAGTCAAGACTAGTGAGATGGGACAGAGCTCAGTCATGGAACTAGATACAGAAACTCCACCAACATTTTTAAGGATGAGCTTTCAGCTTATTTATTTCCTGTTCCCTATGGAAAATAAAAAACCCTCTTGCAGCAGTGGAGCAGTGTATGATTGAAGTGAATTGAATTGGCATCTTCCCAGAGCAGAGAACTTGTATTGACAGTGTATATATTTCAGCTGAACGATTTTAGTTAAGCAGTTTCCTTCCTGGAAATGTCAAGTTTCAGTAGTAGTACATTTTGGGGATGGTAACTGATATTTCAGATAATTGTGCTGCATGGATGATTCTTTTTTTCCTCAGTGAACATAGATAAATCCTTAAAGGAGACTTAAAGACAGACACCTTGGATTAGTGCAGGGTTGGCTGGATCCTGTGTTTTACTGAATATTGTATTTGAACTTCTCTCTGGCCTGAAGTGTGAGGGTGGCAGATGAACATGATGAAGGTTTGTTGTGCTGGGGGTTGTGTTTTTATTTTGGGAAGCAGCATTGTGGCTGTGGAGCAGGAGAGAGGCACTGCAGGTGAATGGTTAGCACAGCTCTGTCTGCCACTTCTGTGTGCTCCCTTAGCTCTGAGTTCATCTCTCACTGCACACAGTGCTCCAGGTGTCACATCATTGTCACCTGCCCATTCCTGAAATGAACATTAACACACCAAATATTTTTTAAAAATGTACTCACCTCACTTGCCCAAAGATTTTGAGTGGCAAGAGATGCTCTGGATCCCTTTCATGCTGTTCCAGGCCCTCCCTTTTCCCTTGGATCACAGTGATGCAAACCAAGTGTTTGTTCTTCCCTGGCAGTTCAGGTCTGTGGAGATGGGATCTTTGATATTCTGGGTTTTCTCCTCAGATGGAACAGCCAGGCTCTATTTCAAGGGCACTGCGGGGAATGTGTGATACTCGGAGAGCTCTTCTTGAGTAAGGAGGAAAATTATTTTAGAAAGTTGATGAGGCAAACTGGTAGGATTAAACTGGCACACACCATATAAAGGATCAATCAAGAGAGAAAATACCTTTAAAAATTTGATTTTTTTTTTTTTGTTTAGATGTAATGTGCAAGTTAAATACAATTTTTTCCTTTTGCATTCTTGACTAAATGAGTGGCAACAGCATGTAAAATACAATGAACATGTTTATAATGTTCCTGTGAATTTTGGCCTGCTACTTCCTTCCCAGTTAATCCCTCAAAGACTTCTAATAAACCAATTTATTGGTACCAGTTGTGTAGTATTTTTTAAATTGAGAAGTTTTTTGCCTGCTTTTGTTGGATTCATCTCAGCCAGAAAAGCAAATGCCTGCTGTTTTATGGGATTGTTGTTTTAAACTGCGTGTGCTGACAGAATAAATATTCAGGAGACAACATCATTTTGTGTGTGTATATATATAGGCGAGGATTTTTTTTTTCTTTTTTTTGTTTTCAGCTGATTTCTTGTTGGAAGAATAATTGTGGTTGCTGCTGTGGGTTGGGGAGGTGTCTGCAGTGAGGGCTCCTCTTCGACCCCTGCACTGGTGGATGTAGAAAGCAATGTTTGCTCTGACAATGCATTTGTGTCTCTATGAAAAAGGTCCTGAATTGTCCTCATTGTGCTGCTGTTCCTCTGAACCCATTCATGTTTCAAACAATAAAAAAAGGCATTGTGAGAGCCAAACACTTTTGTGCCAACATAACAATATTTGAAGAAGATAATCAAAGCTGTTTGTTCTGCTTTACTGCTTTTGCTTTGTCTGCAGTTCAGGTCTTCATTATGAAGCAAGATGGTGTCTGAAATATTGTCTGTGAAAGAGGTTAAAAAAACCCCAAACCAGAATAGATCTGGGGCTACACCCCCAAGGGAATGGCTATTGGCTTACCAGAATATTCCTGGCTGTGCATTCTGTGTGTGCCAGGCTCCTCCAGGTGTGCCTTTGGAAAGAAACATTCTGAAACCTTGACATGGGAATGTGCCTATATATATACTGATATAAATAAATAGATAAAAATATGTTTTATTTGGAGTTTCACTTAATAGAAAACCACAGAGGTTTTTATATTTCTTATGATAGGGCTTATATATATATAATAATGATACTTATGCTTTGTTGTAAAGGCAGAATTGTTATTTAAAGAGTGCTATAATAATGATTGGTGAAAGCTTCAGCAGAGCAGAACCCTGGAATTGTTTATATGTAGAGTAGAAGAGACAGTGAAATACCAAGAGAGCCTTTGCTAACAGCATAGGAGTCATTGTTTTGTTTTGGTTTCTTCCCTTTGTTTTGTGGTGTGGATTTTTTTTTTTTTTCTGTTGTTGGTCCTTCAGCCTTTTGCTTAGCTGTCAGAATAATAGGTCATATGGTAATTGAAAATATTAAAAGAGAATAGCCAGAGCATTTTCATGCAGAAGGCAGGAAGGAAGACCTGCATATAGCACAGGCTTCTGCATCCTAACTTGAAAGTTGTCTTGGTTTCTGCTGGGCTCTGGAGAGGTGTATATATAGAGAGAGGTGGGCTGCTCTGCTGAGCTTTTCTCAGCCTTAAAATGGTAATTTTCCCAGGAAATTTAATGCAGTAGGAGAGCTTTCCAAATAAGTACCTGTAGCCACTGACACTTTGAATAAAACTGTACTGAAATAGATTTGGCTTTTTAAAATTTGAGTTGAAAGATGTGTCTTATTGGCTGTGTGGAATTGGGAATTATTTTGTGGGGAGGAAAAATAACCCTACAAAACCCCCTAAATCAAATCACCTAATTCCCACTCAAAACCTGCCTGTGCATCAAAAAGCTTTGCACTTCCTGAACTTGTGTTTGGAAGAAACAATGATATTCATAATATCATGTTTCTAAATTTTTTTTAAGGTCAATTGCTTAATTATTCCTGGAAATTAAATAGTAGGCACTATAAATATATATATTTATGGAAGTGCCCTGCATGATTCCAAATGTTCCACCCAGGAGCTGAAGTCATGCTTAGCAATAGATTGTCTCATAGAATTAAATGCTTTGTTGGATTAGAGCCAAACTGTTTGCCAAGGTGTAGAACTGACATTTGGCATGGCACAAATATATGAGTATTTTGTATATTTGTATATTTTTTTTGCTGCTGGTCTTCTAATGCTCAAGTCTTTGGGGGTTTTGTGGTAGATTACAGGAGCTCTCTGGCAAGCTGGGCAAATAATTTGTGATGTCTTAGTAAATGCCAGCTAATATTTGTGCTGTTGCCACCTGTTCCATTAATGTGTAATCTCCCATTCTCTTGGAAAGGTGAAATATCCTTAAGTGTGGCTGATTTTGGTTCTTCCCATTGGATGAGGTTGATGTTCTCATGTGAATGGCTGAAGGCTGCAAAATAATTTGACTTAACAGACTCAGAGTACTGGAAATGTAAGGGGGGGAAAAAAAAGGAACATTTTAAGACTTCTCATAGTAATTTCTTTGATCCAAACTCTAGTAGTATTCTAGTGAAATAAAACTGGAGATTAGGGATGAGGAGGGATTTCTTTATTTGCTTTATTTTGTCAAACTTTCTGCAGTTTCAAGATGAGACACGAGGCAGCAGAAAAGCATTGGAGATTCAAAGAGGGGGGTTGATGGTACTGGAATATCTGCTGGACATTAACCAAAGGCCATATATAGTTATTTCCAAATGTGGTAATAAATTCCAACATAGTAGTGTATTTTCAATAGCCAACAACTGATTATTTCAATTTTCACAAAACTATATGTCAGCCTAAGTATATTGTTTAAAGTGTGACATGAAATGTCTGTTGAAAAGCCAGAGATGGCATGAAAACAGGGAAAAATAATTAAAGGGGAGGAGTGGTAATGATTTTGTTATTCTGGAAATTACTTTTAGTAGCATTTTGCTGCTAATTTTCCTGACTTTGGCATTTAATACTTAATTTTTTTGTGCTTTCACTCGAACTGAAATGTATAAAAAATTTTTTAGTTTGATGTGGAAGTTTTGTCAGGGGAGAACTTCACATCAGTTGTTTAGTCTGCTGAGAGAGTTTACTTTTTCATGGTGTGTATATTAAATTTTCCCCCAGAAGCCCAGAGGATGTGCCTGCTGCCCTCCCAGTTATCCTGCCCAGGGATCTCCTGCAGCCACTGAGCTCCAGTGGCTCTGTGTCCTCTCCTGTTCTTGTTCTGTGTGTGTGCATTTCCTGGGTGATGAGGGGTATGGAACATGAGAATGGAGTCTGGGAACTGTAGCTTCTGTTTGGTGTTTTGGTGCTCAGTGAATCCAGCACTGGGATTTTAGCACAGCTGGTTCAGTGCAATATTCACCCAGCTTATGAGAGGATGAATGGTTGTTGGAGCTGAACTTTGTTCCTGCACTTCCAAGTTTCATAAAGCACTTAATGATGACTGAGCCAGCCATTAAATCCAGATGATTTCAATCCTTGGAAGGGAATGTTTCCCAGTGACTTTACTTAGATTGCTTTCAGCCCAGAAGGTAAAATGGTGCTGGGGGTGTAACATGCAGTATATCCTTTCTCAGACTTTCTGCAATACACCTTCAGTTTTATTCAGAGAGCAGTGTCTGGTGGATGCTGTTGATGGACACTTGGAGATCCCTTGGCTCTGGAGTGCAGGTGTGAGACCTCTTTGGGGTGCCCCCTGTGCTCAGAACCTGTATGAGCCCAGGCAATTTATTAACCTTGACCCTGTGCTGGATCCTGAGAGAATTCCATGTGGGAAAGGGGAAGAAGGAGCAGAGATGGGACATAAACCCACATGTGTTTAATAAAAAATAAAAATGGGAATAAAAATCATATTCACTGTTGCACACTGCTTGATATAATCACGCTGCAGACAGGAGGAATTTCATGAGGATGGTTTGACATTCCTGTCCAGAACTCATCCTTATGTTGGTCAGAAATCAATTTTTTCTCTAGCCCCAAATGAACCAATTCATTCATGTCGAGATCTGGACTTGAAATTTTATTTTATTTAGGATATTTTTCCTCTTCTAATTACTTCCAAAAAGAAAGAAAAGTAGGTGTAATTTGGAATTTAATTGCTGAAACATTCACTGGAAGAACAGGAAGATTTGATGTATTACAAGAATAAATGTTGAACTAAACTTTGATTTTTAGCTGCTTTGTACTAAATAATTTATCTGCTTCTGAAAGAGTTGGAGACAATAGTTTTAATTAAATGATCAACTGCACCTTAAGAAAATGAAGAGATTTTCTCTCATACTTTTGAAATAAAGCTGAGAATCAAAATGTTTACTGTGGAATGGGGGCCAGAGAAAAGAGAGATCACAAGGATAATTTTTGTATGTTTGGATTGATTAAGAAGGTTTTGCTGTTTGCTTTCTGCTTGTTTTCCTGCAGAAATTACCCTGTGATATAGACTAAGCACCAGAGAACAACCTCTCCTCCCATTTTGTTTTCTTTCAAAATTTTATGGTACTTTCAGCCACTGCTGGTTCTCATAATTGTATGAGGTGGGGACTTGACCTTTCCTGAGTAAACACTTGTTTACATCAGTCAGATCATGTGTCTGTTTTCTTTTCCACATTAGTCTAAGTCACCATATTTCTGACAAACCAGTAGGACTAGATTTTTTTAAACAGCTTTTCGTTGTTTGTGCTGATTTGAAATAATGAGTTAAGCAGCACCATGTGATTGACAGTGGGAATACAGATTATTTCTGGTGCTAGATGAAATACTGTCACACTCTACTCCCCCCACCTCACAAAGGAAAACTCGATGGTAACTTGGAAAGCAGATGAGCAGTGTTTAACTTCCTGGGAAAATCCAGGCTCCTTATGGTGGTGTTTGTTCAGCCACTTGTAGCTCTTCTGCTTGGGTTCCAGGCCACTTGAACAGGGATTTTAATAAGCTGAATCCTGTCCTCCTCCAAGGAAGGAGGTCTCTACATTCCTGGAGAATCTGATTCCTTTCAAGGTATTTTAATTTTTCTTAAAATGACTTTGGGAAAGCTGTGAGTTCCTGTGTGTTCTCAGAGGTTTTTAACTCATGCTATTTTGAGCAATGCCATGTGATTATCTAGGAATGTATTAAAAACCTCACCACCTTCTTTTATTTTCCTCTTTTTCTGCCAGATAATCACAAACACAAAGGGTGAGTTTTGAGCTTATTTTGGGCTGATAGAATTATTTTATTTAATCCTAAATCATGAAGCTTTTTGGAAAAAAAATATAAATAGTCACTGTTAGTTTGTTCCAGAAAATGAAGACAGTTTTAATCTTAGGTTGGAAACCATTGGCAGAAGTGTTGAGAATTGGGTTTCTCTCATGATCACTCCTAGAGGTGTTTGTGCAGACTTTGGGCTCTAGAAGAGCTGGGGAGGTTGGAGCTTTCAGTCACACTGCTCACTGCCTGTGGGGATGAATTAACTTGCATCTCTTGTACTCTGAAAAGGAGGTTTGTGTTTCAAGAACTACTCAGCTGTGGAGTAGATAATGAACCGAGCTATTGTGAAATAAATAACTAAAACCCAAACCCATTTAATTCTGATAAACCTGCAGTTTGTGTTGTCAGGCAATGATTGCACTCTTACTGTAACTGCACAGAATCATGGAGTGGTTTGGGTTGGAAGGGACCAGAAAAGATTTTCTGGTTCCAACCCCCTGCCATGGGCAGTAATTCCAGTAATGCATGAACAAAAAAATAAAAAAATCCTTGGTTTCAAGAGCTGCATTTGCCAGAAAGGAAAAAGCAGTCTGTTTATTACTTCTGGATTAATTCAGAGGTTTTGCTTATTGTAATAACAATGGGAACACCCCCTTTCATTCTGGTCCATAAAAGAAAGAATATTTTCATTGGCAATGTTTCAGCATCTCAGATACCTGGAGCTGAGTTGGTTTGAGCAGTAAGAGCTGATAAGCAGCTCTGAAGGTGTGCCAGGAAAAGATCTCCAACACCTCTCCCCCCTCTTCCTTCTGCTGTTCCAGCATTATCTCTGTGCTAGATAAAGGCCTTCCCCCACAGATTGATTATCTTTGCCCCTGGAGAGAAGCAGCCAATTCCATTAATTATTCCCATTTCCTTTGCCAGGAAAAGCAAGTGCAGTAGTCAGAAAAGGCATCTATTTTAAAATTTACTTTTAATAAATTCATCTATCTTATTATTTTAAGAGGTTATTTACTTAATGTTCTGTTTATTTCTGACTGACCTCTGCACTGTTTAGCTTCTTTAAAAACATTCATCAAAATATGCACAGCACTACTAAATGGGTTTAATTCTTCCTTACCCTGCACTTGTGCTCCCAGGCCTGTGTTTGACATTAATGAACATCACTGGGATCATGCTGCCACACTGGTAGGAATTTACAGAGACAATTATTAGGTGATCAGGCAATCTTTTAACTTTTTTTTCCTATTTATTTCTGAAATGGGAATTATTCATCAAGATCAAGGGTTACATAGAGAGAAATGTGGTTGGTTGCTTTGTTTTATTGTTTTAAATATGGAAGAAATAAACAAAAATGCATTTTTCTTTAAGGCTTTTAGATGTTTTATGATATTTTTCCTTAGAAAAACTCCTGCATTTTGAATCTTGAGTCTTCCTGATACGCCTGAGCCCTTGGTGGATGCAAGTAAAGAATGCAGAACATGATAACTTGCCACAGCTAAATCTGAGATGTGAAGCAAGATTTGTGTTTATTTCTGTCGAGAGGGAGAAATGTGGCTGGAGTTGTAATATGGTAATGCTGCCCTTTCACTGACCGTTGTATCAAACTTCTTTTCATGATCAAAATCAAAGCAAGCTTTGCAGTGACAGAATCTGCGGCTTTAGCTGAGAACCTTTAGCCTGCTGCCAACACTGCAGTCGAGGTGGAGGAGGTTGCAGAGCTGTGCAGTTGATATATCTATCCAGAGCTATTTTTTCAGTAGGAAAAAATAACTTTTTCTGATATGCATTTTCCCCCTTTAACAGATAGGCTTGATTTATTCTGTCATAATTAGACTTATCTTTGGGTGGACCATGTTAAGCCCAAAGATTGTACTCTGAGGCTTGACAGATGGCTGTGTGCAAGCAGTGCCTGTATACTGCAATAAGTTAGGAGGAAAAGAATGAATCCCTTGTCTTATTTACTTCATTTAATGGTGGTTTTAATGCTTAGTTCAAAATAAGACAATAATTGAGTTTGTTCAGCCTGGAGAAGAGAAGCTTTGGGGTGACCAAATTGTGGCCTTGCAGTGCCTGAAGGAGCCAAGAAAGATGGAGAGAGCCTCTTTACAGAGGTCTGGAGTGACAGGACGGGGGGAATGGCTTCACACTGGCAGGGAATAGGTTTGGATGGGATATTGGGAAGGAATTGTTCCCTGGCAGGGTGGGCAGGGCTGGCACAGGGTGCCCAGAGCAGCTGTGGCTGCCCCTGGATCCCTGGCAGTGCCCAAGGCCAGGCTGGACATTGGAGCTTGGAAGATCCTGGGATAGTGCAAGGTGTCCCTGCCCATGGCAGGGGGTGCAATGGGATGATTCTTAAGGTCTCTTCCAACCCAAACCATTCCATGATTCTATGTTAAAATCAGTTTGGCCAATAAAAATTGCCCAGTGTTTCTCACTAAACTAAGAGTTGCTTGACTCTCCCTTGTGAGACACCATCCATGGCTGGCCCTTTTCCTGTAGCAGATACTTCAAAGAGCCAGCAGCTCATAGCCCTTCACAAAATCCAGTGAAAGTGAATATTAAACCCCAAAAGGCAATATGGAGCTCCCAGAAACAAGGTCAGTGACCAGTGATGGCACTGCCACTTTCCATCTCAGCTGGGAGTGTTCTGACCCAGCCCCAGAGCTGGTGGCAAAAACCACCACAAAGGTCTGGCTTGGACAAAAATAGATGTTACCTTGTCCCTGGATGGCGTCCTGCAGCACTTCCCACTGACTTTCCATCACTGAGGATTAGGGAGATGAAGCTCTTGCTAAAATACCTGAGAAACAGGATGATGCCAACCCTGCAGCAGCTGCCAAGGTGTGCTGCTGGTTTATCTCCTAACCACACATTGCATAGTTATGAAAATTAGTGTTAATTCTGCATACTTAAAAAAAAAAAATATATATATATATCAGTTATGAGGTGGTTTTCACACCCTGCCATGCAAACTATGCCCAGGAATCACTCAAGGCTGCACTTCTTTCCATTGCAGAGGAAAGTGTCCTGGAATGAAGATGAATTCAGCCTCACAGTGTTCGTGTTTGAGGTGAACACTTGTGGAGGTGGGAGCTGCTTGCAGAAGGGATGCCAGGAGTGGTGTGTGCACAGTGCCCATGTCCTGTCTGTGACCTGCAGCACAGCCTGGGTGGCAGTGCCACGCAGAGGTCACCCAGCCTGCCTGGCCTGAGCTGCTGCTGCTGGCTTTGAGTGTTTTGTGAAGGCTGAGTGGGACTGAGCACTGCTTTTCCTGCTGTCCTGCCTCCCTGAGGGATCCCCTGGTGCTGTGTCCCTTTGTGGCAGTGCAGGGGACACGCTGTGCTGCCTCCTGTGCTCAGCTGCTCGGGCTCTGCTCCCCCTGCCCACACAGCCATTCATTTTAATTAACACGCAGCCACTGGCTGCCTGCTGCATGATTTGTACAAATGACTGACTTTAATTTGACCTCCTGGAGTGTGAAGGGATTTCAGCCTTCAGCTCAGCGTTATAAGTTGCTGTCTTTCCTGGAGGGGGGACTGATGAGCCATTGCCACTGGAGAAACACCTGTTGGAGCTCTGGCACGGAGCTGGGCGTGACCGAGCTCAGCTTCTCCATCAAAGCACAAAGTGAAAATAATGGCAGATTTATTGTGGTCATAAGGAGCTATCTGGCATGAAGGCAGCCATTTATTGCACCCATTTTAACTCTAAGCCTGAACTTTTAATATCATTTTAGCACAATTGTCTCCAACTTAGATCCCTAGGATGTGCTCTTTGGAGACTTGGAGTAATTTTTTAATGCTTTCTCAGCTTCTGCTTCTAGTGTGCTGCCCCCAAGGAGATGTTTTACTGACTGATCCCATGGAAAGTGTCCTTAAGGGTGGGAGAGAAGGGCTGAAGTGCAATGCCAGCTCTGCAAGGGCCAGAGGAGGAACTTAACTTTAACTGGGACATTGCAGACACCGACAATCCCTTAAGGCATTCCCCTCCTGCACCCACTCTGAGCTGGGATAACCAGGATAACTTTGTTTGTTAAGGATCACAGAGGTAATTCAGTGAGCCAGGTGAGCTGGATGTTTTCTAGTGAAGGGGCAGAGGTCACAAGGAGTCCCAGCTCCAGGCTGGGAATGCTCTGAGTTAAACATGCTCAGGAACACATGGAAGTGTAGAAGAGATTTGTCACTGGTAGCTGCTAAAAGGAGAAGGACACCAAGATTCAAACCATAATTCCCTTTCTCTGGTAAAATCTTGAATAGCTCATTAGGCTTGGAAAATGAGAGCTAAAGATGCATCCCTATGTGAACAGTCAGGATCTTGTATTTAATAATGATTCTCTTTGCATGTTGAGATGGCCCTGCCTTTGTCAGAAATAAAAGTCCAAGGTGATTTCCGTTTTAAAGGAAGAGATAGAGGGTATGGAAACCAAGTGGAGCTCTTGGGAGCTTACTGAAGGCAAAGACTTGAAAAGCTGATTCCACAATGAGTAAGAAGTTGTGACCTCAGTCACACAGAAACCAACCGGGTAGAAAACTACCAGAAGGAATCCTTGTTTCCTCACAGACAAGGTACTTCAAAGCCCAAACATCCAAACCAGATATCTTTTATTTTCTTACTAGCTATAAAAAGTTGTGATAAAATTTTAAATTTATTTTATTTTAAAAAATTCTTTATTTCCTTTCCAAGTTTGAGTGAGGGGGAAAAAGTGAGATTTTTGCTAAATAGTGGTTCTTGTTACTCTGGGGACTGTACAGACATGGGAACACATTCCCCTGTTGGGCATTAAATCCAGCCCTGTGCCATCACTCCTGATTTCTCAGGGCCCAAAACACAGAGTAAGTTCACCAACATAAAGACACTTATGGTTTTTAATTGTCTTAATTGTTATTGAATGCTCTTCCTTGATTTCCTGTGGGATTGGAATTCTGGGGAACTGGAAAGGAACCTGTGGTTTTACACAGTGCCTGTGGCACACTGGGCAGTGTTTAGTTTTAGTGTGCACTGGGGTGATGTGCGTGGACAATATTGGTGAAATATTTCCAATCTGAAAATATCTTTCAAATATAATTTGAGTATTTAATTTTAAAGCAGGCAGAAATAGATGCAGCATGTTCTTCCAAATTCCTCTGATACTCTTTGATTTAATCAGGTAGGACTTTTTATTTTTTTAGGGATATTCAGTGTTCTGGGCTGATTTGGTTTGCCTTTTTTTTTTTAATCTCTAACTGCTCTCTTGGATTGCTTTAGATTCAATGAGACTTAAACAATGTTTAGAACAGTGCAGAAGAATGTGACTTTTGTGAACATTTGGATTTTCCTCTGGGTTTGAGCCTTGCACCTGGAATCTGATTGGCCACGTCCAGTCTGTAGAATTTGCCTTGCTGAGAATTCTTCAGTTTATCTTCCTTGACTGCTTAAGAACTAATTGCATAAATATTTTTTTTATTCATTAAAAGCATCTAAACCAAATAGCTGCAAAACGTGTTCCATCAGATAAACTTAATTTCACCAATCTTTTCTTAAAGGATTGTAAAGTAGTATTTTTAAAGAGGATTTTTTTCTCTCTGGTTTTGCCCCATATTCTTACATTGGGAGATATTTTAAAGACTTGGCATATTTCCCAGCTATTTTATTTAAAACTCAATAAAGGAGGTTTAAATTCCTTTCCACAGAATATTTTAATTCTATGTTACAATTCAGATGAGATTTTTTGGATATGGAGGATGCTGAAACCTCCTCTTCATCAGTTTGAAAGTAAGTTTTCCTCCTTTTAACAGATGAAAAATGCATTTTGTGTGCTGGCTTTACTTAGGTATGAAGTGTTAATTGGAGGTTCTAATTTGATGTACATATTTCTGATAGGCATTTAGGTCCTGGGATGTGATGAATACTAAATAGGAAGCAGAGGATGATGTGAAGGCTCTTGATGCTGTTTTCTGTCACATTTTTTTCCTATTGCTTTTGGAAATTATTTTTCATTCCACAGAACATCAGTGACTTGCCATTAGTCTGTAAGTCTTGGAAGGAGCCTGGTGTTTCTGGAATGCTGGGGGAATATTCCCTGGGATTTGACAGAATGAGCAGTGACAGGGTTACAGGTGTTGCTGGTGATTTTCCTTCTGTGAACAATAGGGAATGATGCCTCTGACTAGAGAGGTGCTGACAGGCACATAATTGGTGTCTCTTTGCTTGTATTTCCAATTACACTGGGGGAAAAAAAGAGCCTTTTCACCCAGACTGTGCTTTAGGGATCTGTTTGTTTAATGTGTGTTACTTCAATAATTCTGTAAAATTTCAGCTTGTGATGTGAAAGTTTCCCACCATTTTAGTGGGATTGAAATGGGGCTGGTGCTGAAGAGAATATGTCTGGAATTCTGTGTGGTTCATTAAAATCAGCTATTTTGGGACGTGTTTTTCCTGGGCTTCTGAAAAATCTCCTATCATTTAATGAACTTTAATTCTTGGCACTGTATTTTGCTAAGATTTCCATAGTACTGACTTACCTCTTGTGCATTAACAAATTCTCTTAAACTGTGAGAACAGTGCCTGTCATCTTCCTTACCCTTCCCAAATGTGTGTTTAGTACTTGATCCATGTGGGATTTTATAACCTCAACTCAAGCACTGGTATCATTGTGGATTTTATAGCTGATCTTACCCCACAACCAAGAGATAACAGAAAACTTCTGTACTTGAAGTTCTGCTAGGCTCGCTTATTTTCAAGTACTGAATTCATGGGAAGGCACCTTGTGTTCCTTCCCCCTCTTGCTTTTGCCAGAACCAATTTCCCATCACAAGCTCAAGTCACTGCGTGCTGGGACAAGCAGACTGTGGGGGCTTTGAAAATGTTTGGAATTAGGTGGTGTTGAACTGAAATATTTCAGGGTAAAAGGCCAGAAATATTTTATCCAGAAGATCACAAATGTAGAATTTGTTTTGCCAGCCTTCTGGCAAGGATTAGGGTTACAGGATTTGAGTTGTGGCAACCATATCAGCCTACATTAATTTAAATAGTGCTTTTCCTTCCTTCATTATCAGTGAAATTAGAGGGCCTTTGCTACATTTGGTTCAGATACTTTTATGTTTCACAGCCTGTCATTTCAAATTGTCAAATATTTACTTGCCTCGTGTTTGACTGTAGTGGCAGGCTCTGTGTGTAATTTGTGTTTGTGTAGGTTTGCACCTGATGCTTTGATGCTGTCAGGATGTGTGCAGAGTGATCCCTGGCTTCCCCTGCTCCTGCCTCACCCTTTAACTGCTCATCATCTGCTGCCACTCACTTGGCTTTGTTGGCAAATGCAGGAGCATTGGGAATTAATCCTAAATACTCTGTGCTCTCTCTGTGCTGCACCTGAAGAAAACTGGAATCCAGCCTGAACTTGGCCAGTTCAGGAGAAAAAAAAAGAACACATTTACTTTGCAAGAAAAGAAGAATTTTTAGCTTTTTCTTCATCAGGTTTTAAGATTCTTTTTTGCTAACAATATCCAATTTTATCTTTGAGTTTTGCCACATTGTGGTGAAGTGAAATGTGCTCTGTGAAGTCAGTTTGCACTTTGCACTGACCACCAGAGTGAGTTTAAACATCTGAGCTATTAAATGAACAACTTGGACTGCCCAGTTTGGTTTCTCCTGCACATCTCTGACTGGACTTTTGGGAGCAGGGTTTGCTTTTCAAGTGCTTATATATGGCAGAATTAGATTTTGAGTGTTCCCTTTTTCTCCAGTCTGTGACTTCAAATCCCTCCCTGATGCTCAGCTATTAAATGACTGAGGATGTAAATATTGGGATGCCTGTCCTTGGGCACCAGATCCTGTGTTCAGGCACTAAAAGGGAGCCCATTTTTGTCAAGTTTTCTGTATCAGATTTCACTGATCTCTTTATTTGCATAAAATGGGGGAAACTGTGGCTTCCAATGACAGTCTACTTGTATTTGAACAACACTAGAACATAGATGAAGGTGTTAAAGGACCTTCTGACCCAAGTCCTAAACAAATGTAATGGTTCACAGTTTGGCACAGCACTGGCTCTCTTTGGAGCCAGGTTTGTACCTGCAAGTTTATTACTTTTTGTTGTCCATTTTAAATCACTTGCAATCATCAGGTTTATTAATTATTTTGGGGGAACTGAGAGTGCCCTCTGACTGTTTTCTGTGTCTGTGCTTATCTCAATACAATTCTGAAAAAATTGTTTTGAGTGTGTCAGGGTTAAACTCAAGTGAAGTTCCACGTGCTGGGGGTGTGTGCAGGTCCTGAGCCCACCTGGCAGGGCTGTGTACAAACTGCCAAGATCCCCCACTGGATCCCTCCCCATCTCTCTCCTGTCTCTTTATTTTTACTCTAGCTCAGATTGGGTAATAATAGTGATTTCAGTGTTTTTTCTATTCATTGCAAGACATTAAAAGAATCAGGAGAATCAGAGTCCTCCAGACCTTCACCAAAGACAGCTGTGAGGCTTTGCTGTCAGACTTGGTCATCTCAATGATCTTCTTCATTGATTTTTTTTTTTTTTTTTTGTCGTCCCATGTTTCCATGTGTTGAACCACTTCTCTCATGTGCTTCCTCATTTCCAGTGGATTCCTGTTCAAAGGGAATGTCCAGTTGTTGAGGCTCCTGTTGAAACCATAAGACCTATTTCCTGTTCTCTCTGTGTTTTCCTTTTCCAGTTTATCTCAGGATTCAGGAATCTTACCCTGTAAGTTATAAACCCCACACCAAACTGATAAGCACACACACAGAGCCTTGCAGACAGCCTGGGAGTGTCGTGGCTGCTCAGCCCTCAAGGCCAGGAGAAAGAATTTCTGTCCTCATCGAGGTGTGGGTGCTGAGTAATGCAATCCCTCGGAGCAGGGATGGAAGGATGGCACAGCCTGGATTTCTGTTTCCAACCCTTGCAGCTGCATTCTCTGTGAGGTTCCAACCCAGTGATGTTCAAAAGGGAGCAGCATTATCACAGCTCCTGCTGGGAAACTGTAGGGGAAGATCATAAAGTATTACAGTTTGTAGTCAATTATGTATTAGGTAGTTTTTATCATGAAAATCTGTTTAGAGGCATTTTACTTTTCTCTTCTTGTTTTTGACAGTCTGGAAGAGAAAGTCCTAAAATATTTTATGTGCTTCTGGGGATTTCGTGCAGCTGAAAATGCTGATTGATGGAAAGGAGCAAAGCTGTGAGAACCACGATTTCATTGTGCCTGCCCCATGTCCTTAGGCTCGCTGAGCTAATCCCTCCCTGGATCTGCGTGGTGACGATGGCTTGGGTTTCTATTTTCAGCCTCTGTAGTGTCACAACGTGGAGCTGTGGCTCTTCCCATTGGGTTTTCACTTCTGACCCTGGATAAAATGCATTGCCAGCACAGGACACCCCTTTGTCACTGTGCAGAAGGGAGCAGGGCACGGGGAGCTCCTGAGCTCAGCACCAGCTGCCACCACACCTGTACATCACTGACTGCCCTGTGTTTGTACAAACCTCTTCAAGAGGCAGAAACAAGAACTCCTGAGGGGTTCCACAGCAGCATCCTTACCAATGTATGGCATATATGGCTTTTAAACTCCATATTCCAGAATATGAAGCTTAAGCAAATGGATTTTTCTCTGAGCATCTTGCCACTCATTGGTTAAAACCAGCTCCTGTATCCACCCAGAAGGGACCAGAAAAGGCACATAGAACATGAATTAATCCATGGATTATTCCTTTATGTACTCTAGATAAATACTCTTTTTAAACCGTTTTACATTGGAAGGAATTTAATGTAATTCAAATTATATATATTATAATCTAACTTGATAATAAATAATGAATTTCTTTCTCATAGAAATCCAGCTGCACAGACTAAAATGCTCTAAGAGATTTATAATGCTTTTGAAAAGAGATTTTCTTGTCTGACTAAATGCTAAGTGTTAGTCTGATTCCAAATTTAAAGTTGTCCTCTTTAAAAGTCTGCTGAGGTTGGGCATCACTTTTTGCTGTGCAGGGAGTGCATTATTAGTGCATAGAAGTTGGAATGATTTCTGGAACAAAGGAAAAAAATGCTGGCAAGGTTGGATTTTAAAAATTATTATTATTTATTTAATTGCACATTTTAAAAGACTGTTTTTACAGTGATGTGTTATATTCAGTGCAAATAAACTGAAGATAGTTACTGTAGCTGTTTCATTCCTGAGCAAAGAAGCCAGCAAAGAATAACTGAGTGGATATTCAAACCATCTAAAGAGAGGATACTAAACTTGATATAAATAACAAATACTATTCCTTTTAATACAGTTTCCAAAATTGGGTGGACCCTGGTATTTTAAGTATTAAACAGCATGGAAGAGGCACTTGGACTTTGGAACTGAGCTCCAGTCCTTTGGAACCAAATTCATGTGACAGTGGAGGGTGAGCCTGGGAGAGGTGCTTTGTGTGAAATGTGAATTGAGGAGATGACACTGCACTGCCAGTGACAGAGCACTTTGCCTTAGATTAACTGCTAATTTAAAAAGAATGCTCTGAGTTGTCTGGTTTTGTGAAAACAGATGAATTTCCAGCTCCATGCACAGCAGCAGTTCTGCTGGTTCTGGTTTTGCTGAGAACGAGACTCCAGCCTTCCTTGCAGTGGGGAGGATCTGAGAAACTTTATCTGAAGCTGCCAGGATTTTAAAATATTCTGTAGTATTTAGGAAATGATTTGTAACTGAAGTACAAGTGATCGAGGGCTCCAGGCTGTAAATTCAGAAGTCAGATGCATGTGTGCAAAAGGCAGGCAGGAAACAGACATCTCTGATTTTTGTCTCTGATAAGAAATTGTTTGAAGTGCCAAACATGGCTTAAATAGCTACAGCTCCATCCCACTGCTGGGAAAGTTTAGAGCGTGGATCTGGAGCTTCCTGACAGCTCCACTTATAGATGCTTTTGTAAATGAATTAACTGTGTTGCAATGGTGCTCTTGCCTGGAATTTGGGTCTGTTGGGCAGTTTGTCTGAGCAAAGAATAAGTTCTGTGGTATTAAAAGGCCTGTAAATAACATCTGCATAATTTTAAGGTTTTTGGTCTCTGTTTTTGTGTCTTTTTTTAACAAAATAGTGATATGAGCAAGTGAAAACAGATTATTAATTATTCTGACCCATCACTCTAAATAATTACAAATCTTCCTGAACTTTGATAGTATTAACTTTATTAATTTCAATACATAGGTCCTTGAATTTTCAGCTTGCAAGAATTTCAGGGAAAATAAATTTTCTGTTGCTGTTGGCCATGTATAACTTGTGTTAATCATGAAATTTCTGTCTTGGCTTTATGAATTCAAGATACTTTTAGAAATACCTGAGTAAGGGAGTTTTTTCACATAGGTTGCTGGGGGCCATTTCCCTTAGGACCTGATGGAAGATTACTGTAAGATCCTCAAGAAAATAACGTAGATATTTTTAGAAACTCTGTGTGTATCAGCTTGTCAAAAGGAGAAACTGAAATCTCATACAGTCAATGTAGTGTAAATAGCTGTAGACGATGTTTGCCAAAAGGCAAAATTAACATATTAGAGGCTCTTAACTGAGGGTGTGTTGTTCTGAGTTACAGTGATTTGCTTCAAAATTAGGTTCAACAGTTTTGGTTCCCTACAAGCTGTTAATTAACTTGAAAAAACTGTGCTCCAGTTAAAAAGGCTGGAGATGATAATTAGGATTTTTTTCCATGGGCACTGTCTGGTCAAAGCAGAGTGATTGCTATCTTTAGCCCCATGGAGAAGGAGGTGTCTCTTTCTTCTAGTGAGTGTAAGAAAAGAGCAGATGATTTGGACAGAGCTGAAGCAAGGAAAATCTTTTTTCTTAACCAATCCAGAAAATATTATCTAGAATCAGATGCTTTATGCAATTTCAAAATAGTACTGCATGCCTGAAGGTAAGAACATGCTAGAAAATATTTAGGTGTTTAGATGAATCCAACTTGGTCAGGCACAGTGAGAACACATTCTTTGCTATTTAAGGAATTCTTTAAAGCAATGTATGATTTACTGCCATTTGACACAGAGGATTTGTTAGGAGGAAGAATTCCCAGAGAGCTGGATGGTGTGGGTGGGTGGGAAGCAATATTACTTTGCTTTGTAGGAGGGTAAAGAGGGCCTAACTGGATATTTGGAAAGATTCAGAATAGAATTTTATAAAATGAGTTTGACAGGACATAGAGGACAGATTTCATTAGAGTGGTCAGGTTTTACTGAGAACCCACCTCCTGTATGGGTCTGAAAAGGAAACCAAAAAAGGGGATACACACAAATGTGGCTTCAGGAGGGTATTTGACATGGTCTGTTAAGACATTTTCAGAAGAAAAATCTGATTTAGGCAAAATGACTGCAAAACGAGTAAGCATTTTCAGGGAAACAGCTGGTTCAGAAGAATATTCAGAGTTCTCAGGTATTCATTCCCTCGTTGGAATGGGTCTCTCAAGAATATCTTCAGGGCCTGGTTCTTATGTGTAATTTTTTTATTAACAGGTTGGCACTAGAATAGAAAAACACATGCAAAGCTTAGTGCTTTCAGGATAAATGCATTTCAGAAGCATTTTGCAGGAATTAAAACTGATATGTACAAAAAGGTGTGGAATTAATCAAAATCATTGGAGAACAAATAAAAAGAGAAATGTATTATTTACTATTACAAGTAAAAACCTAAAATAAGAAATAATTTAGTAGGTGGGAAGGAATTGGGGTTATAGTGGGGTGTAGGATTAGAGCAGACTTTGAACATGACAGCATGGTGTTTTACAGAGTTTTTTTTTTTTTTTTTAATCTGGGATGTTTGGGGATATCTTTGTAATATGCACCAGCTCTGAGTTCACCCTCAGAGCTCATAGGGGCCCACTTAGCTTCTAATTTGAGCACTTTAAAATATGCCAAAGAGAAGCTAAAGCAAAGGAGAAATTGTGGTGAGTAGAGCAGATAAGGGAAAAATAAAATATTTTGAGGCAGTGCTCTGTGAGGAAGAAGACCCTGAGAGAACTGGAAAGCCATCAGCTGGGAACATAATTCTTTAAATAAAGGATTCTGAAGAGACGATGGTGGTCAGTTGTTCCCTGTGCTCCAAGAAGCAGAGCAGGAGAAGTCATCAGCAGGGAAGTTTGTGAGGAAGATTTCAGTGGGGCAGAGGTGAGAGTTGAGCTGCACTTGAGGGTCTGGGGGCTGGGCAGGTTTGGGATTGGGATTGGGACTGGGACCAGGCAGCTCCAGACTCTGGGAAGGACTCAGGCTCCTCCCAGCCCGTTGGCTTTTCCAGGTGAGCAAACCTCACCTTGCTCTTCCTGAATGTCCCTTGAGCTGCCAGCATTTTGGAGGAGGGCTCTGGGGGAGAAGGAGGGGATGTTCCCTGGGGACGGGGAGCATCTGTCCCCTGCTGTACAGACTGCACCCACAGATGTGGGCACTGTGTTCCTTCTTGTGAAGTCTGCATGGGCATAATGGGAAACTCTCAGGCATGCTCTGGATTTTACCCAGACCCAGAATGTTCTTTGCAGTTTGGGAAGTGCTGTTGCATCCAACAGTTGTATTATTTTACTTTGAAAACTCAAAATGAGCCAACATGATGAGACAGCAAATCCATGTGAAGTTTCTCTGAGTCTGTTCACACTGCTGGGGCTCTGCTGCTGCATTGAAAGGTCAGAGGATTGAGTGCTGCTACTGCCTCAGATTTAAGTGGATTGTCTCCAGATATTGGAATAACCCAAGGTGGCTCTGACACTTTGCTCAGATCTTCAGAGCTTGGGAGTTAAGCACTAAATAACACTCAGACCCCTTGTGTCATCTGAAAGCTTAACAACTTCACATGACTTCTAACCCATCTGCCTCACCTGCATATTTTGAAGCTGAATTGTTTGAAGCTGTCAGGAGATGAGGAATTTATGATCTCTGTTGGGGGAAGGGGAGGAATATAATTATGTACCACTTAACAGAAAGAAGCAGCATTACACAGCATCAAAGCAAACTGCAATGCCTTTTGGTGATGAAAATTAGTCTGAGTAATAAAAAGAGGTTATGTACTTAAAAAAAAGGAGCAAGCTGAGGAATTATTTTTAATGTAAGTCTTTTCAAATGAGGTCTGTTAACAGCTTATAACAAGTTCACAATCTTGGTTGGACTCACCACGTTCCATTTGCTGCTTTCCCTCATGCAAAGCAGCACAGCCAGGTTTTCTGCAGCATGTTTCAGAAAGCCACACAGTTCTTGTGATCTGAGCATTTTTTTTTATTTAAATCATTCAGGAATGTTTAATCTAAATAAATATGCCATTCTTTCCATTAGCCTACACTCATATATTTGTATGATCTGTGTTTAAGCAGCTGCTTAAATGGCTGCTTGCTGCTATGTACTAATAATGTCAAACAAAAATTAATTAGACAGCTTAACGACCCAAAGTAAACTATTTATTTCAACTTACCCTTATGTTTACTACTTTCACATTTAAAATCTCTCATGTGACTGTGACTTGGCCTCTTGCCTTTGCATGTTGTGCTTTAGGACAAAGTGAAAAATCTGTTTTCAGAGATGTTGTTAAATTAAGCGTAATCCTGCTCGCGTGCTGCCTCTAAAGCAGAGGGACTTGTGGAGAAAGGCACAGGAAGGAGGAGGGAGCAAACAATCCCAATATTTGGGATTATTCTTGGGGGTTTCAGTTTGGAGCAGTGACAAAAGCGATGATGGGCAAAATGTTAACAAATAGAAAATTCTTATTTCGTGTTCAGCAAGTTATCTTAAAGACAAACTTAGAAATGTGAAGAAAGCAGCACAGCTGTGTGGAAATGTACCCTTGGTGTTGAGGGTGGGCAGGTGGGACAGGCTGGTTGTAATTCTCTCAGTGTCTCTGCATTCCTGAGAAGTGAGAGCTGCCTGGTGGCCTTTTGCTCCTGAGGCTTTTGTAAAACCCCAGAGAGTTCCCAGCAGATTCTTGTACAAATCCTGCAGACAATGGTTTCTCGAGTGCTCTGCTTGACCTCCACCCATGCAGAATATTAAGGAGTGAGAAGACCAAAGCTTGAAATGTGGGGGACTCAATTTCAGCTCTATTTATGTTTTTTACATGGTTCAGTGCTAAGAGTTGAGAGCTCAACCTGCATAAATAAAATGTGCTACTGTCCCTTTGCAGTAGTTCAAATATATATGAAAAATGCATTTCTGTGAGTGGATTGCCTTTGTCCCTTGGAATTCTCTGAGGCAGCAATCTGTTTTATATTTATGGGGTTTTTTCTCCATTTGGAATTTTCAGTGCTTTTCAAAGGAGGGAAATATTGAACATTTAGTGTCTGGCAAGGGTGGAGGGTGACAGTTTGAAAAAACACCAACCCAACCAATGAACCAAATGAAGAAAAATTAAAAATAAAGTCAGTGTTCTGGGTTTGCTGTGGACACAAATAGGAATTGCCAGCAATCTCAAAGCTATTTAAATGTACATAATGTCAATGAGTAACAGAAAGGAATAAATCCCTTCCATATGTGTGCTGTACATTGGTCCTGTGAGGCAGAAGTGTTTTCATGTGTGTGTTGTGGGAGGAGGCATTTTCCCCAGTAATAATAAAGGTGTGTGTGGGATCTTTCAGGCTGAGTTACATTTTGGGGTAGGTTCACCATATAAGTTACCACCTGTTCCTGTTGGTGCCACATTCCTCCTGAAGAATTTGTCAGAAATAAATCTCCAAGAAGGCTGATGGAAGAGGGAAATAAAAATAATTGATAAACAGTGATCTATCACTCAGTAAGCAAATTTATAGTTGTTTTGAAGTGTTCATCTGTAATTTCATATAAATAATATCCATTGCTTTTTATCATCTGCATTCTCTGAGGGAAGAGGGAAGCTTTTCTGAGGTGCTTCTGAAGCAAGGCAGATTTAGGCAGTGTCTCCTTGCTTTGCACAACCTTTCATTTCTCTGTGAGAAAACATCAGCAATCTGCTGCTCAGCTAAAGGGGATGGGAATTTCATCATTCCTTTGGTTTTCACCTCACTCATGTCACTGCAAGAGCAGTAAAAATTATCTATTTCTGTCAAAACCTTTCTGATGTGTGTGTGGGTTTTATTTACTCTTAGTTAATGATGTTAATATTTCTTAACTATAATATTTATTATTGAAAAAATTTAATATTGAAAAAAACCCAGGGCTGGATGTGTGTGGTCAGCATTATTCAAAATGAATGTTCTCAAACATTTGCTGTCCCATAAAATTTCCCACTTGAACTTGCCCTAGTTGGTCTACAAATTGCCTTTAAAAAACCCTGTTTTGATTAAAACTAATAATAGTGGAA
Source organism: Toxostoma redivivum (assembly GCA_013397375.1). Classification (NCBI taxonomy): domain Eukaryota; kingdom Metazoa; phylum Chordata; class Aves; order Passeriformes; family Mimidae; genus Toxostoma; species Toxostoma redivivum. The sequence continues at coordinate 497,284 of VXBI01012201.1, read as the reverse complement.
GCAGCTATTCTGGGTGTTCCTTTACAAATTTTTCTGACCTTTTTGGGAATATTGGAAGACTTTACTGCTCTCCCTTGTAGTTCTCTGAAAGCAATTGCAGTGATTATCTTAATGTTTAGAGTTTTCTTTCATTCAGCCCAGGACTAACTTTGGTGTGACTTTCCTAGCTAGAAGAGAAAACTAAAAGAAAAGATTTTTTTGGGAAAGGTTTCATAAAATGCACAGGTGCATGGCTATTGCAGTTTTATTTTTCAACTCATCCTTTCTGAGACAAAGCTTTTACTTTCTTTCCTGAAGCTTTGTTATTGTTGTTTATGGGTGCTTGTGTACATATGGTCTAAATATTTTGTTTGTGTATATACTCATAGATTATTTTTCCTTTTTTCACAGCAAAATATTTATGGCTGTTCTTAAATTCTCTTTGCTTGGAGAGGCTCCTCTTTTCCCAAAGTTCCCAAGCTCTCTTTTGTAAAGAAGTTTGAGCAACCTCTTTGCAAAGAAGTCAATTGACTCATTTGAGTCAATATTGGCCTCAAAAACTTCCTGATACTTCCTCTATTCCAGTGTCTGAGACCTATAAACATCAGACACCAAAACCCATCCAAATTTAAAAGTATCTTATCTGCAGAAAAAATTTTGCCTACAAATAAAATGTAAAGTTGAAAGAAAATTTCCCAACAGGGCTGTTTTAATAATTGTTTTTCTAGGGATTTTTGCAATATATTTGTTGGTTGTGCTAAGTAAAAATTCATCTCAACTTTCAGGTTACACGCATGTTTAAGCCAGACTCTGTACCATGCTATTTTCAAAACAAAGATTTTGCAGTCATCTGAATTAAAAACAAAACAAAACAGCTTAGGCTGCAATATAGCTGATATTCCCTCAAGACTTGCAGTCTTTTTATTGTTCTCTTGTATTTTCCTACTTGGATTATTTTTTCCTTACTAGAACATAAAGGACACAAATTTAGTAGTTTTATTTGTTGGATTTGGGGTGAAAATATACTTTTAATTATGATGATGCTTGGAGGCTTCTGTTGGCTCAGATCTGCAGGTTTTAATGGGCAGTACTGGCAGGAATGAGTTTGTTTTTCACTTGTGGGTAACTAAGAAGGGTTTGTGTGTGAGATACTTTGAGACAGGATTTGCTCATGGTCATGTTCCCCAAACTGTGTATTTGGAGAATTGAACTCCACTGAATTTGCAGAGTTCAATTAGAAATTGGTATTTAGACATAGTTTTCTCCTGGTTAATATGTTGTATGAGCCACAGAGGCAGCAGAAAATGTTGCTTTTTCTGCATTTCTGTTTTCCCCACTCTCCCAGGTACATTTTGCACATTAACCTCGTTCCTTGGCTCACTGCAGGGAGATGGAAACAGCCTGTTCCAACCTAAATAATTCTGTAAATCTACAGGGCACTTCTGTGCACTCAGAGAAGCCTGGTCTGACTGGGAACATTCAGAAGTCATTAATAATATTTTTTCACTTCCAGTGAATGTGTGAAAGATAATGGGAAAGGATCTTTAGGAAGGGGAAGATGTGTGGATAAAATGTGAGCTTGTATCAGCTTTGCTTAAAAGGCTGCAAGACTGAGCCAAGCCTGGAAACTTGAATGTGCCCACATATTTTATTTTAATTTTCTGGTCTCTTGGCCTGTGAGTTGAGATCAAGGGAAAAAACACCACAGACTGACCTAAAGGGACATACAGAGATTTGTGCCAACCTTGCTGTGAAAGCTGTGGTATGAGTATTGTACCTATGGATGAGGCACAGCAGAATTATTCTGCTATTTGCAGAATTTACAAGCAGAACAAATGCACTCCTGCAGCTTGGATAATGATAGGAAGGCAGCTGCACCTCTGCTCTACAGCATTAAATACTGGCCTTTCATAAAGTCCTAACAGTGCAGGTCTGGGGTGGAATCCCTGGTCAGGAGGGGCTCCCTCCCTCCTGGCTGCTGCTCTGCCTGCACCAAGGGGAGCCTTGGGGGCCTTGCAGTGCTGCCCATGGTTTGTGCATGGTTCTGCTCTCTTTAGGGCAGAAATGTTGTTACAAGCAACATTTTGAAGCAGCAGTAAGGGTTAGGGTCTCATCCTCTCAAATGCTATTTCCATGTATGATGCCACTGATGAGTGCTATGTTGAGTATTGCTTAAAATTAGTATTAATTAAATACCTTTTCTATTCTGTATTTACTATAGAATCCCTCCAGTTTAACCGGTAGGGCTTGATAGTGGTAAGGCTAGCTGCTGCTACTTCTGATTCACTTATTTTTTCATTATTATCTAGCAAAAACATGATTGAAAGATAATAAAGGTGGTTTTTCAGTGATGGCAGTGGGACTATGATGTGAAATTACTGCTTTTTGAGTAGTTCTGAAAGTCACTTTTGGTTTAAATTGATTTCTTACTCACGATGGTGTTACCAAGTTCAACCCCCAGTGTCCATTGAAGGGTTTTTTTTTGAAGGAATTATACTTGCCTGCCTTTGGTTGTGTCAGCATTTCCCTGGGAAGGTGATGCTGCACTGAAACCTCGAGACAGTTGGAGCTGTACTGAGACACAGGCACTGAAGGGTTTCCAGAAGGTGAAGCTTTGCTTTGTTTCATTAACACTGGGGACAAGAACAGGAAATCACAAAGAGGTAAGGAGATATAGAAGTCAGAGACAGAGAAGTTAGTGTTGTTGTAATTCTAGCAATGTTAATTAATGCAGTTGAAATATTTTACAGGTAGAATTCAAGTTTCATATTTAAAGAAAGGTGGTGAACAACATCCTGGAAAAGAGGGGAGAATGAATAATTGTCTTGTTATCCTTGGAAGGCAGAAAGCAAATCTCAGTAGTAAATATTATAATTCTCTCTATTCAGTGATGGAATAGGAAACAGTTCATCCCAAGTGAGAAGTGGGAATTGCACAGAAATCATCCTGCAAAGAGAGAAGGGGTTTGTGGTGTGTGTGTGCTTTGTCTCAGCTGTGTTATTGGCTGATCCTGATTTCCACCAGGGTGGCAAAGTTATGGGTAGGGGACAGTGAGGAGAGAGTTTTTGCTTTCTTGGTTTGAGAATGTTCTTCAAGGCTTAATCATGGATGGATTCTCTGTTCCTGTGCTGGAATATTCCTCCCAAGCTTTGTGGTGAGTGTGGATTAATGAGTGCACCACAGCTTAGCAAAGTGTGTGCCCCCAGGAGGAAGGGGGGAAGTGGTACTTGCATATGTTGTGAAAAACATATGCAACTAAATTTAGCTTGTACTAGCAGATTCTACTTATTTTGAAGATTGTGGGATACTTCCAACCTTGGATGAAAAAGGGCATGGGAAGATATTTTTTTTATTTCTATTTGGGGTCTTGCATCTCTATCTCCTTTTTCCCTCCCCCAAGGAAAAAAAAAAAAGCCTCTGAACAGAAGACAAATTATTTCTCTGCCTACACTTGTATCTTAGTAGTCTGATTTTAGCACTGTGTCGTCATGCTGCAAGATTAATTGGCATATGCTGGTTTTTGTTTTTAGCCTTCTCCAGTTTTGTGCAGTAGCTAATGCTTCTCCCACAAATCTTAGATTTAACTGTGAAGGCTTAGCTTATTATCCAAAACAATTTCTTCCCTGTTCTTTTGAAATGCAGGAACATTAGAAACTGCTGTTCATTGTGGGTGATATATATTTTGTATATCTGTTATTAATACTGCTGGATAAAACCCCACTGGATGGCTTAAAATTTATCTGCTAGCACTTCAGAACTGCTATTAACCCTTTTTATGGGTTGTACTGAGCTGGGAGTGCTCTGAGTGCAGTTCACAGCAATATGGTGTCGAACTGACCTCCTCAGTTCTCTTCTCATAAATTATATTTTCCTCCCTGTCTTTTATTGGGGAGGTTGAACACTAAGATTAGAAATATCACAAACCTTGCTTTGATCTGGTTGGAAAACCATTGATTGCTTTCCCCTTTGAGGGGAAAAAAAATCCCCACTGATATTATAATTGCATGTCTCATCAGTAGCTGAAAGGAAAAAAATACTTGTACTCTCTATTCCAAAGTATATAATTTCTTCTCACAAAAGATACTTCCTCTCCCTGCAGATCATGCTTTGCATGTGGTGTGCTGCTGCCTTTCTGTCTCAAGCCAAACAAATACTAGTTAGGTGAAATAGATTTTAAGGATTCTAATTGTTTATAATCTTCTTATGGAGTCAGTGACTATAATATATTCAAATTCAGGGATTGTAGCTTGGATTTTCAAGCAGTAAAAGAAGGTTGTTTACTCACTGCTCTGAAACTTTAGAAGATATTCAGAGAATTCTCTTTTAACACTGCACTTCATAAAGCTGTTGGTATTTCTTCCTTGACAGCAGGTACCCTTAGGTGTTGAATCCAAAGATTTTTGGCATCCAGAGGCAAAAGGATTTATAAGACAATTCCAAGAAGGTCAGTTATGAACGCTGAGCTGCTGTTTTTAGAGGTGACTGTCTCAGCTGCTTTTAAAGCTTGTCCTTTGTCTTTGGAGGACCTCATTTTACAACAGAACTGCTGAAGGTTGAGTCAAGTTTGTTCAGAGCTGTTTCCCCTGGAAACATGTTGGCAAGCATGATTTAGCACTGCTTGTCTTAATCCTGTACATTCCTGGCCATGGCAGGGCTGCACATTCTCTGAGCTTCCCTCCACGCTGTACTTTGAGCATTTAAAGTGTGTGAAGCCAAAGGCATTAAAAAGATGATCTGAAAAATGAGATTTTTTTCCTTTTTCTGTACTGTAGATATAAACATCAAAAGTCTCAAAAAGGGGCTGTTACATAATATGAAATGATAGTTGTGGAAGTAATTTAAGAATCAACCTGAAATGTGAAAAATGTACAAAGTGACACAACTCTTTTCAGCACCACTGGATCCTAGAAGTGTTTGGGACAGTTTGTGCCACAGCCCATGTACATAAAATATACATAAAATGGGTCTGCAGATAAGCTTGATCCAATGAGTGCTTCATTTAGGTAAAAGACCCCTTCATAACACCTTTTTCACATCAAGACAAGCTTCTGGACAAATTCAAAAACTTCCAGAAGAATGGTTATTCAGTAGGTTTGGGGAGACGAAGAGGACATTTATATTTTAAAACCCACACCAAAAGCAGTGGCTTCAGGCAGACCTGCTGGCAGGAGGCACTCAAATGGTTCTGACTTCTGTCAATGTAAAAATGAGTGGAATATGTTTATTGAGGGGCTAATTATTGCTTTTAAAATAAGAGAATTGTATCTGGGTTCTGACTTAGAAGAAGGGCTGGATCTCACTGAGGTTAAGCCTGGTCCACAATGGATGTGAATTTGTCTCCAGCTCAATCCATTTTTTTCAGGAAGCTGGACCATGCACCTCAATAATTTAGAGAAAATTTCCTACAGCAGAGTTCTGCAGGAAACTGAAATGAATTCCTTAGGGAATTCTCCAACACAGAGCTGGATCCTTTGGGAGATCCTAGACTGGAAGTGTGTTAGCACTCTTGTATTTTGTGGTATTTGCACCAGTATTTATGGGACTCCCATAATATTGTGACATCTTGTCTCAATAGCTCTGAGAAACAGGGAATCACTCCTGTCTACAGAGACAAAATGAGTCACTCAATCACTGAAAAACTGGGAGATCTTGTGGAGCAGGGCAGAGTCATTCCCTGGGCCAGGGATGCTGCACACTGAGGGGGGACACAGCAACGTGAGCAGCACAACACAGCTGCATCCACAGTCCTATTTCTGCTGTGTTTGAGTCCATAATCTTGTTTTCTTTCCATCAAATTAAAAAAAGAGAAAAGTTCAATATAATTGTTATTGTATTGTCTGGAAGTCTGAGTTGGTGAAAGGAACTATTCCAAACAGTGTTAGTTTCCTGAGACAGAATCTGTGATTTTACCATTGGGATGAAGTGAGCAGAAGAAGAGTGGCTGTTCCTAACTCATCTAAAATGTTCTTGAAGGTGGTTGGTTTTGATTATTTTTTCTTTTAATTACCAACATTTCATTAAATGACTAAAAGTAAAAAATAGCTCTATTGTTAGTCCTTTCATGGAAAAACATCCTGATTGAGTACCACCCCCTTCTTCATTTCTTCCTTATGGCATTGCTGGCTTTGGGAAAGCAGGGCCGGGAAGGAAGCAGGGAGCCCAAACTGCTGGGGAATGAGCACTCACAATAGGATCTGTGTCAAATCCAGTTCCTAATGTTGCCCAGTGCTCCCCCCAGCCACTGCAGCCCAGAATGAAATCCTCACATCTTCCCTGCTTGCAGCTGTTGCTCAAATGTCAAAACATTCTCCAAAGGATGTTTGGTTACAGAAAATGTGGGTTTCAAAGAGTTTCAGTAAATATATTTTTCTGAGAGAAATTTCCATTTTTTAAAAACTGTTTTCCTTGGTATTTCAGACCACCTTAGTTTGGGAAGAAGGGAAAGTTGAAAGGTCTTTTAAGGGTAGGAACCCCTTGGTTGCAAAAGTAGTGTGATGGAGCATCAAGGAGGAGCTTCTGGTTTGTGAGCAGAACCTTGAGCAGGTATTGGAGCAGGGTACTGAGCTCTTCAGCACAATCCCCAGCCACTTGCTGTGATCTTTTAGTCTGGGCCACTTCAAAAGAACTGCAGTTACATGAAAATGCCCTGTCTTGTTCCAAGGGAGGAGTCAAATACTCTGTTCAGTATCCCCAGCTGGATTTGGAACCTAGATGTCCCAGACATCACACTGATGCATTTTTGATTATTCCTCTTAAAGGCAAATTTGTCTATTATTGTAACTGTATGTAAAAGAGAGTGAAAATAGACTCAGTATCTGAAAATCTCTGTAAAATCCCATTTTCTATATGGGGAGATTTTCCTGAAAGGAAGCATTATTATTAATTTAAAACCGAAGGAATACAGTAAAAAATTACATTATGGAGTGTCAGGGATGGCAACATTAGTTTCCTTCTCTGTTAGTACAGATAAGTGAATGCAGTTATATTTCTGTTTTATTGTTGCTTTCAGTTGTCTTATTGGAATGTCAATATTATGTATGAGGCAAAGGCATAAATGCTATCCCAAATATTAAATGCTTTAATAAATCATATTTGCTTCAAGTGGGAGATCCATTTAATCCCTACAAAGAGAGAAGGGATCATTGTTTTCAAATGTGGTGCAGTTTTGTGCATCCACAGTAGCTTCCAGCTGAGATTAGCAATCCTACAATACTTTGGATTGAAAAGGAACCTAAAGTTCATCTCATTGCACCCCCTGCCATGGCAGGAACCCCTCCCACTGTCCCAGCTGCTCCAGCCCCAGTGTCCAGCCTGGCCTTGGGCACTGCCAGGGATCCAGGGGCAGCCACAGCTGCTCTGGGCACCCTGTGCCAGCCCTGCCCACCCTCACAGGGAACAATTCCTTCCCAAAATCCCATCCATCCCTGCCCTCTGGCAGTGGAAGCCATTCCCTGTGTCCTGTCCCTCCAGCCCTTGTCCCCAGTCCCTCTCCAGCTCTCCTGGAGCCCCTTTAGGATCTGGAAGGGGCTCTGAGCTCTCCCTGGAGCCTTCTCTCCTTCTTCTCCTTTCTCCTCACCCCCAGCTCTCCCAGGCTGGCTCCAGAGGGGCTCCACCTCCTTGAGTATCTCTGTGGACACATCCATGCCCTGCTTTTGTTTGGAGCCCCAGAGCTGGACACAGAGCTCCAGGTGGGGTCTTACTGACACCAATTTCCCCAATAATAACTAATTACTCTGATACTTCACGCTTGCCAGAATCAAGACTAATCTTTTCAAATCCTTGTTCCACCGAGCTGTTATATGTCATAATGGTTTATATTCCACTTGACATCCCTTCCCTAATGGAAAAGCTATTAGAGACTGAAATAAATAGTTTGGGGTGGGGTGGATTAAGTTTTTCTTCCAATAATTACTCTGTGTGTGTCTCTGTGCTCCTGGTTGGGTGGTGCATGAGAGGAGGCTGGGGAGGAGCAGTGAGACCATGTTTAGTCTCTGTTTGGAGGACCTTCTGTGAAGCTTGATTTGTGTAAAATGCACAATATGGAAACACTCTGCTAGCCTGAGCTTGGCACAAAATCAGTCTTTGGAGAGTGAGTGAGTAGCTGAGCTATTTCCATGGCTGCAGCAGGTATAGCCATTGATTCTTCCTGCAGCAACCTAATCAATGGTGCCAGTGAAAGTAATTCATCTGTTTCTGAAATGGCTTGGTTTCTTTCAGCAGCAAGGGATAATTATTGGAATTTGCAGTAACACTTTCTCTAGCATGGTCTGGGGAGGGTATCTGAGTTTGTAATTTTTATTTTAAAAGAACATGTTTTGATGTGGCTCTGTTGTGTGGGTGTTGTGCAACATCAAAGCCAGGAAACCAGGGCTTCTGTGCTGAGTGTCAGTAGGTCAGTGACAGTACCCTTCTCTTAATCTTTTAATCATGAGGTAGCTAAGAAAGAGGATCTAATGTTTTTATGACTCAGAATGCAGAACAGCATCACCTTGTCAAGAGCATTAACTTGCAATGCTGTCAGCCCTTCGAGAAGTTTTTATGTATTGACAGAACTTTTTTTGGTCTGGACTCCAACACCCACCTTGCAGTTGTAGCTGGAGCTTCATCTGCAGCTTCCTTCAGGCTGGGTACACAAAATGCCCAGCACGTGATCCCTGAGCATCAGTGAAACATTTTGCTGGCTCTGGGTCATGCAAGAATTCTGCAATAGCTGCAGAGGAAGAACCCAGCTGGCCAGAATTGCACAACAAATTCATTCTTTTAATGGTTTTTAATTTGGTGGCAGGAATGGTGGAGACTTGTGACAAAACATTTTTGGCTGAAAAATTCAGATTCATTGCAGTCCCAAGTGTTTGTGGAAATGGATCCTTTTGAAGCGGCAATAAAGCAGAGCTTTGGGAGCTGCTTGTTCCCTGCTGGCTCAGCTGGGCTTCCAGTGGCACACATTGCTGGGGTCCCAGCCTGGGAGCTTTGGCTGGAGGTGTCAGGACAGGGCTCCCAAAGCCTGAGCCTCCTGTGCTCCCACCCTGCCATTCCTGATCCTTGGAAAAGCCAGCAGTGTCCAGAAGCCACTGGTGACTCTTAGAAACCAAGCCTTGATTGTCATATATTTCAAAAACTATTTTGATTTCCTCTCCTGTGGGAAGTTTTGTAATATCTGTCTTCTGTTTTTCAGAATTTCTTGCTAAATAATACTTTTTTTTATTCTTTTATAAATCCTTTCAATAAATGAGGGAGGGGAGTGACAACACTTGTGCTCTCAGGGCTGAGTTATGGTAATTTTTTGTCTCTACTCATTCAGTCACATGCCCAGCTTTGTTTTGGGTGGCTGGAGCAGGAGTGACCTGTGAGGCCACTCACAGTGACACAAGGCAGTGGGCAGGTGACAGCTCCATTCTTGGCCCTGAATCACAATAACTTCACCTTATTACTTGCAGAGTGTGTGACTGAAGTGCATAAAAGTAGCATTAATCCCAGTTATTCATAATTCATTATTTTGCAGGGGGTTAAGCTCCATGAAAAAGTTCCAAAGCCAGGATCATGTGGACTAGAGTTATGTCCCTTGCCAATGACATTTTACCAGACAGAAATTTGGTCCAGAGAACCCAAACCTATTGTTATTTGTACAGAAGCACCCTTTTATCCTGGAGTGATGTGTTTCTGGAAATTTTCTGTAAGCTTTCCAAACCCTCACTGCTCACAGTGTCCAGCGCCTTCTGCTATTTTAACTTGATTTTACACCATCAGTGTATCAAAATGAACATTACTGCTCTGAATATTTGATGTTGTCACTGGAAAAGTCCCAGCTGGAAGGTGCTCCTTTAATGGCTTTTGTTTGGCCTTTTTAAAATAAAGAGACAGACAAGGGTGAATGTGACCTGCTCTGAGTAAAGCAATAAGCTGAGAGGTTTTAGGAAAACTTTTATGGTTACATGAACATTTTTAAGTTTCTAAACTTTTCAGTGCTTTAGACATTAGGAATTCCAAGGGGTTTTTAGCACTTGAAGTAATATTTTTACCAGGTGCAGAGGTTCATTTATGTGAAAATATTGTACAGTCTTGTTTCTTTCAGGTTTTTGCATATGGAAACAGGCACAGGAACATGTCACAAGGCAGGTACCAAATCTATGTGCCTGACTGTAGAACTCAGATAATGAACCTTTATCTTGAGTGTAATTATTGTTGATATTGTTGAACAGAAATTCCAGAGCATCCCAAGAGATGTAAAGAGAGCTTAGTACTTAGGATTTAATTGCTTTTTCTAAATTCTGTAGTGCTGTCAGCCTGTTACTTTCCTTCATTATTGCATGTTCCAGCAGTTGTAATTCTGTTTGTGACTTTCTTTCAATGTTTTACTCGATTCCTTTTTCAATTTCATTTTGGCAAATTAGACTTTACCCGCTTCTTCACAGTGATCGTAGAAGTGCTTGAATATTGGGTCTGGTTATGCATTTTGAAAAAGAGTGGAATCTGATGGAGGAAAAATTGATGTGAGTGTCCTGACCATACTTCAGTGGTACTTGATTTGGAAATACCTTTCCTGGTGAATCAGCCTTTTTGTTGCTTTTGTTTGGGTTCTTATTTTCTTTTTTTTTGTTTTTTTGTTTTTTGTTGCTCTTGTTTGAAAGCCTTGGTGAATTCAGTTAAGTCAGTTTGAGAACTGAGTTTAAAAGCAATTTCCATCAGTTTTCATTTCCACCTTTAAAATTGAAGTGTGTTATGCATCTGTACTGCAGATGTAACCTTGAGGTTTTAACCCAGGGAAAAACCAGCAGAGATGATAAATCTTTGAAGAGCTCTCATAAAACAGGTGGTTTCTCAAGGACCTCTCTCTCAGAACTGCTTTTTCCTCTCTGGTGTAGAGCACCTCTGTGTTAGCAGGCAGGTTTGAAATTTCACAGATACCTGTAGCTTCCAAATGTCTTATAAGAAAAGCAATAATTATTATAATAATAAGAGGAAACATGAAGGGCTTTTTCCTTTGAAGTGTGTAACGCTGTCTATATGATCTGATACCCTGCATCAGTGGAACAGTTGTACTCATTTAGAAAATGTCTTTGTTGAGGCAGCTCTTTGGAGTTTAATAATACTTCAAGGTGGATCTGATCTGTCAGCCTCAGCCCCTGTGCCCTGTTATTTCATAGACATCTCAAGGAACCTTGAGATGAAGTCAGAGCACGGAATGCTATTGGCTTTTTAAAACAGTGAAACAGCTTTCCTTTTCCTTTAGAACTATTTAATTTCTTTGCTGTGCTATTTGCAGACCATATTGACTTAAACCCCAAACCAAACAAAAGCAAACCAAACAAGGCAAGCCCATTGCTTTTTCTGGCAAAATAACCTTCAGCAGAAGTTCAAACTGGGATTTGTTGTTGGTGCTGAGGAGAGTGGAGGCAGCTCTGTTTTTCTGAAGGAGCCTTCTGTCAGACACTTAAGGATGAAAGCAGAAAAACCCCAATTTTCTTTCCACTGTAGTTCTGTGCTGTCCGATCCCAACTTTTCTGTGGCATCGCCAAAAATTTACAGCCATGTGCATAAACTGAAGGCAACCCCTGGGTAGTTCTCCAGGTTGTCCCAGGTCTGGCTGGTGCTCCAGCACTTCCTCTGCAGCACCAGCCTTGGCTCCTGCTGGTGCAGACACTTGCAGCTCTTTTGGAAGAAGGATGGCTTGTGTGTATGGAAGGCACAGCCCCACTTTTTATCTTGCCTCATTGAAACTAAAAAATGAGTGGGGTCAGAAGGGCCTGTCTGTCATTTGCTGTTCCATACAGGGCTTGTCGTCATGGCAAAACTCAAACTGAAAAATTCTTGGCTAGCCCAATAACTCGGTGTCTGTGCACAGCTGGGCTGGTTATTGCTGTATGTTGACAGCAGTTTAGTAGCTGATTTTTTGGCTACTGAGAGATTTGGCTTACATTACTATGCTGCTCCATTCTGCTTTGGAAGTCAGTTATCCAAACTGTCACAGCTGGAGAGGGGCTGGGGCCATTGGAATCAGAGCTGCCTGAAATAATTTAGCTCAGGTGAACCTTAGACCCCAGGGCTTGGAGAAGACAGGGAACACCAGGTTTATTCTCTGTGGGGATGCAGTGATTTAGCAATCCATGTCAGAGACAGAGCACTGGGAAAAATGATGAAAAGCTTCAGGTTCACCTCCCCCTGCTCTTTGCTGTGACTGTCCTGCTCAGGAGGGTTCTGTGCCACAGCCCTTTGCTGCCTGGCATTCCTTCTCCCAGATGCTGTCCTGGTGATCCATGTGAATGACAAAAGTCTCGTATTTCATGGACCCATTTGGAAGCCTAACTGATGTAAAAGCAAATCTGAACCAGAGTGAGATCCACACAAATACTCACCTCCAACAGTCTCTCTTCACTCCTGCTGTTATATCAACGCACTATTTCCTCAAAATACACTTTTATTTAGCTTACAACTAAGTTTAATATTTTCCCTCAGAAAGTAGGGGATTGGTTGTTCCATGTGAGTAATCCCACAGCATTGCCATTTCACTTTCCTAGCAGTTGTGTAACAGCCAAGGTATTGTGACATTTATAATCAACAAGAATTCAGAACTGCTTTAGGGCACTGGGCTCTTTTTTCTCCCCCTGAGTAAAGCAAGATAGTTTGTTTTTTTTTTTTTCCTCACTACATTTTTTGGAAGAGAAGAAACATTAACATTTGAGAAACAGCACTCATTTATTCAGCAGAAAGCACTGTTTGAAAAATAAGAAACAGGTTACAGCAATGAGTTATCATCTTATTCATGGATGAGAAACTGTTCTCTCCCAGCTTGTGCTTTTAGATGGAGAAGATCATCAAAGGCCTTGTGATGTTCAGCACAGCACATCTTCATCCAACAAATGAGGTATCTCTCCCTGCTGTCAAATGATTTTGGCTGATCAGCCTTCCCTGAGCTGTGTGACAGTTGCTGCAGTGAGAGGGATGTTGCTCATGGAGAGGAAGCTGCTGGCAAACTCACAAGAGAAAGGATGCTGGCAGGATAATAGGACCACGAAGTTCAGGAATGGTGGTGCTGGAGAAACAGAAGGGGAATTAAAAAAAAAAATAAAATTTTGGCCTTTATCACCAGAAGAGTGTGAAGAAAAAAAATTTGCTTTCCACCCACCAAGTGTGGTGTCCTGGTAGCAGGGAGTTTGTCAGCACAGTGAGGGAATGTTCATGCAATCCTGCTGAACAGTGTGCTTGGCATGGCATGAAATGCCAAAAACGTGACACTTGTGGCACAGCCTTACACAGTAGTAATGAAGTCACCCCAAGCAGATGTTTCTCTATATATGCTTGCATTTTTGTTTTATAATTAACCCATTCTGAAAGTTAGAGGTAAATAAAAGTAGCTATCCCATTAGTAACTTAAAATCAAGCTTTTAAACCAGATATTTTTGGTGTTTTCATTATTTTTTTGATGGAAGTATGATGGATTAATCAATTTATGTGTTCTAGAAAGGGTTTCTAGTTTGAGTCACTAAAAGCACTTTGTTTTGGTTTTAATGTTAAAATAATTTCAGGGCCATTAAAGGGTTTAAGGCAAAAACATGAATTATTTCCTCAATCATGTATTTCTTGAGTTCAACTATGTTCTCTCATCATAGATTTTGTTCTGCCCAGGTCTGGTTAGAGACTGGAAAATACCAGTCATTGGATAAAAAAGCCACCTCCAGTGCCTTTAGCTGAATTCTCAGCAGAATAAGGTGTTTATCATCTGAATCTCCCACTTCTCTCATAAAAAGCCTTCAACTATTGAGTCCTTTCCTTTCCCCACTCCACCACCTCCTTTCTTCTCCTTTCTTCTCCTTCTCAGTAGGATTTTGCCAGAGCACCATCAGAGCTGCAGCAGATTCATCTTGGTGGGATTGAAGTTGCAGGTCAAATGTATGAATCAGATATCTAATCCAAGGATGTGCTCCAGGATGATGCCTAGAGAATATTTATATCTGTATTTATCACAGCTACTTGTGCAAGTGTTGGTCAATAGTACACAGATTTCAGCTCATTTTAGCACAGGTTTGATGCCAAACTAGCAAAGAAAAAAGTTCTTGCTCCTGTCCCCTTTCTTCTTCCTTTCCCTTTGTTGAAAATATTGGCCACAATGAAAATGTCACCCCACGGGCTGTACCTGCAGCAACAGCAGTTCTCTATTATTAGACAATAATTCAAGTGAAGTTATAACTGTGGGTCATTTCCATACATTAGATATATTTAAAAGCACATACTTATTTAATTTGCATAATTAATACTTATACCAAATTCTCCTTTTCTGAGCTCAAGTGTGTTGAATGTTAATGGAGCTGCATTTGCAGGGTGCTGGGGGACATGAGAACTGGGGCCTGCTTGCTTTGATTTGTTGTGGAGCAAAACCCTCCAGCAAAAGCCTTTGACTTCCTGTGTGTCACTGCTGAAACCCTGCAGGGAAAATGCACTTTTTCTGAGGCAGCAGCAGCTTTATTTCGAGAGCCTGTACTGGGTACCTGCACATCCCTGTTGGGATGCTTGTGAAGTCAGACCAGGAGCTGGGTTCTGCATATTTTGAAGTGTGATAGAGAAAAGTTTAATTGATACTTTATTAAAATCTTGATGCTGATCTTAAACATTTCCTGAATTATCTCCAGGCCTTGAGAAATACCTGTTTTCCTTGTTGTAAGACCTAAAGTGGGAAACTGGAAGTTGGCTTTTACATTGTTGTTGTACAGTACACTCCTAATGAGACAGGGGTTTGTTTTATATTTCCAAAGGTGATTGTGGCACTTAAAAAAAAAAAAAAGTTTTCTTCTTCATTAGATGGCAGAAAGTCTCCCACCAAGATATTTTTGGTATAATCTCTTAAGTAATTGATGTCTCCTCAATTAGTGTGTAAGTAACAAAGCCAACAAGTTACCATACCAGCAGAATTTGAAAATGATATTAAATGGCATTAGACTAAAATATTTACCTTGTTTCCTCAGCGATCTTTTATAAAATAAATAAAGAACAGTGTAAGTACTGAATGTCACTGGTGGGCAAAGCAGGAAATTTCACTTTGCCTATAAATGTTGCTTTTTGACATGTAGATGTCCATCAGAGATCTCTTTGATAAAAAAGCTCCTTAGTGGGATGTGGAAGAATGTAAAGTTAGAGTGAAGCAGAAGAACCAGTTTTGGTTTTTATTTGTATAGGTCCATTGGATTATACCCTCCATCAGGTGGGTGGCACAAAAAATATCATTGCAGGAATTCTGTCTTTCATGTATCAGCCTGGCTTCAGTAAGAGCAATGTAATTTATCTTCCAGATAAATGGAAGATAACAAAGCACTGAGCAAAGCTGTGGGAGCTGCAGTAGCAGGGGCTGAAGGCAGTAGATGAGGTCTTGCTCCTTTTATGTGATAAATTAGACTGAGGAACATTCCCTCAGGTGTGGAATGCTTTACAAATCCTTATAAAAAGAAGTTCCTAAGATCTGAGAAGGGTCTCCAGATACAGACTCGTGTGTTTTCCTGGTGGATCTTGTCTCTTGAAGTATCCTGATCCCTGTCCCCAGGGAGTCTGTGTCCTTAAAACAGGGCTGGGGCTGTTGTTGGGGAGCAGAGCCCTAGAAATGAGGGAAAACCTGGCTCAGGTTTTGTGCCTTGCCCAGTGGGACTTCAGTTCCCTTTTGGATCCAGCCTCCAGCTCTTTCTTTTCACAGCTTTCGTGACTTTTCCCTTGGGGCTGTGAGGGTTAGGAGGAGAAGATAACTTGCTGAGGAGGTATTACAGACACATGCCCTGAGTGTAGGTGCTATTATGAGAGTAAGGCTGAGCTGTGATGAATTAGGTAATTCCCCCTCACACGAGAAGAGGAATGAATTCTTAATAGCTGAGAGAACTGGAAGGCACCCTTATTGAACAGACAGAGGGAAAAGGGGCTGCCAGAAAGGCCCTGTCAGAGTCCCTGACTTGTCATGTTGTTTCCTGGAGGTGGGGAGCTGGTGACAGTCTGATTAAGAAGTTTTTTATGAACTTAACCACAGCTGAGAAAGTTGAATCGTGGCATTCCATCCTCCTCACGACTCTGGCTCTCTGACCTCAGCTTACTTTTAAAGACAAATCATTATTGATCCACCAGAATCCCTCTCAGACATTATTTCATGTCCCCCTCATAAGGAGCTCCTCACAGGGAGATGGTTCTGCACTGATTTATGAGCCATTGCAGATCACAGGTACCTGCACATCTCCCCTGCTCCTTCAGCAGTGCAGAAGGTGGCTGGAGGTGGAGCTGCATGTGGGATAAACTCTGAACTGATGTGTTTCTCTTCAGGAAAGTGTCTGCAAGGAAAAGTTGCTTCCTCTGTAATATTGAGGTACTGCTACTGGAATGGGCCCTGGGAAGTAATACAGATGTGCTAGAAGTGCTGGAGGGGACAGGACAGAAACAGCTTTTAACAGCTGACTGGGAGCCTTGTTTTTGGATTATTTGGTGTGACAAGCAAACCTTTTCTTTGGCCATTTCTTAGGAAGAAACGAGTCTCAGAAGAATGAAGTAAGAGTCAGAAAACATCTTGTGCAGTTCTCTTTTTGCCCTCTATTTCAGCCCTTCAAAACTTCAAGTTTATTTTTATCCCTGCCTGGGACTCCCTAAGCAAAGCTGGTGACTTCTGCCTACTGGGGCCTTGCTCTTGTATTCCTTCTTTTGAAAGCTCTGGAGCCTCTGTAGGAAATGCATCTTTGTCTTCTGCATGGTTTGTACATTTTTTGTGCTGACACAGTATAATTAAAATTGAAGAAGGTAGGGAAGGCATTTAGAAACAGTAATTACTGGTATGTCAGTAACAAAATTAGTGGGAAGTGAGTGTGAAAAGATAAATCATCCTCCTGTGAGCAGTTTTAGTAGATGTCTGTGCCTATGGACTTAAAATGTTATGTTTGAGCTGCAGGACCACAGATGTACCTGTATCTGCCACTAATGATAAAAAGTCTCTTAATGTCAGTGAGGGAATTAGCTGACCTTTCCTTTGCATATTAAATACTCATCAATTAATTGATCACACACTGATGTGCTGGTGATCACCATGCAAGCTCAGTGTGGGTGGTGGCATCACAAGAGGTGTGGGCCACGAAAGCATCTGTGAAGGTCCCAGCACAAGAACCCTTCAGCTCTGCTGAATATGGATGAGCCTCCCTTGCTCAGCCTTGAGCCTGCAGGGCTGTTTGAACAGTTTTGGCAGAACCTGGTTTTCCAGGATCAAAGGAACCTGAGCCAACGCTTAGCTCTGCTCTGGATGCTGGTCCTGCAGCGCTGCAAAGGAAAACAAACAATACTCAGTTTGCTTCCAGGCTCTGTAAACCTGCCTGTTGGAGCTGAGTTTCAAAATTAGTTCATAGTCAAGTGGTGCAGGAAAATAAGTAAAGGGTTTTTTTGCCTTTTGTTGTTGTTTGTTATTTATTTAAAGGAAGATGTTGTAAATTGTCTGCTTGGATTTCTTTCTTCTTTTTTGTTTTGTTTAAATGGAGCTGCTTGGATCTCTGTCGGTTGTGTTAAGATAAGCACCTAGGTAGTTACTGTGCCCTGATCATTCAGCTTTGGCAATCAGATCTTCAGAACTCAAAAATTACTATTTTTATTTCAAAAAAGCTTCCAACTAGTGTTAGTAAACTACAAGTTTAAATGTATGTTTAGGTTTTAAAAAGCTTTAAAAAGGCATAAAATGTTCTGCAGAAGCTATGTACTTCGAATTTTGAAGTCAACACAAGTCTTGACTGCCACAATATTCCCAGTGCAGAGTGAGTCAAACCCGGGTGCCTTGGGAAAAACTCTCCAGGCAGGTGGAGCAGCATTCTGAGAAACAAGAGCTGCAGACATGTTCCAGTCCAAATTCTGATTGTGTGAAATCAAATTGTACATTGAAGAGGCTTCAAATCCTGAGAAATAACTGATCAGCATCATAAAATCTTGGGAGTTGCAGCTCATTTTGCCTTTTTCTGCTGTTGGATCCAGAGCTGACATGAACTTTGTTTGCACTGAATGATCCAAAGGGAAATATTGGATTCTGACCCTGCAATGAGTTTTGCATGGGCTCATTACCATTTAGACAGATGGGATACATTAGAGTTTCCATTTCTAGTTTCACTGAAGTAATATAATAAATGGTAGCTTTTTTATTAGTTTATGTTCATGAAGCACTATGATTTTTATTACACTTCAGTGAGATTTGCAAGCTGCCATTGAAATGAATAAAAAAAAAAAAAAGAGCAGATGATTGTAATGCTGAAAGAAGATTTTAACAATATTCAGCCCAGATTGTCTAAGATAATGTTTAATTTTGCCATTTCCCTTTCCCTGTTCAGCAACTTTTCCCAGGAGCTTGTGCTGCTGCTTTGTCTTGGGGCTGTGTGCAAACCAGCCAGGCTTAGCCTGTTCCTCTGTGTGTGAGCCCAGTGCTGCATGCAAATGCTGCTATTCCAAAAGGAATTCTGACATTTCAGGTGGTCTCCTCTTTCCTTTGTCATCTTCACCACCTAATAAACCCCTTGTGCAGCCCCTGCATCCAGTGGCAGGGTGAGTGACCTGCTGATGGTGTGGTGTAAGGGCTGATTGCTCCATTGTGGTGCTGAGCCCTGCTGAGCAGAGCCTGCATCTCATCCCGAGCTCCCCAGGGGCACATCAGCCTCCTTTGTTCCCTGGCTTTGATGTAAAGCTCTCTGCTGTGCACCGAAGGTGCAGCAGGAACAATAACTCCAGCGAATCAGCTCGTAAAGCTGAGGAGTATTGATCTGTGTCCTATAGAATTAGAAATTACTGGCTTGGAGAACACTTTGCTGCTCTGAGATTCCCTGCTTTGTCTTCGTGTACAGTGTTCAAGTCTTACCATGATCAATGACAGCTTCCTTCTCAAGTCCCTGCCAGGAGCTTGCTCCAGGTGGGGTCGGTCTCTTTTCCCAAATCACAAGTGATAGAACAAGAGGAAATGACCTCAAGTTGCTCCAGGGGAGGTTTCTGTTGGATATTAGGAAATATTTCTTCCCTGAAAGGCAGTCAGGCACTGGAACAGGCTGCCCAGGGCTGTGGGTGGCTCACCCTGGGAGCTCAGGAGCCGTGTGGATGTGGCACTTGGGGACAGGGGTCACTGGTGAGCAGGGCAGTGCTGCAGGTGCATCCAGTGACCTTGGAAGTCTCTTCCAACAATTCCATGAGTCCTGTTGGTTTCTTATCCCAAATCTCCATGTCTAGACAAGCCAGACTATTTATTTCTGCACTGTCTCAGTGAACAGTTCCTTTCACAAATATCAGGTGTTGAAGCTGTGCTGCCACTCGAGCCAGAGCTTTTGTGTCCTGGTCCCCTGTCACAGCTCCTGTGTTCCACTGGGGGGAAAACCTGGGGGTTGGGTTTGGTTATGTTATATTTACATTGATTCTAAAGACACAACATATTGTAATGAATGATAAAAAGCATCTTCAGATGCTCCAGAAAAGCTGTCTGAGGAGGCAACATTTATTATTGCATTACACAAATTAATACATGGACTATAAGGAAAAAGTTTTCATTTAAAAAATAAGAAAAAAGGAAAGAATAATTTTATCACTTCTAAGGGAAAATGTCTGCTTCATACAGAGTATTCCTTTGCAACAGCATCCTGTTTATAGGATATTACAATAAAATACATGTTTTCCATTTGGCAGTGATGCGTATGGGTCACTCTGGAAATCCCTGAAAGCTTTTTATTTTGCTAGTTTGAGGGGAATAAAAGCAAGGAAATGAAAAGATAAAGACCAAGGCTGCTGTAAAGTTTGCTGGTGATTTGAAATGGTCATTTTGAGACAGTTGGAAATGGACTTACTTAAAAACCCCAAACAATCACCTTCTCCCCTGCTCATCCAAAAACTGGCTGTTTTGTCCATTTGTGAGTGAAGCTCAGTCTCAAGCAGGGAGAGTAAGAAGCGAGAGTGGAGTGTAGCAAGACAAAATATCCACTATTAGGCTAAACATGTAAGTGCTTAAAATGGGAGTAGAGAAATTTTAAGTGAAGTAAATGCATCCTTACTTTGAAATGTGGAGCATTCTGTTATGTGTAACTCTGGTGAGAAATTTGATATATTCTTTTGGCCTGTAGAAATAGGACTGGTGAAGAAATATGCCTTTGTGTCAGAATACCTGGGTTCTGTTAACCCTTTTATTCTTCAAACTCCTGTTGGAGATTTATTTGCAGACAAGAGCCATGTGTTCTCAGTGGGAAATAATCAAACTGTCTGACAAATGTTTTGAGTCCAATGGTTGAATAGACCATGATTAGCTTGGTCCCCTATGGATGCAAAACTTTTATATGGTGGAAATAAATCCAGCCTTTTTCATAAGTGTATATTTAGTGTGCCACTATAAATGTATCAAATAGTAAATATAATGTGCTATTCATATGAGAAATATTGGGGGAATATGTTCTTGGAGCCCTTAGCACTCAATACAATATAGGAGGTACTGTTTGGGAGTGGGATTTACTACTAAGGGAACAAGTAATAATGGAAGTCTGCTAAGATTGAAAAATACTAACAATTTTTTGCTTTTTGCCATGGCAATTTGTACTTATGGCTTTCCCTTAAACAACTTGAGCAGTTTGTGCCTTTCTGTTTGTGGCTTGTAGTTTTTTTATTTTTTTTTAAAGTTGTACCCTGAAGGCAAACAGAGAAGCTGCCAGGAGACCTAATTGGGCTCTTCCAGGACCTGGAGAAGCCCACAAGAATGATGGAAAGAGACTTTTTACAAGGGGTGGAAGGACAGGACTCAGGGAATGGATTCCCACTGCCAGAGGGCAGGGATGGATGGGATATTGGAAAGGAATTGTTCCCTGCGAGGGTGGGCAGGGCTGGCACAGGGTGCCCAGAGCAGCTGTGGCTGCCCCTGGATCCCTGGCAGTGCCCGAGGCCAGGCTGGACGGGGCTTGGAGCACCCTGGGACAGTGGGAGGTGTCCCTGCCATGGCAGGGGTGGAATTTGTTGGTGATTTTTAAGGTCCTTTCCAGCCCAAACCTCTCTGTGATTCCATCCTGCTGCTTATCCTGTCTTCTTGTCTGAGAACAGATCATGGCTGTTGAATGCTGTTCTTGTGTGCCCTGGCTGTAGGAGCAGAATCCACCAGCAGCATCCTGCTTTTGGGCAGCTTTTATTTGATGAGACTGGTCCCAGCTAAAGGATGATGCATGGAGATATTTCCCAGTTCCCAGATGGAAATGATAAGGGAGTTACAGAAAAGTTCATGCCTTTTGGTGGAAGTGAAGAGAGGCTGTGTGTTGCTTTTCAGCCATAGCTTGCAGTGGTGTTACAGCTGCCTGGAAAAGCATCCCTTTTGGGGTCCCTGTGCATCCCTTTTGGGGTCCCTGTGCCTCCCCCTGGGGTCTCTCTGCAGTAAATGATCTCTCTTCCAATTTTCTCTTGTCAACATGCACACTTCATCAGAACAAGAAGACAAATACATCACAGAGTTAAAACAGGATCATTTTATGCCTGTGTTTCCTCAAGCACTTGTTCATGTGGTTGGAAGTTATCTTGAGCAATGGTTTGTGCTGCTATGTAGCTTAAACTCGAGTTTTTTCTGCACAGAAAGAAATTCACTAAACTCCAAGATCTCTAATCCATAGTAAGGAATACCAATGTTGATTTCTCTGCACAGAAAGACAGTCAGTAAAACCAAGAATCTCTAATCCACAATAAGGGAACTTTTTTTTTTTGATACCAAGACGTTTTACGAAGGTAAAAAACCCTCTTGTCATAGGAAATTTAAGCTGAAATGTCTTCTAATGGTTGTGAAAACAGTGGTGACTGATTATGAAAGTCTGCTAAGATTGAAAATATTACAAATTTTGTGTCTTTTTGCCATGGCAATTTGTACTTATGGTTTTCTCTTAAACAACTTGAGCAGTTTTGTGCTTTTCTGTTTGAGTCATTGTGGGGTTTTTTTTTGTGTGTGTGGTTTTTTTTCCTAATCCATAATAAGGGAACTTTTCTTTTAAACTGAGATATTTTACAGAGGTAAAAACCCCTTGTCAGAGGAAATTTAAGCTGAAATATGTCCTGATGGTTGTGAGAATAGCAGTGACTGATGTGTATCTTGAGATAAGGTGATTTTTGGGAAGCTAAGGTAGCATAATCATCTTTTGTGCTACTACCCTGAGGAATAAATTTGGTTTTTTTCCCCATGCTGCTCTCCTTTTGCAGTGTAGCAACCCCCCCATCAGAGGGGACCAGCACTCCTGTCCTGCTTTTGGCTGCCTGGACACGCTGGGGACACCTGCAGAGAGCAGGACGTGCTTTGGGGGCAGCCAGGGAGGGGCTGGATTGGGATGGTTTGGATGGTTTGGGTGCTGCAGCCACCCTGCTCCTGCGTCCCGGGGCTCAAGGGGCTGGCAGCAGCCCCAGGGTGGGCAGGAGCCCCCAGTGACAGCTGCAGGGTCCCCAGGGGTGATCCTGCCAGTGCCACCGCCCTGGGAAGAGCGGGGATGTCACAGCAGGGCTGGCCAGGAGAGCCTGGCTTATCCAGGCTGAGCTTTTCTGGATCTGGGAGTGGGTGGCTTCCTGCTGCAGCCTGGGGAGCTGTCAGCATTGCCTTTTGTGACAGTGGTGTGGGGGGAAGATGTGCAGGAGAAGGAGAGAGCTAAGGAAGGGTCTGAAATATCCTTCACACTGTGCTGAAAGAGCCCTGCTTTGCTTTAGGGAGGTTCTGATCACCTAGGTTGTAAAGAGAGGGTTTGCTGGTGTGCTCCAGGGAGTTCTTTTATGACAATCTTGCAGGGGATAGTTTGACACAACTTAAAATCCCACTAACAAACCAATATTTTTCCAAACAGCTCTTGTAAGCATTTTTGTAGGTCCATCCACTGATGGTGAAAGGAGCAGCTTAGGAATGGAGTCACCTGTCAACCACCAGGAAGTTTTTCACTGGCATCTCATTATATTTGAATTGAAAAAATGTCCTGATTGCTTTTGAATCAAAGGAATTCACCATGAACCACTTCTGGATGTGCCATGGAAATAATTTCAGTGTGTTATTTAATCAGAGAAAATTTAAATTAACCTTTTTTAAAAACTTGTGTAACTAACTGGACTATACAAGCAAGATACCTTGCAATAGTTCAAGTTGTAACACGTGTAATTGATAACAATTTGTAATGAATAATTGATGTGTGTGCTTACTATAAGTGATGGGGAAACCATCATAACTACATTGAACTTAGTTTGGAAAATGTTGGAAAGCATCTTTGCATAAATCACCTCCCCTGGTAGTGCTGTCACCACACTTTGGAAGATCTTGAGACAATGAATGAATTTGCAGGTAAAACCTTGTCAGAAAAGCAGTTTAACCACAGCTGTGTGAGCAGGGAGGAGTTAAACCCTGTCTCAGATCCAGGATGTCTGGATGCACCCCTGAAGGAAGGGATGTGGATAAAGGAAAAAGCAGAAGCGAGAAAGCTTTGAGGGAAATGCTAGGGATGCTGCTCATTCTCTGAATTCCCAGTGAGATGCTCATGGTTATGGTTGGGATCTGCCTGCTTGGAAAACTGCTGTACTCTGTGTTCTTATAGCTTTTTTCCTGTGAAAATAGCTGAGCTGCAGGTCAGCCTTTGGCAGGCCTTGCCAATGGGTGATCTTTCCAGTGCAGGATGCACGCTCTGCACCCAGCACAACGAGGAGGGAACACAACCAGAGCCCTTCTTCATTTTGGGCTTGACTCAAAGTGAACACACGGCTTTCTCTGGTGCTTCAGGGAGATTTTCTCTTGAATGAAGTTATTTTCCTGTGTGCATCACCTGAGAATGTTCCCAGTGATGAAGGAGCAGAAAGCAGGACAGGAAAGAAAATCCCTGTTTTTTTTAATACCTGAAAAAGGACCAGCACAACTCCAGCTACCTGATGGCACAGCCCATGCAGTTGGAGTCGCTGATGCCTTGGGTTTTAGCTTTTATATTTCTCAGAATCTCTGCTGCTGAGTGTGTAAATCTGAAACTTCATATTAGGTGTTACTAAGTTCTCTTCACATGGTAGTTGGACAAAACAATTCCTTTCTAGCTAGAGAATCAAGCACAACTGGTACCCAAAAAGCAGAAACAACAGTGAGGAACAGGGAAAGCCAGGGGGCTGAGATTTATAACCTGGGGCTGTGGCTGGATAAATAACCCCAATATGTAGATGAACCAAAACTTACAAAAGTGTAAAACTCATGACCAGAATCCATCTTGGATTCAACTTGGGTGTAGCCCCAGCCAGGCTCTTGTACTGCCCAAGATGTATCCTTTCAATAAATACTATTTTATTCCTTTTGCTTTGTTTAGTGTCTGTTCCAGGTCAGGTTTTCCAGCCAACATCACCAATGGCTGTGTGAACTTGTGCTGGGGCAGTGAGCAGAGCAGGAGTTAAAAGCTCCCTCTCTGCATTACTGAAAAGGTTCCCAGGCTCCCTACACTCTTTGGGGTTAATTTCAGGCTGATTCATCTTTCTCCCATGAAGCTTTTGAGCTGTGGCCAAGTTCAGCACCTAAGCACACACTGAACTGTGGTGCTAAACTCAGTGCAGTCCTTTTTACTGGAAGAATGTTGCAGGAATTTTCCTTCCTGTGTACATGGCAGCAGTTCTTTGTTGCAGTGTCATAAATGTATTTACAGTAAACTGTAGCTAACTCAAATTTTCAATACATAATTTGGTTTTTTCCTTGGGAGGGGACATGAGTGATGTATTGCTCAGCAAATCTTGGAAGCTTCTGAAGAAATGTACTTTGATCAGCATCATTCAGGGAGGGTAACTTCTTTCCCCCTCATTAATTCTCTCTTAAACATGGATTTTAATGAAAAACCTTGAAAAATGCTTTTGGCTTTTTTTTTTTTTTCCTTTTGCCTTCAGTGGGTCATTTATATTCTGCACAGACTAGAATAGCACTGTGGGGGGAGCACTTAAATAGGGAGAAGATATTTGTCATCTGTCACACTCTGAAATTAAACTTTTGATATCGAGTTATTGCCTTAGAAATAACTTCAAAAAATTTACATGCAGAGAAAAGTACATGGTGGGGGAAGCTGTTGAACCAGTTATTGCATAACACTGTGTTAAATCCTCTGTCACCGAGCAGCCTTTAAAAAAATTTCTTCATGAATAAATTAAAAGAATGCATTCATACAATGCACATTTCTATGACCACTTACGTGGATTTTTTTTAGCAGAATCACAGAGAGGAGGCTGAGATTTCCAAAGCTTCTGCAGAGATTTCTAATTAGAAATTGATATCAAGTTTTGTTCAGTGCTTTGAAAATTCTTGTAGTACATTTGCATATATTAAGGAGAGAATGGGGCC
This sequence comes from Toxostoma redivivum, assembly GCA_013397375.1. Classification (NCBI taxonomy): domain Eukaryota; kingdom Metazoa; phylum Chordata; class Aves; order Passeriformes; family Mimidae; genus Toxostoma; species Toxostoma redivivum. The sequence continues at coordinate 472,008 of VXBI01012201.1, read as the reverse complement.
AGGTTCATTAGAAAATTGAGGAATTAAAGCTCAATGGCAAGTGGTACTGGGAGGAACTTTGCTATTTCATAATGGCTGCAGTGGAAAGGGTATCTGGACTCTGCTTTGTGGAAGATGTTGAGGGATTATAAATGAGATGAAACAGCTTTGCACAGGGTTGGGATAATGGAACTGTTCCTGGCTGCTGAGTTTAAGACCACTGAGGGAGAATGATGGACTTCAATTTCCCAGAGCCAGTTTCATTTCCAAATTCTGCATAAAAGCAAATACCTGTTGGTTGCTCTGCTCACTAAACCTCTCATTTACTGGGACAAGTGAACAACTTGTATTTTTGGCTAAATCAAGTTCCTGGCTTTGTGGTTTTCCTGACCCCCCATGAGGAGCCTCTGCCGTGGTACTGGAGGCTTGGTGGCACTGCCATCCCTAAAGCAGGGCACAGAATTCCCAGTTCCTGGGACAGCAGTGAGGGATCCCTACCTGGCAATGCCAGAAAAGCAGCACTTTGTCAGTTCTTGACTTGTGCATTCAGATATAGGAAAATAAGTGTTTTTTCCTAATAACTCCCCGTTTTTCAAACATGATTTGTTTTTTCTCAGATTTTATGAGATGATTTGGTTTTGAATCAGTTTTTATGGGGTGTTTATTGCACATCCTTAAACTGTCCAAAAGTGTTATTGGATCCCTGAACTGATCTCTGGGAGAAAACACTGATGCATCTATATTGAATACAGCTGCAAAGCTCTGTAACATCACAGAGTTATTATCCGAGGATTCTTCTGGCCCAGATAATCCCCCAGAATCAGAAAGCCAAATTATTAAGGGAATTGGTAATAACTGTAGTTTATGAAGTGCTGGTAAATACAAACTGTGAAGGAGTTTGCAGATAAGATGTAATTGTATCATATTCTTTGATATTCAAATTCTGCTACAAATCCCTCCCCATTTGTTAGAAATAAAAGGGAATATTTAGAAAATATGTGTCTAATATGACCGAGGGAAAGCTATTACTGTGCCTTTTGAGCTACTGAATTTTCTTCTAACCAGAACAATTTCAGAAGAACAAAATTCCCGTCTCCTGGGGTATGAGCAGTATGCAGACAAATGAAGGCTGGACATCACCCAGAGCCTTATGAAATGCATATCTTTGATTCCAGCACTTAAAATCTTAAATCCCTGTTTCATTATTTATTTTGAAGCTGAATGCCTTTAGGGAACAAAATGTTTATTATCTGAAAGACCCTTACATTCCTCCCCCCCCCCATTTTAAATCTATAATAGGTGGCCTTAAGATAAAATAGATTACCCAGCATGTCTTAAGCCACTAACCATACCAAAGACAGTGCAGATCAACATCTAAATCACTCTGCACCTACAGAAATTTGAACCCAATTTGTCTGGATCTATTGTATGATTTTGTTAGAGTTGCTCATTGATGTATTTTACATTAAATTAACCTAAGTATAGTCATTGCATGAAATACTCTAGGATTAAAGTCAGTGAAGTTTTTTAGGTGGTGAATACCTTTTCTTATCATTCAAACTGCACTTCTAAAATAAAGACAAGGTAAGGAAGTACAGAAAGAGGGGAAAACCCAACCCAACAGACAGCCCCAAGCCAAAACCCAATCCCAAAATTTTTTTGCTCCTTTCCTCCCTCAGAGTAACACTTTGACCAAACCTCCCCAGAGAAAGTCCCCAGCACATTGTGATGTGTCAGTCAGGACTCCTGTGTGACAGAGGCACTGCCAGATGTGCTGGGATATTGCACAGGAGCATTTATCTGCAGCTCTGCTGTTCTCTCATCCCCACCAGCTCAGGTCACTGGTGAAGGGAGGGCATCAGTCACCTCAGGTCTGCAAACAGAACACATGGGATGATTTAAAATAACCATCCAGACCTTACATGACCAAGCAAAAAAGCTGTCTTGTCTGTTTGGTGCCTACAACCTTTTCTAGAACCCTTTTTCACTCTTTCCAAGAGTGACTCAAGGTGCCTGGGTTGTCACTTTTATTTTAATGTCAGTAAGTTTACTAACAGAAGTACCAGGTTTGCATGTTTCAAAATCTGAGTGCTGTGGGGCAGTGTTTGCAGCTCCCATTTCCAGTGAGGACTTGACTGAAAGTCAGAAGAACATCTTTAGAAGAACATCTTTGACTCATTTGCTAGACCCAGGGAAGGCATCCCTTGCTGATCTCCAGCTCCAGCCCGATGAGAGCTGACAGTGGATGTGGCACAGCCACTGAGAGGCTTTGCTGCCTGTCTGGCTGACACAAAGAGCTGCCACCCTGGCTGTCAGGTTTGTTTTGGAGTGCTGTAATTACTGATACTGAGATCCTGGGGAATTATAGGGAGAATGAAATGCATTTCACACTGGGAGCTAAACTTGGAATAATGCTGCATTTATGAAAGGTGGGAGCAGTCAAAGGTGTAGCAGAGGTCTGTACTGCTGTTGCAGGGGGTTCAGGGGAAGACAAAGCCCTCAAAATGACCATTTAATTAAAAAGCAGTGATTTCTCTTCCTTCCATGCCTCATTTGTGATGCATTTCCCAAGTATCACTGTGGTTTCTCTCCTGTTATCCCATCTCTGGCTTTCAGCCGTTGTGATTTCATTTCTCCACCAGCTTGAATTGCAGCTGGACAGTTCATGATGGGCTTTTTGCCAATGCCACACTTATTCCATCTTCAAACATTAGTAAGCTTTGTCCTGGGATGCCAGAGCCAAGTGGAGCAGGGTTTTGAGGTCTCTTGCACTGCACAGGATGGAAGCAAGGCCAGCAGGACACTTCTCCTGGAGATGTCCTAACACAGCTGCCTTTTATTTATCCCTGCCCCACCCAAAGCTCTGCCACCTTTTATATTAACAGAAGTGCTATGCTTGATTCAAAATCTCCATCCATGCTAATTTGAATAAATTCAATTTCTTTTGTTTATCTCAGGAAATGGTACTGTACAGCAGCGGCATTTGAGGACATTTAGAAGGTAGAAAGAAATCATCAGTGGTGATGCAGTGAACATGTTACTGGAATTTGTTGTAAATTGAAAAACAAACCAACCTGACCAAGCTACAGTTTAAATTTTGGCTTTGTTCAGTGTCATGCTAAATAATGATGCTCACTAAAATGTAACAAAATCCTAAAGGTCTTATGGTGGTCATTCTCAATATTTATATAATTATGTGCTGATGAACAATGTATTTTTCAGCTGTATCCTCATAAGTGTGCATCAGGATAAGAATCTCTCATTGCAGCCTTTGCAAATCCCATCTTAGATATCTTTTGTCATCAGAATAGTTTGGGTTGGAAGGGACCTTCAAGAGCATCCAGGTCCAGCCCCCTCCCATGGGCTGGGACACCTTCTTTGTCCAGTGGCTGAAAAGGTGTGAATCAAATAAAGGAAATAATGGAAAATCTAACTATCCGACTGCAAGGGTGCACATACTGAGTAGTGGAAAATCCTGCAAGTGGAAAAGCTCTTTTTAGGTGTTGGAATAATTGTACGTTGCTCGAAACACGCCTAGAACAGTTTAAACAGTTATTAAAGAGTGTTGCCAGATTTTATCACTGCAGTCATGCATATAGATCAGCGATCCCTGAGCAGCACTGGGAAATGTGTGAATGAGGTGCACTTGCTAAAAATAGCCCTACTGAGTGCTGCTCCTAATTGCCACGGAATCCTGGGGAAATGATACCCTTTCAGCAGCACAAAATTGACTTAAAACGTTTAACTGCAGCATTACACGTGCGTTTTTAAGAGATGATAAAATATTTGCCGGACCTTGGTCGTCAGCATTTAAAAAATAAAGCAAACAATCGCCTTCAGATTCAACTTGGAGCTATTGCAGTTCTGTTCTTGTCTCACTTGTGAGAGGTGGTGATGGGTTCTGGTTGTGTGGCAACACCTGGGCTGGGAGAGGCTGGAACTGCTCTGCCTAACTTTGTAAACCACTTCAGCAGCCCCAAATATAAAGAGAAGTCTCTGTGATTTTGTTTTTAAAGTAAATAAAAAGTTCCCAGGATGTTTGGCAGCAGCTGAGCATCCCAAAGCTCACTGACAGAAAAACGATCCTTTTATTTCCCTCCCCTTTTAGAAGTTTCTTGTACTACTTAATCAAGTTTCCCCAAAGAGAATCTATTTTCCTTTTCATAGGAAATGGGTTTGTTGATGAAGAGCCACCATTGCCACCTCTGTGACTTCCAGATTTTTGGATATTGGATAAATGGGAACTCATCTATTTTGTTATAATTCCATCTTCACTTTGGGAAGGTGAAACCTTTCCCTCATCAAAACCAGTGTTAAAAAGCACTAAGATTATTTTCTTTCTAGCAAATTCTTTGATTATCCATTTCTTTATGGTTATTCATATTTTTAGGCAGCTGCAGCAAATGACTGATTTGCAGGCACACTGAATTTCTGCTCCAGCAAGGGTTTAAGCTATTTAGGGAAATGAATGAAGCACAAAGGTTTTTATTTAACTATAAATTTTGTATGACTTTAATTTTTTTCATGAGTGACTGACTTTCTTACATCAAACTCCTTCACAGGGAATTTTACAGCACTATGCAGTACCTTTGACAACTATAATTTTCTAAAACTCAGGCAAAGCCAGATGAAGAATAAATAAATATTGATCTGGCCAAGGTTTAAGTAATTCCTCATTAAAGTAAAAATGCATTTTAAAAATAGCATTGATTACTCCTGGACTCTGGTTTTGTTATCCTTCCCAAGCTAAAGATGTTGAGTCTTTATAGAGTCAGAGAAATATATTGAGAATACAGATCAGACACTTATTTTAATTTATCACCCCAGTGTTTGAACACTTTTATGTTATCCTCTGAATTTATACTCAAAATCAATCTCACAGAAGTGGGACTTTACTGCTCAGGCAAAGTGAGGCAGGAGGTTTAAGGACACACTTGTCCTGCTGGGCTCAAACAGTTTTTACAACTTAGGCCTCCAAGAGGAGGTGCTGGAGCTGGGAATTAGGACAGAGCCAAGTGTTCCATCCCTGACTGCACCAGTCCTGCTGGGAGCCCCCTTCTCACTCATCTAACTGACTTTGCTCCAATTCCATCCCCTCTGGTGGAGATGTGCTGACTTGCTGTACCCCAAAGCTCTGGCATTTGGGTATTTCCCCCTGCTGTGTCTCCTTGTTTGCTGTTTGATTCCTGGAGTTACCTGCTGATTTTTGGTGCTGGTATCCACTACAGGGATTCACTGTCACCTCCTGGAGAAGATGGACTTGCTTTTTGCTCAGCTCTGGCACTGTGTGTGCAATTCAGAGTGAGAGAGCTCTGGTTTTTAGCTGTTTGCATGTATTCCCACAATGGGGAATCTCTAGAATAAATGTGCTGAAGAGATGTTGGTAGCCCAGGTGGTGGAACAAGATGTTTGGCTTGGAACTCCTGCAAGAACTTCTGTCAGCTTGGGATGGCAGAGAGGTATTTTTATCACTTGTAGTGCTTACATGGCACTTCAATCAAGTGGGTTAAGCTTCTTTTCCCCCCATTTTTTTTTTTTGGCCAGATTTCAATTCAATTCATGATGTGTCACCTCCCTAACTCATCTTTGTCTCCCAAAGAAGTCGTATTGTCCTTTGAATTTGTGACTGAGCAGCTGCACAGCAGAACCCGGCCACTCCAGGAGTTTCTTTTTGGCTTTTAACAGCAGCACGTCCATTCTGTTTGTGCATCCCTCTGTGATGCTCTGAAGTGCTTTGAGGAGTTAAGAGAGGAATTGCTGTTGAATCTCTGTGTCCTGGAGCTCTTGGAGGGCCAGCACTGCTGTGCTCCCACATCAAGGTGCTGGTTTAGGAGATGTCCCCTGGGCAGCTCCGGGGCTGTGTTTAACTGATTGCTTGGCAAGCCCTGTCTTGATGGATGTGCTGCACTCAGGATTCTGTCTCTGCTGACTTAAAATCACCCCCAGAAGGGGTTGAAATAGATCTTTTGTTGAAAATTTTGTCCTGGCGTTAGATTTGTGACACCTGTGTGTTTGTCCTGATGTAATTCTTGGGAGAGGTGTTTGTTTTCACCTCCAAAAGGAAGGGAAGAAAACTTTCATGTGCCCTGATTCATGCATGCATTTAGTAAACATTTCCCCTTCAAGATATTTGATTCTAAGTAAAATTGAGGTTATCAGTTGAATACTTATATACGTGAATGCTACTACAAAATAATTATAATTGGCAACGAGTATGATAGTTTTTGTGTGCATAAGTAGTTTGATTTTTTCTGGAATTAGGCAATATTTAGTGCTTCAGTTCTATTGGAAGGTGTGTTGTATTTGTTAAAGGTGTGTTTTATTATCTAAAGGTGCTTAGGACTTCATTTTTTTAAGAGCCACTTCTGAATTTTCTGTTCTGGAATGACATAGAAGAGATGAGCTTAATTTCATTAGTTGTGCAATAAACCTATTTGGATTTAAATGAAACCAGATTTTTTTCAGTGATTGAACTGCCTTTTTCTTTGACTTTACATTCATAATTCAAATTTCCAAAATATAAACTGTTTTTTCCTTTGTTTTTATCAGGTCTTGCATGCTGTGACACGAAGATCTGAGTGCCTGGTGGGCTATGTTCATGGTGAGCCTGATTTCCTCCTGTTATCCACATTGCCATTCCAGGGATTATTATATCAAGGGGATATCATATCATTTTAGCAATCAATCATTTGAAATCATCATAAACATGTGGACACGACTTTAGTCTTTGTTTATTTCTGAATTATTGACAAATCTCCATTTTTCTACAACATCTAGTACAAAATGAGTTTTAAGATCCTGTAAAGGATCTGCTAATGGCCTCGAAGTTTCAGTGCCCATGGTCAAAATTGCAGCCAGGGCAGGGTGGGGCCAGTTTTGTAGCTTGAAGAAATCAGTGGCACCAGAATTGCTGACAGTCCCCACTGAGGAGATCTACAGACAGAACCACAAAATTCCCAGCCTGGGTCCAGTGAATCCTGTCTGGTCCTGGCTCCAAATCCTCAGGCCCTTTAGCTCTGCTAAGGAATTCTCTGTGGCTGCCAACTTTTTGGTACTTCCTAAAATAACTCAGTTAAATATATTTCACAAACTCATTTTGTATAGGCAGAAGAAGCCCCTGTGCTGCTCCTCAGCAGCACATGTTCCTTCTCTTTCCCTTCTCCTCCAGATATTAGCAAATTACCCCTTTTATTATGGTATGAAAATAAACCAGCTTTTGGGATTAGGCCTCACATTTATCACATGGTTTATGATTTCCTACTGTGTTCTGTTTTTTTTTTTTTTTTTTTGAGGGGTTAAGTAGCAAACTATTTCTGTATTTCTGAGTTTACTGATACATATTTTACAATGGATTATTTCCCCTCATGCTTTTAACTGGAAGTAGGTAATTCTCATGTGGATCCACAAATCTTTTTTTCTTTTTTTTCCCCATTTTACTTTTTTCTTTTTCCTCCTAAGTTCTCCCTTGCCTCCTTCAGGATGTTTGAGCTGCTTGATGACCTCCACCTCTGGGAGCAGAAGTTAATAAACAGCTTTCCCTGGCTGATGGGATTAGGGATGTCAGAGGAGTGGCCAAGGCTTTAAGGGACACAGGTTTTTAATCTTCTTGCATAGTTCACTTCAGTTGAGTCAGCCATTGGAAATCTGCCTTATTAATGAAGCTGTTTGGGTAATCAATAGCCACGTTCAGCTGAGCATTTCTGAGAGTCAGGAACGTGCTGCAGCTTCCTGGAGGACAGTTCCATCCCAGGGGATCCACTGGTGTTTCAATGATGATCCCCCTTCCAGGGCAGTGCTTCTCCTTGTGGGGTCTCCAGCAGCCCCTGCTGAAGGGTTCTGGGCAGCTTTGAGAACGTGACAAGGACAAGCTTTGCTCATTTGCACATCACATTTAATCACTTAACATCTGTCAGGTCTTTTAATGCCAACATTTCTTTATTTCCTTTTTTTTTTTTTTTGGTGTTGTTTCCTATACTTTTCTGACATTCTAGCATCTTTTCTGTGTAATGCATGAGTTTTTTTCCACAGTGTGCTGTACAGCTTGGTGGTATTTGGAGCAGTTCTGCAGGTGCTTGCTGGGGGTTTGGAAAGGCTGTGAGGATCTAGCACTGACTGAATTTAATTAATCTGGGAGCCCCAGAGACACAGTTAATGGTTCCATTAATAACCTCACTTCCTCATATTCTCAGATTTAAAATATTAGACCAGTATTTTGAGGCAGGAGTGTCCTTCATTTTGGGGTCCCTCTAGCAGGGATCCCCTGCAAGCTCTGCAGATGTTCTCTGAAGCACATCTTCCTCATTTGTCTTGCCACAATTACTGCAGAAGGCCCCAAGCTTGGCATTGCTCAGCTAAAATATTTTTTACAACAAATACAATAAACCTTGTCATCTCAAGGGCTTACAGTTAATTTTTACTAATGCAAATTGCTTTTGAGTCAGGCAAATCTGACAGTGTTATTGTTTATCTTTTAAAAATACATTTTATCAAGGCTAGCACAAACCCCCAGATGAATTGAACTGTAACTTTTTCTGATTTTGATGGAAAAAAAATAATTTTATGATGTTGAATCTTTCTGTAATGATGTTGAGAGGAAGAAAATAATGATTAAAACAGAGTATTAAAAATTCTGCCCACAAAATAATTAGTGAAGAGGAATTGCAAATCCAATGGCAGGAAATCTTTATAGCCAGATAAAACTGCTTGGATCTTCCTTTTGTTTCTAATTTATATTCACAATAATTAATGAGGATGAAGTAGCAATCAGAGAGATCAATTAAAACTATCAGTACAATTGGTTTAAAATCAGTTACCATACTTTTGAAAATACTGCAGCACAAGTTTTGTGACTGGGTTCTCTTGGCAGAGTTCTGTCCTGTGAGAAGAGCTGGTGCAAATAGAAATGGCTTTTCAGGGATTCGAGGGTAAGCCACACATCTCCATGATAAACACACAGTTAATCTTTTGTTATCTAACAGACATTCCCTCCAGGTGATGCTGAACTGTTAAAAACAGTTTGATCAGGTGTGGTGGGGTTTAAACCCAGAGCACTTTGTGCAGCCCCTGGTTCCCTGGAGGTCCCATGGCAGCCTGAATTGGAGCTGCCATCATCATTCCCTCCTGGTGTGTGCCTGATCTGATTCCTGTGGTGTGGGACTCTGACTTTGACTCGTTTGTCACCTTTGTCTGCTGTCAATTTTTATTAGATTTTTTCTTGTAGAACGCAGTTTATGCTGCTGAGCACAGAGGGAATAAAGCATTGCTGAGGCAGGAGAGGTTCCCCCACTGCATTTTCCCCTTGCTGTGTCCCTTCCTTGGAGCCCAGAAAGGCTTTTTGTGGCAGGATGGGGCTCAGAGCTGACCTTTAACAAATGCTGTCTATAAATAAGAGTTGTGGAACTTCTGCAGAGATGGGGCTTTGGATTGCAGGTGTTCATAATTAGATTAATTTACAAAGTAGATCAAGCCAATGAAGGAGGCATGGAAAACTGATGGAGGGCTTATCAAATTAGCTAAGTAGAGCAATTAATCAGACAGGCCTTAACGGTTTGGTTTCTATTTTTTAATGATCAGCTGGAGCAGTTTGCTTTCAGCCTGCATTGAAGGAGGCACTGAGTGCAAGGCTGTGCTTGGGGAGACTCTTCCCTCCTGGTGTCCTTGTCACCTCTGTGTCTCAGGGAGTGTCACCAACGTGGCACCACTCAGGGACCCACTGGCATTCCCAGGGCACAGAGCAAGCTCCTGTACACAAAATAATCTTTTAAAACGTGTTTGGCATTCTCTGTGAAAATACCAACAGAAAAGTACCAACAGTGGGCACAAAATTTCATCTGAACAGTTACTTGTTAATGTAAGGGCTCAATAGGCAGCTCCTAAGCAACTTCTGGTTGCAGTATGGTAACAATTATCTTATTTAAGGTATTTAAAAGCATCTTAGAATAATGATTTCAATAAGCTGTTTTTATTTCTAATTGAGTTCATCCAGTTTGGGGAGTGTTACACATATTTACACAAATTTTTTGTGTTTCTGACTCCATTTGTAAATGTTCTGGTATTTTTAGATGGACTTTTCACTGCAGGAATAAAAAGAGGGTTCTATGAGATTATGCCAAGAATACTTTTCCTTGTTTCATTTCACAATAAACCTCTCTGGTAGCTGTCAGGTTTGGCCCTGGGAAATTGGCCTGAGGCCCCATAATGTTGACAGTGCTTTGAGTATTTTAGGGGGCAGAGATTTCTCTCCAGACATGACCCTCCCACTTCCCTTTTCCTTCTATTCAAGAGGTCAAATCATTTCTTTTCCCACATCCACGATGAATCCTAAAGCATATCAGAAAATGGGGAAGAATGGAAATTAGCACTTCTTCCTCCAAAGCTGAAGAAAGATGATCTGATGAGAACAAGGCTTCCTTCAGATCTCTCTAAATATTGAACTGCTTCTTGTGTAGAGCTTAAATATAGGTTTAAGATCATTCCTTGTGCCTTCCTTTAAAAAATACCCAATGAACATTCTGGCACATTGGCTTTGGGCATTTATATTTAGGAGTCTTATCACAACTTAAAATGCTGCTGTAAAACTGGTTTCTCCTCTCTGTAAGTCCTCAGCAGTTTTATCTTAAATATCCAGAAATGAAAATCTTAACCAGGGTTATCAACTTGGGTCAAGCTTTGAAATCCCTTTTAAACATGTTGAGTGATATTTTTCATGCCCTTAACACTGAATGCTTCAAACCCCAAAATGTCCTGTGCTTAAGAGTTCTTTTGAAAACTGCAGAATCCTTGAACAGCTGAAGATTAAGAGGAGGTTTTTGGGTGACTATTTCAGGAATATTTAAAGATTGATCACCATGCTTGCCTTAGGAAGATAAAGGACAGAACTAAAAGCTGATGCCTGAGATGTGTAAGCTGCGTTTTCTTTTATATCTCTGGAAAAGTAGTCTCTGATTTTTCTGATGAATTTCTGTCTCTTGCCTTGATTTTTGAATCACTGAAAATAAGATACAGCTTCTGTTTTAACCAATATGGGAAACTGCTAAAAAGCCTGTAAATAGGAGTAATTAACACCCACCTCCAATGTTTCCTTTTTCTGCTTGTTTAAATACAGGATTTCTAGGTCTGAAGGCATGTGGAAATAATTCAGAAAACATATATGTGCTTTCAGCGTGCTTGAATCCAATCAGTTATTCCTTGGGAAGGCTTGAGGGCTGTGCTAAACGTGATCTAAATTACTCTGGTATGATATAAACCCAAGAACAATTTCATGTGTTTATTTGGAGCCTCTGAAGCAGTCCAGGATACCTGGATGTGGCTGATAAATGGATCAATAGGGAGGAAGGAATGATGGATGAGTTGTAAAGCTAAACATTGCTCCTGAAGAGCTTGTGCTTGTACAAAACCCTGAAGTGCAAACTCGAGGAGGGTATTTTGCTTTGTGGAGGCTTGAATTAGTTGGTTCTTTTATCACTCTGTCAAACATTATCTGACTGTTTCTCTCCTAAAGTACAGTCTTTGTGGGGAGGTGTTTCTTGTGGTGTTGGTGTTGAGTTTAAACCCACTAATAAGACATTATTAGTTAGTTAATAAACCATAAATATTGGTGAGTTGTAAGCTCTGTTTCTGCATTCACAGTCTGGGGGGGTTCAGTTCATTGCACCACTCTGAAAAACAAGCAGCATTTCTCAGTGTGGGGATGGAGCAGCATGCACAGCTCTGAGGCTGCACACACCAGGAGCCCTGACAGCACAGTTAAACACCTGATGGGAGGTGTCACTGAGAGATGAAGACACAAGCTCAGCAATCTCTGTTATGTGTTTGTGATGGTTTCACTCCTGGGGACATCAGCACTTGGCAGCTCTGACCCAAGGGAGTCAAACCAAAGCCTGAGCTGTGCTGGCTGAGCAGGAGCAGGAGCAGCTCCCAGCAGGTTTTTGGGGTGAGCAGAGCAGGAGCAGCTCCCAGCAGGTTTTTGGGAGGGGATGAGCAGAAGCAGGTCCCAGCAGGTTTTTGGGAGGGGGTGAGTAGAAGCAGCTCCCATCAGGTTTTTGGGAGGGGGTGAGTAGAAGCAGCTCCCATCAGGTTTTTGGGAGGGGGTGAGTAGAAGCAGCTCCCATCAGGTTTTTGGGAGGGGGTGAGTAGAAGCAGNAGAAGCAGCTCCCAGCAGGTTTTTGGGAGGGGGTGAGTAGAAGCAGCTCCCAGCAGGTTTTTGGGAGGGGGTGAGCAGAAGCAGCTCCCAGCAGGTTTTTGGGAAGGGGTGAGCAGAGGCAGCTCCCAGCAGGTTTTTGGGAAGGGGTGAGCAGAGGCAGGTCCCAGCAGGTTTTTGGGAGGGGGTGAGCAGGGCTCTCTGGTGGAGCTGGCCTGTGTGGGTGCCGGTCTGGCACTGGGGCTGGTGCCTCTGGCAGGTGAGAGACGCTCCAGTGGGGGAGTCCGAGGGGTCTCCTGCCTGCAAGCCAACACAAGGCTTGTTTGGACAACAGGCAGCTCTCAGCATGGTTAAATGCTCTGGAATGATTGGATTTCTCCAATTCTCCCCCTTGGACATCTGAGGCAGCTCACTGACTGATATTCCACAGGGTACAGTAGCTTTCTCTTTGATGCAGAAGAAGCCTGCTCATGAATTTGTAACTACTTCTGCCCTTTGAATTTTTTTCCCAATGACGTAATAAAATGTTTAAAATATCAGCTTGAAGAAAAGACTTGAGATCCATAGGAATAGGGAGAGAAATGATATTGTGCAATAATAATTACATTTATGATGTTCTTTTCATTTCATTGACTCTGTCTATGTTCCACTGGTGGCAGTGTTCTTCTACCATTCCAAGTAGTAAAGCTGGGACAGGAGTTATAATCCTTCTGTCTCATTTCCCATAGCACATAAGCCATTATTTGCAATTTTGTTTAATGCTTATAATATAAATTTGGTATAACTGTTTATTATTCCATGGTCTTGTACTTCTAAACTTGTTTTCACAGTAGTTTGTGTATCACACAAAGGATGTATTTTGCTCAAGATGCTTAATCAAGGGTCATTGTTACTTTTGGTTTAGTAGCTGGGTTTTTTCTTCCCCATTATATTACCTTGAGAACCTTGATGTTGTGCTGTAGTCAGTAAAAAGAAGGTAGAATTAAATCCCCCTTTTTAATGGTCTGAGGTTCATGGTATGAATACATCTATTTTAATTTTTTTTTTAGACTTACTGTTTTCTATCAAGTAAGAATGCTTTTACGTTTGCCTAAACACTGCATCAATATTTCCAGAAAAATAATTCTTTTCCTCAAATTTCCTATTTAATAAAATACAGCCTCTTTGAACTCCACAGACCTCACCATCTGTTACTCAATTTTCACTCCATAAAATTTTGCTGACATCTGTTTAATCAAATATATTTTTATAGTCATGGAGAAATTTAGTTCAAACTTGGTATTATCCTGTTCCTATATGCCAAACAGAAAATATGAAAATAATGAACAGGAACTTATGGGAGAGGAGAGGGAAACATTAAAGTGGAGTCTGTTACCACTTAGGGCACTCCTGGAAATGACATTCCTGATAATCCTGAGGGTGTCCCCAGGCTGTGGAGCTTGGTGCTCCCTCAGCTCCTGCCTTCTCCATCCATCCCTCAGCTCCTGCCTTCTCCATCCATCCCTCAGCTCCTGCCTTCTCCATCCATCCCTCAGCTCCTGCCTTCTCCATCCATCCCTCAGCTCCTGCCTTCTCCAGCTTGCCCAAACCCGGCTGTCGCTGTGGCTGGAGTTTTGGAGCAGCTGCTGGGCTTGTTTTTGGAAAGCCAGGACTGAGTTGCTGGGGTTTTACCAGCCTGCCTGCATTCTGTGCCCCATCCCTGTGCTTTGTTGCTGTATCCCTGTGTCCCAGGGAGGGAACTGCCCAGGAGCTGTTGGGTTTCTCTCCCAGACAGCCCAGGGGGGTCTCACAGGGAGGGGAGGCAGAAGCTCCTCCTGGATCCATCCCCAGGATTCTGCTCTCTGGATTCACTGTTTTCCCATCAAATATTGCTATGCTGAGGTTTGTGGGTGCTGTGACCATCACTGCAAGGGATGCTGTGGTTGCTGATAGTGAGCCCTTCCTTCCAGGCTGCTTTTCCAAAGGAAATGAGGCATCTGCCATTGCTGGCTGTCAGTGTGTTGATGTGGTTTTCTGTCGGGTTTCATTAGGAGATTCCCATCAGGACTGTGCTCTGACAGACCCTTCCCATCTCCCATATGGCATTCTAAATGAGCATCTGTTTAAAACAATAATTTATAACATTTGATAACCCAATAGCAGTCTTTGTTCCTGTTGATTATCACTGCTTTTTGTCACTTCTCTTGCTTTGTTAAGGTACAATATGTTGTACCACACATCCTGGATTTTGGAGAATCTGCTAGTGTGGCTTTTCTTGTGTTTATTTTCTCTGTTGCTATTGGGGTTGGTGTTTAGACAACTTACAGAATGATTGAGCTGTTTACTGCAGATTCATATTGTTTTGCTTGGAAACTGAATTGATATTTACAACTGAGTAATAAATTTAGAATATTGGTTTTTAATTGAATCTGCAGCAGAATATGCTGATTAACTTGAATTTAATGATGAAGAGCAATGCTTTTTGAATTTTTCATGGAAATCCCATTATCTGCACATGTAGTATTTATTAAATTGAAATTATCTCATATTTTAAAATAGTATTTTGTTGCCTTTCACAAAGAAGAAAGTCACGTTGCTATTGTTGATTTTACTGATTAGGTGGACAAAATCAATTGAGATGAAACATGAGTAAAATTTTCTAACAATTAGAGCCCTTCCGTAATTCTTTATCCTCCAAGACACTATTTATCTACCTTGAAGTTTTCTTTATTCAGAGTCATTTATTAAGGTATGCTTGAAAGAAAAACATCTGGAAGAGTTCTTTGGTTTGTTTAAAGCCTTCAGTTTATTTGGAAGGAAAACTTCTCAGCTGGTCTTTCCAAAGCCTTGAGAGCAAAGCGAAAGCAAAGCTGAGATGCCAAAGTTTATTTCTTTGGGGTTTTCTGATGGCAGATTACAAGGGGGAGAGTTTGTTTTCTGGCCATTTTGCAGATTGTTTATGGCAATGAACATGCTGTATAAGTTTAAACTCAAATTATAAGCAGAAGAGGTTTTGGCTGGATGTTAAAATTTAAACAGGCTCTTTGTTTTGTGGCCGATAAAATTAGATTGCCCTTGTATTTGCTTATAATGAGATCAGCACACTAGAGGAAACCAGCCTCTGTCTTAGCATGATCTATGCATGCTGCTCCTTCAGAAAATCCAAACCGAGGGAGCTGGGCTGATTTTGGGTGCTTGTGCTGCTGTGAGGGTTGGGAGGGCTGGAAATGCAAACCCTGCAGTGCAGCAGAGCTTTTCAGTTTTCAGCCTTGGGTGAGGATCTGAGTGAGGGATCACCTGGCAGCTCCTCCCAGGCTCTGCTGTACATCAGGGAGACAAATTCTCCTGGATTTTTTTTTCCTTTATTTTTTTTCCCCCAGCTCTATCTTTTGCTGATATTTAGAACCAAACAAATTAAACTGAAGCACGACAGGAAAATCTGCTGGGCATCAGATACAAACTCAGGCTTCTAACTGATAAAGAGCCAGAGGAACAGCATTCCCTGGGGTCTCACTCCTGTCCCCAGCACAGGCACTTGGGAGGGTCCTGAAATGCTTCTTCAGGGGCAGAATCTGTGGGTGCAGGAGTGATTGCTGAGGTGCAGCTGGTCCCTCTCACCTCAGCAGGTTCCTGCTGCTGCTGCTGAGCAGGAGGGCTGGGATGTGCTGCATTGCAGGGGCAGGGATTCGGTTCTGCTCCAACTCCAGTTCACCACAACTCTTCCCTTGCTCTGTTCCACCTCTAGCTCCACCCTAATTCCAGTTCTGTTCTTCTGTGTAAGATCACAAAGAAATCTTGGAGTTAGATGGACCATGCTGATAACCTTATACCTGGGGTAGGAGAAAATGGAGTAAGGATCACAAGGAAAAGCAGCTGATTTGGGGACATTTATTTTGTTTATTGGGGTGTTTTTTTGTTTATTTTATTTTATTTTTTGTTTTGACAATAGAAGCAGCTGTCCTCTAGAAACTTTTAGAGAGTCAAGTAGTGCAGCAATCCATAGGTAGAAGTCCAAGCAGGACAAGGAGCCCTTGGCACCATCCCTTGTCTGGGTGACATGCAGTGGGACCAGGTGTTTATTCAGTGTTCCATTCAAGATTATTTTAAGACAAGGCTCCTGGTACAGAGGACTTTTTAATGTGGTTTGAGGTGATGATACATGGAATGTCACCAATTCTTGCATTTCTAAAATGCCAGTGGAGCAGCATAAGCAGATAATGGAAAAAAAGGATATTTCAATAATAAACACTTGGATTTATTTTAGGATAGTTTGAGGGAGATGGCAAATAAGCAGAAGGAGCACCATGATCCAACAATCCTGACTGTAAAAACTTTTAGCTTAGAAAGATAAATTCCCATTTCCTTAAGAATACAGGGTATCACAATGAGAGGATAAGATATATCATGAATTAAAACCTAATTAGAAATTAGAAATAAAGTGAGGGAATTAAATGGCCTATTACTAATGCTGCAAAAGTGCTTTTACAATGCCCTGGGGATCAAGGCTTTAATGATGATTTGTTAGTGAATTGCTGAATTTAAGAAAAAACTTGAAGTTGCACTGGGAATCTTTCCTGCCACTGCAGAATTTTCCCTGGAACAGTGCATTTCCAAGGGTTTTGTTTTCAGATATTCAAAACAGACATTTTAATCTGTTTTTGTAATTTAACTCATTATTCCTGCTTTTGATCTTGGCCAATTTTTAAACATGCCCTCTGCATTTTGTATTCATGTAACCCATTTGTTTATTAAAGCTTATTTTCCCTGATTTTTTTTCCTTAATTAAGAGCCTGTTTTTGGACTTGGTGATCTTGGGGTTAAAAATGTGTAACCATCTGCTTCCCATGGCATGCATGAAGTGAAGGGATGCAGTCAGTGCCACACAGTGATGTGAGAAGTAAATTACTGTGAGAAATTGTTTCCTGGGTGCTACTGTCACTCCAATATAATTTCATTTTGCTTGTTGTTTTGCCATGATATCAGCGAGCTCATAATTTGTAATTTGGTGGTAATGAAGTTCATTAGGCAGAGGGAAATGCCCTTGCACTGATGGAGAGATTCCACCCTGCTGAAATGGTGAAATGCTGACCCTGCACTGCACAGATGTTTCTGTGACACAGCTGAGCCCAAAGGTGGCACTCTGTGACTTCTTTAGGATGATCTTGGAACTGGTTTTTTTGGAGGAAAACAATGGTAATACAGTGCCAAAATTGTTGGATTACAGAAATATGTTTTCTCCTCTCCCACCACAAGTTTAAAAACAAAACCAGGGTCTGGATTTCCACGCACCTGGATTTCCAGGTTCTGAAAGTGTCATCAATTGATGCCTGCACCACAGAAACTGTTGGAGCGAGTCCAGGGGAAGCCAGGACATTGATAAGAGTGCTGGAGCACCTCCCCTAAGGAGACAGGCTGGGAGAGTTGGGGCTGTTCAGCCTGGAGAAGAGAAGGCTGTGTGGACATCTCAGCACTTCCCAGTGTCTGGAGGGGCTACGGGGAACTGCAGAGGGGCTCTTTGTCAAGAACAGGAGTGACAGGACAGGGAGTAATGGGTACAAATTGAAGGAAGGGGAATCCAGGTTGGATATTAGGATGAAATTCTTCCCTGTGAGACCCTGGCACAGAGTGCCCAGAGCAGCTGTGGCTGCCCCTGAATCCCTGGCAGTGCCCAAAGCCAGGCTGACACCCTGGGACAGTGGAAGGTGTCCCTGCCATGGCAGGGTGGCACTGGATGGGATTTAAGATCCCTTCCAACCCAAACCATTCCATGATTCCCAATAGAAAGAGTAGCTCTGGGCATGGTTTTCCCTCCTGATTCTCTGTTTATTGTTGGAGCTCCATAGGGTGGCTGAACCCTGTGGTAATACGATGTCCCACAGAATAAATCAGCCATGGCTCTCTTGTGATGCACTGACTTTGGAGTATTAAAGAATTTGGAGAAGAAAATAGCTTTTGGTGCTGGTTTTACTCGAGTTAGCAAATTTCACCACAAAATGGCACATTGGCCCTGTTGCGTTTGGTTTGTTGGGCTGTTTGAAGAACCAAATGAAAAACTAGGTAGCAAAAACATAAAGAGGGAGAATAAGGAAAATAAAAAAAGAGAAGAAATTTTAAAAAATAACTGTCTTTGGACTTGACTTGGTCTGTTTCTAAAATATAAAATATGCAGAATGGGCTCCCTTTTTTTTTGTTTCATTTTCCACCCCAACTTTGGCCGCAACTTTTTGTCAGATTTGACAAAAATCACAGGATAGTTTAAAATACAAGAATTATTTTCAGATGAGTTAACCTTTATGGAAAGATATTTCCAGTTTTTATGTTTCATGGATGATTTTAAAACTTTGTGTTAAAAGTGAAGTTTAAAATATATGCAAAAATATTAAATGTCCTTTTTCTTTCTAAAGTTAATCCAAAGTAAAGTTAATGGAAGGTATTCACTTTACACTTAGGTGTGGAAGAGAATGGGAATGGTTTTATTTTTTTCTATAAGTAGTAACTTCATGGGATTATAATGTCATATTTCTTGATAATGCATAAGTGCTTTTACTCCTACATGTACTTTGACAAAATGTAAATTTAGTGAGTCACAGTCAAAGTACAAAGGCACTGGGAGTTTGGAAGATTATTTTGCTTTATGCAGCAGAAACCATTATTTGGTATCAAGCCTCCAAACTTTTAAATCATCAAAGTTACAAAAGTCTTGCAGTAATTATAGTAAATACTGTGAATAAGCTACTCAGTTGATACCTAAATTTAGTTTATGGAGAGAATTAATAGACATTTTTGTTTTACATTTGTAGAATAATTTTAATTAGAAGCAATTAAGTAAAATTACATTACTCCAAAGTAAATTGCTGCTTTCCAAATTTCTTTAAATCTCCTTATATTCCATTAGTATGTGAAAGCTTACAGTAATTAAAGTTTGGCTTATTTATATAAGAAGAGCTAGAGAGGAGTTCAGGGAACCTTTCCATGGGAAAGGGTTTTACCAGATTGCAGACTGCTCTGGTTCCTCTTATTTGGAGCATTTTTGCTCCAAAGCATTTGGTACTGCCACTCTTGGAGCCAGGAGAGAGAATTAAATGGACAAGTGATGAAGCTCTTCTTCCAAATCTCTAATTATGCTTTTGGTGGTGGTGTTGTCTTGATGTTTTATGTGTCTGATATTTCAGCTGGAGCAAAAATCTGAACCAAAAAAAGGCTCCTGGAAATGTCTGCACAGAAAATTTCCTGCTGAAATTTTTACAGCGTGGTTATAGCACTGCCTAGGTTATGTCCTACATTAAATTCCTTCCTTTTCCATTACCATTTTAGCAGCTTGCTTTTGCCATAAATACTTGTAGGAACAGCCCAGGGACAGAGCAGTCCCTCTAAAGCCTCTTCCTGTGCCTTGTGACTCAGCCATAGATCCTTGACAGGAGTCAGGGTTTTGTTCCACAGCAGCATCCGTGCCTGTGAACAATGGATATAAAATAGGAGCTGGGACACTTGGAATTCACTTTTATGGCCCCAACGATTGGAAAGAAATGAATTGGTTCTCCAAAAGCTGGGGAGAGGAGGAGGAGGAGGAGGCAACTCCTGCTGCCAGGAATAATTACAGCTCAGCCAGGTCCTTGCCAGTCACACAGGGAAGGGAGCTGGCCCAAATGTGTTGGCCACCACTCTTAGGATGCAAGAAAATGTTGTTTTGTCATGTCTGGAATTGCATTTCCCCCTCCCTGAGGGGGGATTGGCAAACAGGCTTGTACATAGCAGCCCTTGAGACGAGCAACAGCATTTAGTGCATGCTTCAATCTCTTTTTTGGGTAAGTTTTCAAGATTTGAGAGACAAAAACTAGGTTTTCACATGAAGAAGTTTGGTTTTTCTAATGGAATTATCACTGCCAGCCTGTCTTCTCCATCCTGAGGCAACAGACAGAATAAAAGATGTGTTCTTTTCAAAATACTCTCTGCAGATGCCTGCATGGACCAGTAGTGGTGTTAAGATCCAAGTGCTGAGAGATCCAGCGTGGAAAATGAATATTGCAAGTGTGATTGCAAATATCATTAAGTTGGCTTTAAAATTATATTTTCAAAATCATTATTATGGGTTTTTTCATTTATATTTTTTTCTACTTTGTGATTCTTGAATATCCAATGCCAAGAAAGAAAAAAAGAAACAAATGTAAGGAGAAAAAAAATTAAGAAGAAACAAGTTTTTTTTATTGTATAGAGTAAGGAACTTTGGGCCGCATTTTGAGAGAATTCAAATTTTTTTTTTCATGTCTCCTTTTGCATTCTTATAGTGGGTCATGGTACCTTTCTTGGAGCAGATCCATGTGATATTTTTAAAGTTAGTGACAGTAAATTGTCAGCTGTCAAGTGCTTTTTAGTCTGTGACAGCTTTGGATGTGGGTCCTGAGGCCACCTTTTCACACTGGATAACCTGGAAGAGAGTATGTAAAATAATAGTAAATTAAAACATACTTGGGTTTTTTTTTGTTTCTGTGTCTTCCTGAATTTTCCTTGGCTACTCTATTCCAGACCTAACTCATATCTATGTTCTTATATATATATATTTTTTTTTTTTAAACTTATCCCCACTTGTTTTGCCATGTAATATGCTGCAACCAACACAAAGGAATTTTGGATTGTGAAAGCTGATGATGTCTTCTGGTATGATCATCATCTCTCTATTAAAAAAGGATTTTCTGACTAGCTGAGAACATGGCATGTAGCTCGTGCTATGTTCAGGCTGTGACAGGTCCAACAGATATTTTATGATAGTTTGGTTTTGAGGCTGGTAATTAAAATAAGGAAAATCCAGGTATGATAGCTGGTAGTAAATCTGTTAAAGTATCTTTAAGGCAGTAGGCAGACATATATTAAAGTGCTGTGGACAATGCAGGTGTTTCATCAGTGTAGAAATGGGTAAAAAATGGCTGTTTTTGTTTCATGTCCTAAAGCACATCCATTTTCCCATGACAAGCTTTGGCTTAAGAAGATCCCAGTGGGGATGATGTACAGGAATACCAGTGGGGAAGTTTGCTGTGGCTCCTCTTTAGTGTGTCCTGGCCAGGGGAAATGGGCACCCACCTTCCTGAGAGAAAGGCAAATTTCCCAGCCCAGGAAAAGCAGCCAGACCTGCTGCATATTTTTATGGTTTGTGCTGCAACCCCCATAACTGGGCACACAAGTTCAGTAGTGGAAAAAGCCTTTTTATTGTATAGCAGTATTGAATATTCTCATTTATTTAAGGAAATAGAGGTGTTAGGAGTTTGCATCTGCCTCTGGTGATGCAGGGTCAGTACATTAAAGACAAAAAGGCTTCTGACCAGAACTCCAACCAGCACTTCCCAATATCCTGGTTTTTCTCCCTCTTGGGAATGGCTTGTGCTAAGTGCAGAAGAGCAGCAGTTCCATATATCTGCCCTCTCTGTCAAGTACATGAAAAAGGAGGTTTCTTATTGGGACTGTAAATTTAAAAATCTTTCTGATGTGATTGTGGATGTCCTGTGTGTCATGTATTTCATGTACCTGAGTGCACTTTGATATTGTAGTGAAATCTGTTATACTTCAGACTGCTAGAGAATTGAATGCTTATTTTAGTCACTTGGCAGCAGTATTTTTTCACCTACTAGCAGCTAAAAAGTCTGTTGCTCAGGATTTATTATTTGAAAATTATTTTTCTGTTGTTTGGTAGTAGTTTTTTGGTTCCATGGAAACTTTGGCTTTCTTTCATAGCTTAAGGATTAGAACCAAAAAATGCTATTTGAAATTGATGAATTTTATTCTTATTACCTTTCTTCTATTCAGGTTAAATGTGTTATGTATGAAATACAAGTAAAATTGAAATTGCCTAGATATGTTTTATTCCATATTTCTTTCTGTTGCATTTGGTGCATGTTACATAAGAGGACATTAAGCAGACTGTCTATATTCACTTTCAAAGTGTGAAGAAAATGAGAGTTAAACATC
Organism: Toxostoma redivivum; assembly: GCA_013397375.1. Taxonomy (NCBI): domain Eukaryota; kingdom Metazoa; phylum Chordata; class Aves; order Passeriformes; family Mimidae; genus Toxostoma; species Toxostoma redivivum. Next base: position 449,954 of record VXBI01012201.1, on the reverse strand, counting down.
TCTGCAAATGAAAATTTCAGCAGCTTTTATGTACTGGAATTGAATGCCAACCTAATTACCTCTGTTTTGATAACATATAAACTAAGCACTGTAACATAAGGTATGGCAGACTAGCTAATAAGAGATTTTTTTCTTTTTCTTTTTTTTGTTTTTTTTTTTGTTTTCAATATTTAAATCTTATTTTCATAGTTTTGATAAAATTTCAAGTTTTATGTGGAATCATCTTAGGTTGGCAGTGCTGGTAACTCAGGTTAACTTTATCTCCCAACTCCCACCTTAACGGTGTTCAATCTTCATTTAATCAGAAATGAAACAAAATCGGCATATCAAGCATCCTTTTTTGGTCACATAAAACCACTTCAGGCTTTTTTTTTT